>VCRD01000732.1:18138-48615 GCA_006783055.1 Trinorchestia longiramus
AGAAGACTGTTTGTGTTAGAATTGGAAGAACTATGGACGATTGGTTATTGAGAGGTCATGGAGGTAAAGGAATGGAGTGGGATTGCAATAAGTGGAAGAAAGAAATTGAAAAACTAACAAAAGAGTATGGCCTGAACAAATGGAAACATAGTATGAATGGGAAAACTACTTTAATCTGGTATGCCAGTAAGAATGTACCAAGCTTTGAAATGTTTTATGATGGAAGTTTTGGCAGCCAACTCTTGTTTGCCGTCAGGTGGAAGGCATTAAGGGTGAATAGGCGTACATGGAGGTGGAATGAGGGGAATACAAGGTTATGTCTGCAGTGTAACGGAGGAGTAGAGGAAACAGTTGAACATCTGGTCTTGGAATATAGTAAATATGAACATGAGCAAGGGAGCCTCATGGATGTGGTCCATGAGCAGTGTGGAGAAAACAAGTGGAATGCAAGGTGTGTTGAAGAGGACTCTGGTATGAGATAAAAGTGTAACATGACTGTTGTGAATGCAATGAAAGATTTCTTAGTGCCTGCATGGAATAAGCAACAGTGATGTTGAATAGTTATTTTTTTAATGTGACTGCCTGCTAAGCATGAGGGGCTGTTTATGACAAGCTGAATCTTCCAGTGATGCCTTCACTTCGCTGGTTAATTTGCATGGAATGACTCAGGGTGGCCCTAGAGGAATTACTTTAGGTGACCCTGGCTCACAGGAGTAAAACTCTGGGATGCCATCCTGTTGTATTTGTGTGTATTAGAGGGAATTAAAGGCTGTTATAAAGGCCCCAGCCAAATGCTAGCCCTCAAGTCTAATTATAAGTCTAAGTAATGTCAGCTCATGTGCGGTGTTGTGTCGGGCATGTCTTAGCAACCAACCGTAGACTTTGAATGTAGTATGCAAATATCTTTGAAGATAGAATTTTTGAAGGTGAACTATTGTTTATATTGAAATATTTATAGAAACTTAAACAGTGGTAACTCTAGACATCCCTTATTTTTTATTTGAAATTTTCTCTTTTGCAGATTGCAGAAATTGTAAGAAAGGGAAAATCTTAATCTACCCTCTGACCAGTGGCTATATGGACTAGTTTTCAAAACCCCTAATAAACATGACATAGAAGTAGAACATTTCTGTAATGCCATCACTACTGACACTCATGTGTCTTTAATATGGGATTATATTAAAACTCTTGAAACTCTTCTGTAAGAAAGCTGAGTTTATTCTTATGATGCATGCAATAATTATTAAATGCTTCTAAAGCAAATGCCATGGTAGACTGTTGAGAAAATATTTGCCATTTCCATCTTTATTTCCCTGATACATTTGAAGTCCTCTTGCCCTAGCCTTAACCCTGGAATGACAAAGTGAGCCTGAAAAGCCCAGTGTCAAAATTAATAAGCCTGTCTTATAGTGTATTCAGAAGCCTCATTAATAATAACATTAATAGAACAAATTTATATGATATTCTGTTATGTAGTTTGAAAGAGAAATAATTGAAAAGTGACTGGGCCCACCTAGTCTCTGATGCTGATTATTTTTATCTGTCATTCCAGAGTTAAATAACATTACTTCCTTTGCAATCCATCATTCATTTAATGACTGTGAATTGGACAGGGGTTTAGCTCTTGGCCATGATAACATGCATCATGAGCACATGAAACCCATGTCTGATACTTACAAAACCTTGCTTTTCCTATTAAATAACACTGCAATCTGGAGTGCTGCCCAAGTCATGGCAGTCTGCACATATGCCACTACCAAAACCAAACAAAATGGAATTTGGTAAATTCTTATTTCTGCTGTATTTGAAGCAAAGCAAACTCCCATAGCTAATGCTTTGATAGAAAAATATTTAGTATATTATAGAAATTAAATAAATTTATATAAGGCAAGCATAATGCAGCAAAAATTTAAATAACTGCAATATGATGCCCTGAATAGTCTTGAACTATTCATTAAATGAGCTAGCTCTTTACATTTCCATTACATGCTGTGAGACATGGTTGCAAAATTGTTCCTTTCAACTTTACTCCTGTAGTCAGATGTTGGTAAATTTCAAATTCAAGATTTGTGTTCTATCTTATAAGATTGTAGCATATTAGGATTCTTATTCTGTTAAAACTTGAGCTTTTCAATGCTATGCTGAGTCCTTACCTTCTAGAAATTTTGATCCCTTAACATGTATTTATGGATTTACAAATGTATTCATGTTTTAGCAGGATGTGCTGTTGGTTATTATTTTATTTTACTGTAACTTTTTGTTGATGACAAGTTATGGTTCAAACATGCATAAACTTTTTTCAGAAATGACTTCTCTATCTCTTTGGTTAGAAAAAATATTCAAAAAGTTTTTTATAGAATATATCCAGGGTGCATGATGTCATTTTTTATACATGTGTATATGAAAACAGTTGTAAAACAGTTTGTAGAATTCTTGATCTTATTCTTTTGTTTTGTAAAAATTTAACCATATGTTTGTTCCTTTATTATAAAATAGTATCTCTGTACTGTAGCAAATTAATGGTTGAATATACTCTTAGAAGCAAATGTTGAATTATTGAAAGATGTATAAAGAAATGAAATGAAGGAAAAAAGGAAATAAAATTTTTGAAATCTTTATTGTGTTGTTTAATCAAGTTTTTAATGTTACAGAGTGAATTGGGCAACATTGCAAGTAAAAATATAAACTGTTATTCATTATTTTAGTGCCTATTTACATTAGGTGTACACCATGTCTCCTGGCAGTGTTGGACCAATCAGGGAAGTCCTTAGTCCATTCAAGGTGGCTGTGCTTTTATTTATTGAAAAATACAGGAAAATTGGCCTCAGGTATAATGAAGGACTTGTGCCAGGTGAGTTTTGTGTACACATACTAGCAGTATTCAATTTAGTGCTAAATTTGTGTGATTATAATTATCCTATTTTTTTATTTGCAAATTATTAGAATTATTTTTAATGTCTGAAGTTTCTTTTAGAATTTTTGTAGGACATTTGTTTTTACTGTTTATTTCATTCCTTGAATTAAAGCTGCATCTCATCAATGAAAATTGGAATATCTATTTTCATAATAGAGAATGTTGTATAGATAAACTAATTAGCTATAACTGGAGTTCAAATGTGTTAATGGTATCAAAAACCTCCAATTGTCATTCTGCAGAGTTTGTATATAAAAATGTCATTTAAGAATTTTTATCTGCTTTAGATATTCCAGCAATATTTTGAAGGGCTAATTAGTTTTGTAAAGCAATGCCAAGTGCATCTATAAATTATTATTACATTTGATTCTAGTGTGGCTATCTATCATCTTTGCCTAGATGCTCATCATCAGTAAACCATGCTTTTAAACTTTGTTGAAGAACATATTGTAGTTATAGCTAGCAAGTAAATGTTTATTATGTTATAAAAAATATCAAATTTAAATAAATATACATTATAAATTTAATATAAATGATTTCATATTAATTTGCAGGTGGCTGTGATGACATGATACTATCAGCTGCAGAGAGGAAGGCCACAGCCTGTCTTTTGTTTCAGCTCATTCAGGTACACTGAGAATTTCTTAAATACTTAAAAGGATGCAAGTTGTATTACATATACTAATTTTAAGCACTTGATATTCCAAACCTCATGTAATATATTGCTCGAATGTAAATCTGGATGTACTAGATGCATGCATTTTTATTAGTGTATATTTTGTGGTAGTTTTTATTTTACTGAGAGCTAGAAATTGCAAGTGTTATATATTTTACTTGCCACTATATTAATGTCTGTAATTTGTTTATCTGGAAGCAAAATTATCAGGAAGAAAAGTCATTGTTATCTCAGATTCATTATAGATGATTAGCATCATCCTTGATGATGTTTATTTTCAAGCACATGGAACCCTAAATGGTAGACCATAATCTGAGATGTTTTTTGTAGGGTGGTGACCAGCAGTTCTGTGACCTGCTCAGCCTGGTGGAGGTCAAATGCATGAGCAAGCAGCATGTGGCTGCCTGGAAGAAGGCCATTAAGCATGTGAGTATACGAGAAAATTGATTGTGTGTTGACATTGTATGAAATAATAATTACAATCTTAGGACATTACTCTCAATGTTATATTTTATTTCTATGATAAGTATTGATATATTTGGGACTTTCGAATGAAGCTTTATTAGTGCCTTAAGTATATCAAAAAAATTGAAGGTACATTTATTAATACAATAGGCTAGTTTCATATAAGTTTGAGATTACAGGACTTGAAATATTTTTCTTTTCTTTCATTGATGAGAATTCTTCTTTGGGTGAGGCTCCTATAAATGTATAAATTAATGTCTCACAAGAAATAAAATATTTTGAATTTTTAAGAGCTCTTTCATGTTTAACATACAATTTAAATTGATTTATGTAGCATTTTGACTAAAGTTCATTCAAAATTAAATGTCTTTGCACTATCACCACAGATCTTGAGGTAGTCAAAATAAAATTTAGGCATTCATGAGCAAGTAAAGCACAGCGCCACAGTCAAGCACTTAGCCTGTTTTGTCTTCTAGCCCTTGTGCTTTTTCCCTCCAGCATTGTAGTGCAGTTCACTATCCTTGAACAAATTCCTTTGAACAAAAAATAAAAGGTAAAAGATATGGCTTCAATTGGTGCTAAATTACTATTAAAATACATTGTCTTATGCACTCACTGTCTCAAGTGCTCACTCCTACATCTCTGTCAGATATTTCTTACAGATTGTCCTCTTTTACAGTATTCATACTACCACCTCCTAGTACGACCCCTCTTCCTCCTAAACTCACAGTACTTCTCGACATTACTTTCAACACCTGTTCTGATATTGACTATCCCTACTACCATACGGTTCCTAGTGGTAAACATCACACTAATATAATTGAAATACTGCATTCATCAATCTCATCGTTTCCCTTCAACAAGAAAATTTTACCAACATCACACCATCAAATCACAACAATATATGAAACAAAGCTTGCTTTAAACTGCTGTGTCTACCACTGCTAAGGTATGTTATTATCAAAAACTTTTGTTTTAATCTTAGTCAACTCTCAGGAGCAACTGTTTTAAAAAGTATCTGGTCACTTCTAACGTACTTCAGTTTAATTAACTAAATATTTGTACTGTTGTGTATGTGATGCAGGTTTTGGAGGAGGGAGTGGAAGGCCTGCAGTGTCTGTTTGAGATGATTCACCGAGCTGTGTCGCAGGAGAGCCATGACCCTCTGCCTTGCCTCTGGACCAGCGTAGTGGGTGAGCCTTTGTCTGCACAGGAATGAACGCTCGAGAGTGGAGGAGTGTCTCCAGCCATGTTAGGGTAGTGGGTGAGCCTCTTTGTTTGAACACTAAGAAACACTAAAGTTATTGTTGTAGTTGTTGTTGCCGTACACTGTAAAGTAGGGAGCGTCACCGGCCTTATGACGCATGCGTTACTCAGTCTAGCTCAGCATTTCTGACTTTTTGTACAGGTGTCCTCACTTTTCATATTTATGTATTTTTCTCTCCTGTTTTTGTATAAGCTAACTTACATAAGCTCATGCTGTATTTTAAAAAAAAATTCTGTACCTGCAGATTGGATTGTCTTTCTCTTCTTATGCTTAACACTTGTCATAATTGATATAGGAATGGCATCTGGTCATAATTGATACAGGATTGATGTCTTGTCATAATTGATACAGGATAGATGTCTTGTCATAATTGATACAGGATAGATGTCTTGTCATAATTGATACAGGATTGATGTCTTGTCATAATTGATACAGGATTGATGTTTCTGTTGTGCCAGGTCTGTACCTGCGCCAGATGAACCTACTGTACAAGCGCCTGTCCATCGTCGAGGTTGTCACCCTTCACTCCCTCTTTGTTCAGTATTGCCGCGAGTTGCCCCAGGTATTCTTAACAATTCCCATTATAATCAATCTCATCATTTTTTCACGGCATGGGACTTCCGTATTGAACCAAGAATGGGCCAAACGGCTCGTTCCTATTACCTTATTCTATTCTTATAATCCTTATTTTCATGTTATGTAAGATTATTGTTTACAATTTGCTATATTTTTAGTATTATCATGATTATTTTATGTAGTATTATTACAAGGTATGAAGCCTCTTTAGTATTACGAGAAGATCTGATGAATTGTGAAAACAAATCGGGCCAATGCATGGAATTTAAGGTAACTACTCCAGAGAATGTTTTTATGCCTCTCACCAATCTCAACATGAACCAAACACACATGCCTCACAAGTCTACTCTGCATGCAATTATGCACCATGAAACTCTTATCGCTATCTTCATAAAGTTAGTTTCCCACAAATACCTTTCAATTTTGTACTGTTTTTCAGAAGAAATTTTTTTTCGATTGTACAGAGACAATAAATGAAGGGTCGCGCTTCTTAAAACCTTGAGGTTTATGCTTTGTAGTTTGCGTTGTGTACGAGGAAAGTTTTACGATTTCGTAGAATGGTGCGAAACCAAAGTTCGATGTAGTAGGGCTGGAGTAAAACAAAATGAAAAAGATGGTAAAGTTTTAGTTGATGAATCTGATGTATTTATAGCACGGAAAAAGTGGCGTCCTTGCGCTTCTATGTGAAGAATTTCTTACTTGCGTAGTGGAACTGAAACTGGTGTCTGAGAGATTGGCTAGAGAAAACTGCAATTTGTGTGTCAATTAAAAACAAATACAATTTTGAATCGATGATTGATGAAAGTATGCAGAAACAAGGAATCTTCCTTCTTGGCTGGCAGTGGAATTAACCTACTCAGCCAATATTGGTATTGGTCTACATCTCAGCCAGCATTGGTTCTGGCCTTCGCCTCAGCCCGTAATATTTCATATATCACCCAATTACGTCCTGATGTGAACATCTTTTAGCTAGGTATTTGCTGAATTGACCTAGTTATGATCCTATATTAGCCAGGTATAGCCTGAGTTGTTTGCTGATATCAGTTCAGTTATGTTATTTTTGATTGCAATTGGAGCATTAGGAACAAAGTTGACGTGCATTTAACACTTTAGCGACGAAAAGGACCATACGGTCCTCTTTTACAGTCTTTGGGAGAATTGTTCTAATAATTAAACAGTGAGCAATATGAGGTTGCTACTAGGTTTGAACGCGGCGGCATGTTACAGCGTCGTTCTTTTAGCTGCCTAGCTCTCAGCGTGCTTCATTGCATCAGTGTACAGACTGTCTTTGTGAGCTTAGACGTACAAACTAGAAAAAAAATTGGTCACTAAAGGGTTAACCGTGGACGTGACTTATACAGATGGAGGCAGACGATGGGCGATGCTCAGAGGTGCCTGCAGCTTCCAGACCTGCAGGCAGCCTGCCTCTTGCACTGGACGTGTCCATGACTTCTCCACCCTCCTCCCCCTCACTCACCCACTCCCAGCATCAAGACTCGTCTGATGTCAGGTGAGCGTCATCAACCGGCATCAAGACTCGTCTGATGTCAGGTGAGCGTCATCAACCAGCGTCAAGACTCGTCTGATGTCAGGTGAGCGTCATCAACCAACATTAAAACGGGTCTTTGGATTAATTTTCTGAAGGTTAGCGGCTAAACCTATGCTTCAGTGGAAGTTGCATTGTAATTTTATTTTCATGCTGTTGAATTTCCGTAACAAGTGGTGCACTGGCAGTCAAGTTACTTGGATTTTTACTTTTCTCAACGTACGCTGGTGAGTGAGTATTGTTAGCTCTTGATAGCTATGCTTTTAATAATTTTTTAATTTTTAGGGTTATACTTTTAAAATCTAATTTATTTTGAAAGCTCTGTTTTTAGAACCTAATTAATTCTGCGGGTTTTTCTTTTAAAATGATTTATTTCAAAGGCTATACTTATAATGCTGCTATTTATTAGAAAGAAAAGGCGTTCATGGACTCTTTGATGTGCTTCATTTGAAATGGCAATTATTTTCAACAAACGAGATGGTGTGAGATTTCATTCTCTATTTTAGAAACCCAGTTATTTTAAGTAAACGGAAAAGTAAATTGTTGTTTTGGTCTCCAAATTTACGTGTATTTCAACAAGATTCTAGCGTGTCTATTTAACATAAAATTATTTAACATAAAAACACAAAACGACACTTTAATTCATGAGTTAAAATTCTGAAAACAACCTTTATTTAATCTTCGGTAATTTATTGATATCTTATGCACGCAAAAGTTCGAAACACGAAGAGTTTTCTCATTCTTATTAATTTGGCTTGTCATTGTGTTAACTTGAACATTTACATATGCAAAGTTGATAACTCTGGTGTACTTGACAGTCCGATATCCTGTTGCAGAGCTGCGTCTCGCAAGGCAGGTGATCTCAACAGTGGTCGTGATGAGGTGCCTCATATCAGACCTACTGATCTGCTGTTGCAAGGTCAGTGTTTGAGTTGTACTGACAACTCACTTTGTTGTACATGGTCAGTGTTTCAGTTGTACTGACAACTCACTTTGTTGTACATGGTCAGTGTTTGAGTTGTACTGACAACTCACTTTGTTATACATGGTCAGTGTTTGAGTTGTACTGACAACTCACTTTGTTGTACGTGGTCAGTGTTTGAGTTGTACTGACAACTCACTTTGTTGTACGTGGTCAGTGTTTGAGTTGTACTGACAACTCACTTTGTTGTACGTGGTCAGTGTTTGAGTTGTACTGACAACTCACTTTGTTGTACATGGTCAGTGTTTGAGTTGTACTGACAACTCACTTTGTTATACATGGTCAGTATTTGAGTTGTACTGACAACTCACTTTGTTATACATGGTCAGTGTTTGAGTTGTACTGACAACTCACTTTGTTATACATGGTCAGTGTGCCCCTCTGTTGTTCGTACAAAAGTCATTCTGTATTCTTAGGGTAGCTAGCACAATCATATATTTTCCTCTGACTACAAATAAGTATTTGTACAAGAGGGGAGAGACACACTCACCGTGTACAGGGTGGCACATGAGCTACGTCCCCTTTTAGAAAATTATTAACGGAAAACTTTGAAAGGGAAAGATATCGGAATAGTTGAAAACTGTAGAGAAGTTCATAAAGTTTAATTAATAATTAAGTATGGGATTAATGAATGAATTTATTATGAATAAGTAATTAATTACAAAATTAATAAATAATTTATTACTTTTCTGAAAAAGAGGTGTTACTTATGCGCTACCCTGTATAAGTAATTCAAAATTACTCGAAGAAGTTTTCTTTGCACGGATTTTGAAAAATCCACACTCACATTCCTGATGACTACACACTTTATCCTATTTATCAACTCCAATTATTTATTCAGGCCACAACGCATCTACTTTGTTTCACGTGCTTTTGTCGTGCAGAGAGTGCGTGTACGTGGAGCGTGCAGCAGGCAGAGCAGCTGATCGGTGAGCAGACTGAGCTGCTTGAGTTCAACGAGAGCAGAGCGCTGTCTGCCCCTGAGCTGCACCGCGTCCTGCAGCAGATCACCACGGTGCACCCACAGCTCAGCTCTGCTGTCAGTACAAATCAAACTAAAGACTGCGTTTCTTTCATAAAATAGAGCACGGTGTGGTTGTGGTGGTTAAACCAGGAATATTATAATATTAATTATAATAATGATAATAGAGCACGATGTGGTTGTACTGGTTAAACCAGCAATATAATAATATTAATTATAATAATGATAATAGAGCACGATGTGGTTGTGCTGGATAACCAGAAATGTAATAATATTAATAACTAGCCAGTTCCCGTGGAAATTCCACGATTTAGATTAGACTATTATAAATTATTATAAAGATGAATGCATTAAAGATTTACGACAAATTATTGTGTTTTAAATGAATACTTTTCATTAATATATACAGGACTTCCATTGTGCATCTTATCTAACGATAACGTGGCCCAGATAGTACCCGTTAAATTCTTCGATTCAAAAGTAAGAAAATTAAGGATCTATGAAATAAATACATTTATCAGTTTTACCCGTGGTATCTTCAGAATTAAAATATTTTTTTTAATGTATACAGAACTTTCATTTTGTATCTTACCTAACGATAACACGGCTGTGTAAGAGAAGAAAGTTAATAACGGAACAAATGGCGTGTTTTATAGTGATCCGGTGCCTTTGGTATCCACAATGCTTCTAATACATGCATCCCCGTTCTGATTTCAGTTCAATAATATTTCTTCAGTAATATGTAGATCGGAAGTAATAGGACGGACACACAGATACAGAGAGATGGAGATACATAGTCGATTATATATGTAGATGATAATAATAGAGCAATACGTGGCTGTGGTGGTTAAACCTGGAATATAATCTAATCTAATACTAAGAATGACTGTCGTGTGTTTATATATTTAATTATTTATATATTTATTTATTTATTTATTTATATGTTTCGTGTCACTTTTAAAAAAATTAGAGAGATCCAGAGCCTTGTATACTCGAGTCCATATCGTGGATACCGAGTTCGGCGGAGTATTGCCCTATGATTCGGGTACATTGTACCCGAATATGACACGAATTGCAGAGTCAATTGCAGCAGTATAAAACTAAATGTTTTAGTTTTGATTAGGAATGTTGTCATTAAAGAAATACTCAATTAAAACGTTTGTCCTTTGTAAATATATATATATACATATATAAATATATTGCATTACGTTCTTATATGTAATTTCATTTAATATCTTTCCAACAGTATTTGCCATCATTTTTTATGCCTGGGTACACTAGTATCAATAATAATCGAGCAATAATTGAAATTTCTTAATTAATTTTTCTCCCGGCATTTAGTGCTTATCTAAAGCGTTCTCTACAAGTTATTATCTGAAGATCGATCACTTGATATTTTATTTTGGTACAATTTTTTGTTCTATTGCGATTAGTTAGGAATTATTGTGAGTAATAATTTTACTGATCTTGACACTAGATTATGCAATAATTTTCGATGTAAAAAGTTTGATTTTCTTCATATTCTACTTTTTGAAAATTATAAATTTTGAATTGAAGCAATATTCTTATCTACTGAGAGATATTGTTAAGACATAGCTAGAGTATGTACGAGCTAAATATTCAGAATTATAAAAAATCTCTTTTAGTCATTACCAGGTGTCATTTCTTTATTCACATACTCTTTTTTCACTCAACTATTGTTTTGCCCATGTGTGGGTTTTCCTATTTTTGCAGTAATCGTTGAACTCTAATTTTTTTAATAGTTACTGGATTACATGCTTTCCTCCACCACCAGTACTACCTGCTGAGCCTAAATTACCTGCGCGTGAAGGAGGCTAAGGGCGCCGTGGACAGCCTCGCAGCTGCTTATGACTGCCAGCAGGTAGCTGTGTGTGCCCTGGTGCTCCTAACCCTCTACCTCTGTCTGTCTCTGCCTCCTTGTTACTTTGCCCCTCACTAGTGGTTGCCCCTCACTAGTGGTTGTCCCTCACTAGTGGTTGTCCCTCAATAGTGGTTGTCCCTCAATAGTGGTTGTCCCTCAATAGTGGTTGTCCCTCAATAGTGGTTGTCCCTCAATAGTGGTTGTCCCTCAATAGTGGTTGCCCCTCAATAGTTTCCCCTTACTAGTTTTGCCTTTCGCTGATTTTACCCCTTCCTGGTCCCCCCCCACCCTTCCTGGCCTGCCACCCTCTTCTTGGTTCGCCCTTTTCTTGTGCTTGAGTGTCATTAGTAGAGATCTCGAGGAAATTGTCTTCAATAAAATATGCGTTACTAGGTTTTATTTCTTGATATTTATATAATAAATATGATAATAATTTATATAATAAATAATTTATATCTTAATATTAAATATAATATTTATATAATAGTGAATAGGTTTTGAGGAAATAGTGTTGATAATTGTCAACGTTTATTGAGGATTACTGTGTCAAGGGATTTTATCTGTTAATGATTTACTCAATGAGTTACTCCTGTGCCTCTCAGTCTTAGGAAACTAAAATACAACTAGCCTTTCAAGTTGTACTCCTCGATGAAGAGGGGAAAGAATGAGAATCCCTTTCTCTGTATTTGTTCCTTGCGAGGTGTGCTTGTTAATAAACTTCAATAACTGAGTAATTCAGTTCATGATCTTGAATATCTGATGTAAAAGTAATGTATCTATTCGTGTTACTGGTCCTCATATTTTAGTGTCAGATGTTTGTTTTAGATAGGAACGCGTTAGTTCTTGAAAAAAAAGTTTTGTGTTCTCTCTTGCAGGTGACTCGAACGACACCTCGTACGCTGAGGTATGCAACTCTCAACATGGCCGCCCTCTACTCTCGCTTCGACAGCAAGTAAGTGTTTCAGTGATGCAGTGGCTACTGAAGAGGGTATAATGTGTTTTTTATTTCGCATCTTGATTGTATGTTTGAAATGTAACCATGAAATGTAACCATGGAAATGTAATGTTGGGTTAGCTGTTCAAAATATATCACACTATAATGAGTGAATAGAAAAAATGTAAGGAAAAATTATTCCCGTTACATTTATCTCCTCTGTAGGAAATAACGTTAGAAAAATGTTTAAACTAACCTATGTGTTGCGGACGAGGTAGTTACTCAGGTTAATCTCAGATAAAGCTGCAGTAGTTGTGTCAGAGATCATAATACTGGCACACAGAGCTTGTGTAGAATACGCATGTTGTGTGCTAGGTCAGTGGCTCTACGCTGTGTGTCCGAGGTGATCGCGCAGTCGCAGGAAGCAAATGACAACATCTGCCTGCAGCACGCGCTGGCCTGGTTGTACATGCTGGCTCCACACCACAAGGTCAGACTTCTTGGCTGCTATCACACTAAACATATTTCCTTAATATTTCCTGTAGCTTTAAGATTATTTATCGTCAGCACAGTTATTTTAAGAGCATTTCTGAATTGAATATCCAGTCCTAAAGTTTATAATACCAAGTATAATTGCTTCTATTTATGATGACACATTTAAAAAAAAATGTGTATACCTGCAGTGAATGTTGCTATCGCACTAGTGAACTGTTGACACTTGAATAGATAAGTCTGCCTCGTACATTCATAGTAGTTTCGTTTGTAGCTTGATCTTGCCTTAAATTGATTCTTAAGGTTTTCATTGTTAGCTCCCATAATATGTCTCAGATTTAGAGTGCCTGTCTTATGTGAAAGACTGTTCCGTATAGCTAACAGGAGGCTGTGTGTTTCAGAGAGAATCGCTGGTACAGAGCGCAGTGCTACGGTCAGCGTCCCTTCAAATGCCCTACCTGAGCTGGCTGAGTCTGGTGAACCAAGCAGCGCTGCCCTCCGCTAAACCTCCGTCGCAGCGGCTGCAGGTGGGAGCTCTCATGTTGCAGTAAAATAAGCTGTACTTTAGTGAAACCTGTACAGGTTTAACTGATGCATGTGTTGCTGCCCACTCATGCTCAGATCGCCCATGTGTTTGTGTTGGGAATCAGGGAGGATTTCTACAATACTGTGTGCTTAAAGGGCGACTGGCAGGTTTAATGAAAAGCACGTGTTCACTTAAAAGAATGCGATTGTAGAAATTGTAGATACAGTTTGCAGTTCATTCTTATAATTGATGTTAGAATTATTGGTAAAAATGCAGATTTCAAGTGGCTGATATGAAACATCCAGGCTCATTACTAAGCAACTTTAACGCGTGATGTTTACTGAGAAACATAGTTTACATGAAGGAGCTTTTCTTTACGCTCAGTGCTGTTTTCCTGGAAAATGAATATGATTAGAAGCGCGAAGACATTAATGCAGAAATAACTGTACATAAAAGTGACAGACAAAAATTACTTGATGTAGCATTAACGTTGAAGCTGATGAGTGGACTCTTTACAAAGCCTTTGTGAGTGTAACCTGATCCCATATTTTGTGCTAGTGCTGCTTAGATACATCAAGTGCAAGAATGGAAGAGTCTCTTATAGGTTTAGAATGTTTATGCATTTTTCCGCCTGCAATAAAAAACTTACTTCAACATCATTCCGAACATTTAACACCCATTCTCGCGTGAGGGGGCTGTATTGAAAGGTGTTGTGCTTCAGCGTATCTTGGAGAGTTGGTGCTCTCTGGAGTATGTGTAAAATTCCTAAATCTCACTGGCCAACATCTCATTCTTCGTCCTTCACTGAATTAGCGCTCCTCAGTGGGAAGCTAAGCCGCTTGTTCCATAATGAGCAACTCAAGCTGCAGGAGGCTGTCGTAGGTTTAGTTTTATGAAATAAATAGGTGTTATCTTCGTCTTTTTATCCTTATCCTCTTACCTCTGCGTTTGTCTGTTCACTTCATCTATGTTTTATCTAGTTGGCATGCAGTTTGATACTGTTAAGGCAGTTTTTAAGCAAAAACGATTGTCAAACATATGTATGATTGAAAAATTAATCTTTATTTAAAAGTTTATTATATCGTCCTAAATTTACCAAATACTGACTTCATTGCGGGTACGTATTAAACAAAGCAAAAACAATTTTAAACTGTAGCGCTGGGTGTGCAGACTATGGAGTTGTATAAAGCCACTGCATCTATACTCTCCTCCTCAACTCTCCAGATGCTGGTGTCCCGCGTGGACGGGTGTGTGGGCGTGTCAGGGGGCGGACTGGGCTGTGTGGGCGGCGTATGGGCAGTGGAGGCGGGGGTGTGGGCGAGGTGGCTGGGTAACAGCAGCAGCATGTCAGCGGTGTGCAGTCAGCTCGTGCTCAGCGCACCTCCCATGCTGCACCCCAAGTCTGCGGTGTCGTACGCCTCCAGTCAGACTGCCGCCGCCATGTGTAACATCGCCGCCGCGCTCGCTGATTCTGTTAGTCTTGCGCACGATTTTATGTCTTATAATTCTTCCTGAGTGTATTCTTCATTTAATATAGCATTTTAAATGGTATACACAGCGTTCCACCTTCTCTAATTGTCTCTAAATTCTTATTTTTACTGATTGTGTCGTTCATTGAATACTAAGTTCAGCATTGAACTGAATTGTTTAATAAAAACGAAAAGAAAAGTTATTGATACTTGTTGATAGACCATAGAGTACCCAAAAAACAGTATTTTCATCTGTTGAGTCAACCCTCTACGAAGCCTCTGTGGATGTAATGATAGGGTCTGTGAGTGTCATGAGTCTTTGTGAGTGTAATGTTACCTTTGTGAGTGTAATGATAACCTCTGTGAGTGTAATGATAACCTCTGTGAGTGTAATGATAACCTCTGTGAGTGTAATGATAGCCTCTGTGAGTGTAATGATAGCCTCTGTGAGTGTAATGATAGCCTCTGTGAGTGTAATGATAGCCTCTGTGAGTGTAATGATAGCCTCTGTGAGTGTAATGATAGCCTCTGTGAGTGTAATGATAGCCTCTGTGAGTGTAATGATAACCTCTGTGAGTGTAATGATAACCTCTGTGAGTGTAATGATAGTCTCTGTGAGTGTAATGATAGTCTCTGTGAGTGTAATGATAGTCTTTGGGAGTTCGTATCATTCAGTACCGTTAAATAATACAATTTTCTGTAAGCGTTTGATGAAATTTTTTGAATTTGACTCAGTTATGTTGTACGCTTACATTTGGAGTTCTTCCTTCTGAAACAAATTTTCTACTGTTGACTTGAAAGGAAAACGCCAAGGTATACGAAAATATGCACCAAAATTTCCTGATGATCATGTGGATGAGTCACATCCATTATTGTCACATATTTATTATGGCTGTTTATTCATGTTCATTTTCGTACGCGCAGGGCGAGTACGGGCTATGCGACTCGTTGCTGTCACACGCGCGGACAGTGTTTGCTGATGGGAGCCCTCATGAGCGCCACGTGCGCCTCACACACGCGCACGTGTGGTGCACGCGACATCTGTTGCTCGGCAGCTACTCGCGTGCCCTCGCCGCCCTCGCTCCTATTGCTGCTGAAGAGGAAGCTTACTATAAAATACGGCAAGTTTCATCTGTTTGTAACTGTTGTCAAACTAAAGAACCCTAGTAACGAGTCGAGTTAATTTTGTTTTTATTTTATCACTAGACAGTTCCCGTGGAAATTCTACGATTTAGATTCGACTAATTTGAAATTATTATAAAGATGAACGTATTAAAGATTTTCGACTAATTATTGTACTTTGAATGAATATTTTTATTAATGTATACAGAACTACCATTATGTAGTATCTAATCTAATGATAACATGGCCCAGATAGTACCCGTTCAAATTTCTTGGTTTAAAAGTGATAAAATTAAGGATCTATGAAATTGAATGCATTTTTCAGATTTACCCGTGGTACCATCAAAATCAATATTTTTCTTGAAGATATACAGAACTTTCATTTTGTATCTTACCTAACGATAACACGGCCGTGTAAGAGACGAAAGTTTACAACGGAACAAATAGCGTGTTTTATAGTGATCTGCTGCCTTTGGTATCAATAATACAGTGCTTGTAATACATGCATACCCGTTCTGATTTCAGTTCAATAATTTTTCTTCAGTAATAGATAGGAAGTAATGGGACGGACACACCCAGATACAGCAAGATAGAGATACATAGTCGATTATGTATGTAGATAATTTTCTTCATTGACGGCATTTTAATGATCAGCTTGAATTTTGTGTTTGTTGCTTAAAATGAAGAGCTGAATACCGATGGTCTTTCAAGTGAACTTGTCTGATGCATGCTTGACTGTAGTGTGCCGCTTTCAAGAGCTAGAATGTACATAGTTTAACGTACTTGGGTGCGAGTGCATTGCTAATTGTACCTTATTTCATTGTCTATTTATTTCTTTTATAGGAATTTATTTATCTATCTCTTTTACTGCAGAGGGCTTTGTATTGAGACATGGTTGTTGTTTACCAGTCATTATGTATGAGAGCAGGCACGCGATGTAACCACACACGCAAAACCAACTTCAATCTAGTGTACATTGAGGAGAAACATGGAGAGATGTGTAGTGTGTTGAAACAGAGAGAATATAAAATACTAAAGTTAAATAGCAGTACCAGAGGAAAAAAGAAGGTAAAGATCGGATAGTTAAAAGACCTACGGTATGATAACGATGTACAGAACACATTTTACTTGCCACACTCCTTCAGTAAGATTAAGATTGTGATATTGCAACTTATTTTTATCGTTATTGGAGGCTAAAGTCGTTGATGAAATCGTATTTTTTGTTTCAAATAAATTAGTCCTTAATACCAAATTTGCTGTTTTATGTTTTGTGGAATAAGAATATGTATGCCTTGCACCATTTTTTTGGCGATGGGAAAACCAGCGCCTTTACTAACCAATGAAACTGATGTCATCTGCTAAGCAGCTTTAAATCATTGGTACACTTCGCTGGTGATGCTTCATTAGCTCCTTTATGTGTTCTGTACTGGTTACTG
The DNA here is from genome assembly GCA_006783055.1 of Trinorchestia longiramus. Taxonomy (NCBI): domain Eukaryota; kingdom Metazoa; phylum Arthropoda; class Malacostraca; order Amphipoda; family Talitridae; genus Trinorchestia; species Trinorchestia longiramus. The sequence continues at coordinate 35,408 of VCRD01000732.1, forward strand.
TGACACGTTACTGTGATGTCTGTGCTCCGGTTAGCTCCTTTATGTGTTCTGTACTGGTTAATGTGACACGTTACTGTAACGCTGTGATGTCTGCTACCGCTGTGCAGGTGGTGTGAAGTGGCAGTGGCTCAAGGGGAGTCGGAGTGCGCCCTACAGCTGGTCACGGAGCTGCTCAGCACACAAGAAATCAGGGAGAAACCCCAGTTCATGGTTCTGGTGTGTACATTAGTGTTTGTTATAAGACAGTGGGAGCGCGGTTAACTCCTGTGGCATATATAATGACTGGTACCACGACATTAGCATGTTGGCACATATGCTAGTGAGTTGCATTGTATATTTGTTCTTGTTCAAATTTTCTTATCGTAGGGTCTTCGTCTAATTCCTGGCTCATTTATTAAGCTGGTATTTATATTTTGGGGATTGTAAAAGTTTTTGTTGTGTATAGAACAGAAGAGAACAGAATGAGGCTATAGGAACGAACCTTCTGGCTCATTCTTGGGTCGTATAATTACTTCGATAATTATTCGGTTGTTTACCCAAGTCCCATGCCGTATTTCTAGCCGCGTCAACCATGTCGGCAGCGGGATTCGAACCCGGGTCTTCCCGCTTGCAAGCAGATTCGCTCACCAGTCGACCAAGCTGGTGATAAATTCACTGGATAGATACTGTACCGTTGGCTGAAAACATACATTCACAAAGCGATGCTTACTGATATAATTGTGTCTTGTTCAGGTTAATTTACTGTACGCATCAGCCTTATGCATCGTTGGAAACTGCAGTGCAGCCCTGGACACTCTTGTGAACGCCGTGGCTCTGGCCATGGAGAACCACCTGGCGCTGCTGCACAGCCTGGCTACCCTGCAGCTGATCGCCGTGCAGCTTCAGCTCGGTCTACTCAAGTCAACATCTTCGAAGGGTTACTCGCGACTAGACAACCCTAGCATCCACTCGTACAATTTCTACAACGTGCCCAGTGGGGTGGATTCGGACAGTCTAGACAGAGCGCTGTCTGTTGTCATGTCTAGTGGGTCTCTGTACGACCAGGCGAGGTCGCTGCTGCTGTTGGCTAAACTCAGAGTCTTGGCCGCCAGTGGCAAGTCCGAAAAGCTTTGTAGAGTTGGCACGGATTTGGAGCGAGTCAAGAGCATGTTTGCTAAAGTGGAGGCTCAGCATCGAGTCAGGGATACCCTTTATTTAAGTGTAAGTGTCATCAATCTTTGAGTTGGACATAGTATGTACACGGTTTCATAACACGTACCAAGTTAGGCTTACAGTTTTTTACTGTGGTACAATAAATTTGATTTAATTATTTATATTTTTCATTTGAAGCTAGCTTCCTGAAGCTAGTTTCTCAAAAGTCATTGCCTGCTCATTTTCTAGAGATTAATTCTTAAACGAATTGCTCACAAGGCTTGTCTTGAGACGTAGCATTTATTGATATTTGAAATATACTACAATTTTGATAATGGCAGCAAATTCTTCTTGAGGATGGGTTTCAATATGATCTGTTTGTTTTCATTTCGAGACGATGATTTCTTCTAAAATTTGCCTAATGATTTTTTGTGTAATGCGCAAAAAATTGTTTGCGGGACTTCAGTTCGTTAACAATGATATTTGGGTATCTAAAGAGTGATATTTATGTATTTACTTATCGTTGTGCACCATCATCAATTACTTTAACATTGAAGTATATTATGTTTTTGCTAGGAAGAGGAAGAGTGGTAATTCTAATAGCCATGGAGCCATTGTGTGTCCGGCTGCCTAAGAACATGCAGAGGCACAGCATAGGGCAGGGGTTCTTAACTAGGGTGTATGAACCCCCAAGAGATGCGCGAGCGTAACCCATGGAGAGTCGGGAGACGTTTTTGAAAGTCACTACTGGATTATATACTTCATGAAGCGCTACTATACGTATTATTTGAATAATTCACGGCTCAGATTGTGTTTCGAAAACTTGGTGGGTTGTGGAGGCTTCTGCCGTCCACAGTGGGTTGGTGTTGGGATAAAGTTAAGGAACCTCTGGTGTAAGGTCTGATCTCCGTAATTCGAACTGACTGAATTTGTCTTCTGCAGAGTCGCGTGTGGCACGCGGCGGGCCAGCTCGAGTCTCGCAACAGGTGCGCCCTTGAGTTCCGCACCCTGGAACACACCCTTCCCTGCAAGAACATCTTGCCGCCCACTCCCATATTCTAGTTCCTGTTCTCGCTGTGGGACATCTTGTACTCAGTGCTCTCGCTGTGGGACATCTTGTACTCAGTGCTCTTGCTGGATTGTTGTTGTTTAACATCTTTTACTCAACTTTTGTCCTCTGTTACGCTCCTACCAAAGAATATTGTAGGCTTTTCAAACAAAGCGTTTAATTATTTTCTTTGGAGCTGCCTCACTTCGGTACCTACTCACCGTTGGAAACTTACAGAAGTGACGCTTGTACTAGTGTTGGGTTTAATTATTTTCTTTATCCAGTTCCTTTACTTGTTGAAAAATTCAAAGAGCGTTACCACTTAAAATATCCTGTCTCCCAAGTTTTATTTAGCAACAAGTTATTCACGACATTTAAACGTATTGACTGTATTTTGGTAGACATATTCTGAGTTAAATTACTCAAATAAATTTATCATACTGTCAACTTGAGTGACGTTACTTATATTCAAGCAGATGTGTATTTTAAGGATTTTTTTTACTAATTCTTGAGTGTCAAAATTTTGTTGTCCGACGACGTAACTGTTTGATGGCTGTAGACATCACAACACCTTGAATTTTCGTTTATATTTTAAGAGTGTGCTTTACACTCTCACGATTAGCAGAAGTATATTTTTAACTTAACCGTTTTACTTTCGCATATGTCGGTTAGACATTCGGCATCTGAAATAAAGTTCGAGGTAATTGTCAAAACTTTTCAGTGCAGGGACGTACTTGGGATACAGACTCAAACTTACCACTTTATTCGGCTGAGGACTGATCTACTTACTTTCTTCTTCGACTCGTACCGACTTTGGGTGAACTAAGGGAAATTTCTCCTCCATCACATCTGGGGAATGTGGGTAACTTTTGGGTAACTAGAATCCTTGGGTACTTCTTGAAAGAGTATGGAAATAGTGTGTTATTGTTAGCATGACTTGGTGTTCCTCTGAAGTCGACTGAGCTGGTTTTCATCTAAATTAGCAGCAATGAGTTTAAAAATTCGTTGTGGCTCAGCTTTCGAGTTAGATAGGTCATATTAATTTTCTACATTCCATGGAAGTGTCTGGTACTTCATCGTCGTCAGGTGACATATATTGAAATTTTTCAATTTCTTATTGAAATTTTCAATATTCTAAGCCCCTGAAACGCGAGCCAACTTGTCTTACAACTACTACTACTCGTGTTAATATTATTTCTACACGTGTCACTCCAGCTTAGAATAGAGCTTCAATTTCATTTTTAATTAACTGGTTTGTGAAATCAGGCTAATATTCCATGTTGTAAGTCCTGCGTGCATGAGTACTGTTCATCAAAGTTTTTTTTTGTTACGGTTAAGATTTTACACTGGCGTGAAGCCAGGACTGCATATGGTAGATGAAAAGTATCACAAAACTCGGCGCTCATTTCCATTTAAAATTTAGGTGTTCTCTCTGGAAGCTTCATGAAAATTTCCGGGTAAACAGAACTGTATATGAACAAAGAACAAGTAAGTGTAAGTTGTTGCCACTGCAAGAGGATTCTGCTAGGTTAAAATCTGCTGCTGTCGTATATTTTGCTCGTTTTCACCCTCACAAGGATCCTGTCTCATGTCCTGGACTCCTAACCAGCGATAGCGATGGTCGTGAAAATTGTGGTGGTGTAGTTTATTAGTTGGCGGGACCATATTTTGCTGTTTTCTATCTCTGCTTTTCTTGTGGTGTCCGCCGAGTTGAAGTAGCTTTTACTCCGGAGGTTCTCAGCTTTATTTATTCTTCTTGAAGTTCTGGGTGATAATTTTTTTTTGATTCACGAAGGTGTATAGGTAAGGGTTATTTGTGGATTCTGGGAAAATACTCTATTCAGATTCCCTTGAATACGGTAGCATTGATTAGTTTTTTCAGTTCCTCGTTTTCTTGCTGGTCTGCAGTTGATCCATGATCCGCATGGGCATCCTTTCAGGTCGTTTTAAATGTCGACTACTGTATCCACGTTAATTCTATTTTCGTGGTAGATACCGTTTGTCTTTCATTAATGTAGCATACTGTATTTTAAGAATTTTGATCTTTTATTTTTAATCAACGAAAGCGCTGATTGTGACATTAAAATGAATATTTTCCCTTTTAAGTCTAAAGAAGGTATTCAAGGTAACCTTTCATGGGTTAAATTACTAAGTAAGTAAAAATCGGAGAATTTTCGTTTCTAGTTTAGTATGTGTTCAGCAGGCTGCTTATGGAGCGTCTGGCTCTTGATGAAGGTAGGTGTAGTTCTACGCTCTTTATCTTGCCTGCCATGAGAAGTAAGTAAAATTAACTGAAATAGGGGCTGGGATTGTACTTCCTCTTTAGTGTCCCATCCTCCAATGTTGTGTGACTCCTGCATCTGTTGTTACGACTAGTAGGGGGCAGCTAAATTATGTTGTCTAACTCATCATATAATTCTTGGTAGCTGTGTGTTAATTGAAATGGGTTGGTCTGTTTTTACATGTTCTACGACAAATTTTTAGATTTTTGTCAGTTAAGATTAAATTTCAAATTGAATGTTTGGATAATTCTACCGTAAATGACTTTAGTATGGGGTGATTTTACTATAGTAAAATCATTGGTATTTATTTCCCACCACGCTGTCATTCTCTTGAAGAACGATTTGACGCCGGCGAGGACTATTATGTTTGTGTGATTGTACAAAATACGGTTTGCTGCCTGACAGTATATTGGAGATAACTTTTCTTCAGAATATTTGCAGGGGTTACGCTGAACGGGTTATTCTGCAGGGCGTTTCAATATTTAAAGCATCTGAGGGAACATGATTCCCGTGTTCCTCTCAAAGCAAGTTACCTCAAATGTTTGCGACCATGACTGAAGACATGTTAGTTCTTCAGAAATGCCTTCAATTATTAACAGTTGTTCCACCAGCTGTACGTGGAAAATCTTTTGTGTTTTAGTTGTTAATTGATGTCTTGCTTTTCATTGTGTTAAGGAGCGCAGCATTAGTACTGTGATAGAATTTCCCAATTTTGTCAATGCGAGATTGGAATGCGGTTTCTACTCTCTGCTCTGTTTAGGAAAAGTTAGTTTAGCATAAATTTCTGCTCACCGAGTTAATCCATTTTGTAAGCTCATTTAGTGGAATAAATTTTTAATAAATTCTGATGAAATGAAAGTTTTTCTTCATCCTGTCAATGAAGTGAACATTTCGTAGGATCATAAATGGTTTTTAGAGCCGCTCTGCACAATGTGTTCTTAATATTATAGACCATTAGAGCATTTACCCACAGTTTAGTGGACCCGTCAGAGGAAGCTGCAGCTTGTGAAGTTGTGCAAGTGTTTTAAATCAAGTTCATAGCACAGTAACTTAAAACCTTTTTTTCTCATTTATTTTATCCAACACAATGACAACACTTCCTCTGTCTCTGTAGGCTATGTTAACTTTAGGATTGTGGTCCAGACAAACCTTACGCAATAAATGTTTTAAGAATTTTATATGATTGATGCTGGCGAAAAATATCGATATGATACTAGCTGTTCCCTTTACAACTTAACAACAGGTTCTCTCATTAGTCATGCGTGTTGACCACTAATGACGTCTATGAAGTTCACTAGCGTATTTTTGCACTCTAACGTTTCAAAGTTTTCTGTTTAGTAAGTGAATGTTCATTTTTTTCAATTACCATTCATTTTTTAGCTAAGCCGTTTTTCAATTTGAGGCCGGGGTTCCCAACATTTTTTTCGGCCCTCACCCCTAAAGAAATTTCATTCGAACCTCGCACCCAATGAAATTTGTATTTTGCTCAAGGATAAATTATGCAAATTTTGAATAATATTTTATCAAAAAAAGATTGTTACTTTATTTTTTTAATATAATTTGTAAAGGAAATTACAAATGTAGCCCTGACATATAATAAATTAACATTGTAATAAACCTCAGCAAATTAATCTCTTACCTGAAATAGAACAAATAACGAAGTAGTAAACAATAATACGAAATACTACAAGGACTAGTTCTCAAATGCTTGGAAAATTCCACTTTTTTCAAATACAACTACAAAGATTGCCAGGCAGTGAGGAACAGCTGACGCCTGAGCTTGTTCCATCCCGGTAACAAACATGTTCAGTTTAGATCCTAAACTTTAGGAACTACTGAGCCCGTTAAATACATGGTACGATTGATTTTTTTCAGCTATGCATGTGACGGCCACTAAATAACGATACTTAACTCTAAAATGAAAACAAAGTTAGTCCATTGGAAAGGAAAAGAAAAATGCCAACATATAGCTAATATCCAATTATTTACCTGAACCTTTCTCTCACCCCCCGGAATATCGTCTTGCACCCCCAGGGGGTGCAAGCACCCCAGGTTGGGAACCCCTGAATTCAAGGTATATTCAATGAGTAGCTCACAAAGATGTGACTGAGAAACTTTTAAGTCCTGCTTTCTCTTTACGCAATTATTGTGCACTCATTCGCTACTGTAGGAAAAAAAGGATCGGCAGCTCCAACTTCTAGAATGAAATCAAATCTTTTTTATGCGTAAAGACTAGATCTTGCCATATCGATTAGTCAGTGAAAGTTTTAGAGCTCCCCCACAAAAAGATTGAGTGGGATCAGTTGCATCATTCTGTATCTTCTGTTAGCATTATTGCCAGTTTTTTTATTGATTCTTCCTGCAAAATACTACAGGCAAAGCACGTGGAATATACACCTATCTTCTTTAATATTAGCGATATGTATACGACTCGAGGTTTATCAGATAATAGACGTTATCTAATGAATAAATTTCTGGAATTCAAACTGTTATTGACTACGATTACCATGCGGTTATCGTTATTGAAGATGGATATGTGTTGCCTTCAAACCACCACATAGCCATGCTGTTACATTATATAAGGCGTAATCAAAAAGCTCGGTAAATATGTGAAGATATATTAGATTACGGAAATTGGTACATTTTGTCACTAATCTTCTTCAAAGCACTCTCCTTCCGCAAATACTAACTTGTTTTATTCTTTTGCCATAGTTGAAAAGGAGCCTGGAAGTCCTCTTTCTTTAACAACTTACTAATTTCATATCTCCAATAGTGTCAAATCGCTTCCCTTTCATCGTCTTTTTCAGTTTTGGGAATAGCCAGAAGCTGCAAGGTGCAGAGTCGGGAGAATATGATGAATATAGAACCGCAGCTAGATTCTTTCCAGCCATGAACTGCCTAACGTGTGAGAAGACGCGTTGTCATGATGCAGAATCCAGCCAGATCTCAGCCTGTCCGGCCTTGTTCATCTAACAGCCTCTCGCAGGCGTTCCAGAACTTCAATGCAATGTAGAAAACAGCATTGTCGGTGCAGCCACTGAGAAGAAATTCAACGCGCACCATTCCTTCGATTTGGATGTATGCAAGCAGCATGACCTTCACAAGTGATTTCGACATCCGTGCCTTCTTGGGTGTTGGACACGAAGGTGTTTTCCTTTGTGAGCTCTGAACTTTCGTTTCTTGGCCATAGCCATAAACCCACAACTCATCACCAGTAACAATTGAGGATAAGAATGCAGCACCAGCTACACATTTCTCAAAAAACTTGACAAACATGGCAAGCCCGACTCCTTTTCTTTATCAGTCAGGATCCGCAGACCAACTTTGCAGTGACGCGCCTCATGTTTAAATAGTCTGTCAATATAGCTTGAACCTCCCGCTTTCACCCGCCACTACACTCGAGTACGATGCTATTCAGAGGCTCCACCACTGCAGCTCAATCTGATGTTGAAAATATTACAGTACCCGACATGTTTACTGAACTATTTGATTACCCCTCGTACTACATGACCAGGGAGGCCACACTGCAGTAACAATTTCTGCGTTCACTGATGAGTCATTTGCAGAACAGTTCCTCCTTTTTCTTATGGTTCGTTGAGACATGGAAAAGAGCAAGAGGATTGAAATATTTTTCTTGCCATGTACGATTAGGAACAGGACAAATGACTTTGTGCAAAGGATGGAGGATAGAAAACTATTAAGCCCACGAATAAGTAAGCTACCTACTCGACTGTTAAGAAACAACGAGAAAGAATACTTATTTACAAGCATTTTTTCTTCTTTACGTACAATATTGGCGATATTTTCTCAGAAAAAGTTTAGATTTAGATCATTTGGTTCTTTGGCACATCTGGCGTCTTCCGTCTACGAATGAAAAAGACGTCTAAAAGGGGACGATTTTCAGCATCTCACTTTCAGTTTTGAACAATTGTTTGTCGTCGCCAGATGCTCATGAATTTATAAATTGTGTGATCCATTACTATTCTGCCGCAGGTTTTCCATCATTAACATCAAAAATGCCCAGCTGTAAGAGAGTGGACCAGAGCTCTGTCGATTACTGGAATGCCCCGCTCTACCACATGCTTCTTATCGTGTGCTTCATTTCTTTAATCATGTCATGGTATGCAAGAGCTCCTCAAACACGGCACATTTGGTTTCCTCTCTTAGTAAAAGTTCGATTTCCTGTGATCCGGAACTTTTTCTACCGTACCTGACCAAGCATTGGCGAACGTCCTCCTTGAGAAAGTGCTGTCATGCAAAAACACTTCCTTGATCGAACAAAAAACCATCTTGTGGTTAACTCCACGAGATATCATTTACAACTTCAGGTTTGCCTCCAGAACAAGTTATACGCCACGCTTCTTCACCTTTCAAAGTCTCTTGAATGTAGTTTATTAGTAACTTTAGGAACTAAGCAAATTTACTCATTTTCGATTAATTTCTATTTTATCGGTATTTAGAAACTCATTTTCCGATAACCCTTATATCTTACACAGAAACAATACCCTATGAAATTTACAACAATGAGGTATTTTTTCTAGTCTATGATCGTTGTACGAATTTCATATCGAGTTTCATGAGATGCTGAAACACTGACCAACACACCCGAAAAATTTCTTATAGGTTCGTCACGCTATTTTCATCAATAATAACAATGATATCGCCACGACCGCTGCTCCAAAACTATTAGAAGACTAATGCTTTAGTGGACCGGCTGCTACGTACTCGAAAATCAAGAAAAAGATGGGTAGGATTCTTCAGGCCCTACGAGACGAAAGTACTTGCTATTTGTATGTCTAATCTCGTCACTATACTTCGGGTGCTTGGCGTTGCTCAAAAGAAACATCAGCTAACAACTGATGAATCACCATCTGTATTATGGCCTTTTGGATTGAGTGTTGCTTTATAATAGCGAACTAAGACGCCCTTGGTTGTAAAGGGCGCTCAAGACAAAAATCACCATGCTACCAAGAAATGACTATACAAGACAAAATCGGGAGTTATAGTACTCTAATGAAGTTATCCAAATTGACTCATTGGCTTCCTCTAAATAGAAGAAAGAGAGAAAATACCCTACATGGGTAGCAGTACCCTACACAGGTTGCTACTTTTACCTTTGAACAGGATTTAAGCATACTGGAGAGAATTGATGTCGTAGTTTCCGATCACGTTTGGCGAGTCGTCCTGTAACGAAATTGGCAAATATTTTTGTGAACTGTATTGGTTGCAGCACAGAATTCATTTGAATGACAAATCGGATATTGAAGTAATATCGTGATTTGCATAAGGCAAAAATTCTGTACGACTGAAAGAAATTAGATCAGCTACGCACTCTCCAGTAAGTGGACTGTTAACGAAGAGTTTGATTTTTTCATCAGACTGAGATATCCAACATTGGACGTTAGCCAATGTTTATCAGATAATGGATGTTTATTGATTTAATTTTTCAGTCCGTTATATTTATTACATATATAACATGAATTGAAAATTTAAACAGTGTGAAAGAGCCATAGCATATGCTGTTCAGATGAACAATGCTTTCATTTCAGTGCAAGAACTGAGTTTCCCAGCAGTGTATTTTGTTGTGAGTGTATGGTATCTTAATTCCAGTGAGACAGCAGTAGTAGGTAAGAATGAATTGAGAAGCTATACGAGTTATGGTATTGAATTTTTTCCCACAGGTACTATCCGTCTACAAGAAAATTTAACTGAATGTTTCAAAATTAAAACTACTATTTAATGTATTAAATAAGATAAAATGTACTATCAAGAATTAACAAGTCAGGCACAAGCGTAAATATCTAAAAATGATCGTATCGGAAATAACGAAATAAATAATTTCTGGATTGCACTTTCATTTTCAATAAAAAGTAGGCAAAAATAGACAGAAATTTAAGATTTGATCTTTTTATCGAAGGCATTTTAATTTGGCAATGATCTTTACACGTTCAATAATTTATGAAATAATATTAAACAATCAGTATTAATTCCACTGAGCGCTCAGACGAAGCAGTCAAGTCTGTGGTCAATTGAAGTTCAGCACCCACACCTGTCTGGCACCGCAACTGTCTAGCACACTACCTGTCTAGCACCCGCACCTGTCTAGCACACTACCTGTCTGGCACCCGCACCTGTCTGGCACCCGCACCTGTCTGGCACCCGCACCTGTCTGGCACCCGCACCTGTCTAGCACACTACCTGTCTGGCACCTCAACTGTCTAGCACACTACCTGTCTGGCACCTCAACTGTCTAGCACACTACCTGTCTAGCACCCGCAACTGTCTAGCACACTACCTGTCTAGCACCCGCAACTGTCTAGCACACTACCTGTCTAGCCCCCGGAGTTCTTGGTGGTGGACTCTGCAAAGCGCTGTCGGTTTGTCTAATGAGTCGCTCCAGGGGTGTTTCTTGGGCTGGTTGAGTCTGGTAATGGCGACAAAAAGTTGAGGCTAACTCGTGCGACAGTGCGGAATACAATGACGGAATATAATAGGAACAAGCACAATATTATTTACATTTATCAGGAATCACAGATGGAGGGAAATTCTGACAAAATAATTTGTGTGAGTCGAGCTAGTACGACCGCTCAACTAAAATTCTTTTATTAATGATGGCGTGTCAAATTTTAGCTATTATAAAATTCTGTACGTAATGTTAGTGGTAAGTAAATATGGTTCTTCATGTTCTAAATTTGTTTAACGAATTTGCAATGGGACTGAAACGCATCACGAATTATTACAATGTTTCCATAGACCCTGAATAATCTCCAAAGCCAAACATGAAACGTTCAGTGTCCTCCAGCGTAAATTTGCTTGACGAACGTCTGATTTTGTAACCGTAAAATGCATTTTTATTAATTGCGATCTAGACAGACATGATACGCAAGAGGTAGGACTTTGATATCCTGCTGTTGTTCATATTTTGGGGAGTTTTTTATTACGTTATATTGTTATGTTGGGCAATAGTTTTTTTTGGCAGTGTTCAAAATAGTTTCAGTGTATACTTGTTTGTGTAGGGTAATGAAGTGAAAAGAAACGAATGTTGAGTTCAGTTTTTCAGTATTGCTTCTGAAACAAAACATGGCTGCTGTCAGTGTCCGGGAAGGACGTGGTCGTTTCCATAAATAATTCACTTGCTGGTTTACAGAAATAGATATACGGGACAAATCACCGAAACTTTATAATAAGATTAAATTCATTTCATTCCTACGAATCTAAACACTATTTTCATTTAGGCTGCAGAGCAACTGAAAAAATTCAAACTCTTCAGGCAAAAACTGTCGAGCATTTACGGAACAAAGTTTCCGATTAGTGGTTTCTTCCCAACCGAAATTATGGTTTCAAAGAGTCCCAAAACACAAACGGTCACTCCATGAAAACATAATAAAATATTTTTAGGCTTTCTCTTATCACCGACTCAGTTTCCCCACTACGCTTCACGAGATTTTGAGACATTACCCAAAAACTCTCCATTTTCATCTAAAAATCTACAAACTTTTAAATTAACAATTTTCACTAAATTTAGTTGGAATCTCAGTGTGTATTCAGTACAAATAAGATGTAAAGGTGAAAAAGTATTATAGAATTTACGAAAAATTAGCAAAATTTGAATACACTCTACTAGCTATAAGGCAGGTGTGAATTATAATGGATGAATACAAAATTCAATCAAATTTACACGAGTAAAGTACAGTAGAATTTCTTTAAACCGGCACTCGCTGGCCAAGCTTTATATATTTATTCATTATGTTTTTCTTCTTTAACTGCTTTAAGCAATTGATATTTTCCTTTTATGTCTAGCGTATCTATGAATTGTTTGTGGTTACTTGGGTGATATTAACCGGCAACTGCAAAGTCCCATGAGTGCCAGTTAAAAAGACTTCTACTGTAATTTCTGTTTTCCTTGATCGTTGTTTGAGTTGTGTACCAAGTTTCCCGAGTTTCTGAAACATTGACGGAACAATCGAAAAATTCCATCACCCCTTGTACTTTTATGTTGAAGTAAAATAAAATACGAATATAATGAGCAAGCGAAGAAATACTGAAGAATTTTAAAATACTGTTGCAAATTTGATCTGTATTTTTAGATATTAGCTATGTTGTACAATGATAATTTTCATAATAATAGCACTAAATACATGTTCATATTTTCAAATATGTAAAGTCAAATTGTTGATTTAAAATTTATTCCATTTCTGGATGAAGATTTTTTCAAATTATCCGGTCAGTATCTCAGAATATAATAAAAATTGGCGTAGAACTCAAGCAACTATATTAGACGTTGAAAAATTACTCTTTGATGTAAATCAGATCAGATACTACTAATGTATGTCACAAGTTGCACCATCCGTGTAAATCACGACACAGAAATAATCATTGCCAATATATCGGATGACTTTATTCGTATTACCTGCTGCTTGTGGTGGTGCAGGACGGGCACGTTGAAGGGCGGGAGCCTGGGTAGCTCCCTGAAGGCGGTCACGTCCTCGGCAGAGAAGGTCCTCCAGACTGGGGACGGTTGACGTAATATGAGCCTCAGTCCCATCACTTCCTGCCACTCGACTCGGCTCTCAAGTCGTAACAGAGAAGCAATGCAGTCAGATATCCCTCAACTTGGCTCTCAAGTCGTAACAGAGAAGCAATGCAGTCAGATATCCCTCAGCTCGGCTCTCAAGTCGTAACAGAGAAGCAATGCAGTCAGATATCCCTCAACTCGGCTCTCAAGTCGTAACAAAGAAGCAATGCAG
>VCRD01000732.1:48667-64372 GCA_006783055.1 Trinorchestia longiramus
AAGTCGTAACAAAGAAGCAATGCAGTCAGATATCCCTCAACTTGGCTCTCAAGTCGTAACAAAGAAGCAATGCTGTCAGATATCCCTCAACTTGGCTCTCAAGTCGTAACAAAGAAGCAATGCAGTCAGATATTCCTCAACTTGGCTCTCAAGTCGTAACAAAGAAGCAATGCAGTCAGATATCCCTCAATTTGGCTCTCAAGTCGTAACAAAGAAGCAATGCAGTCAGATATTTTCGACTCGGTCGTAACTGAAGAAATACAGTCAAATAATTGGTTCCAAAAAGTCGGGTACATACAATGAGCTAGGCCTTAGCCATATGGCGAGGATACCAAATTAAATTTGCAGCAATAAAGTCAATTTTTCTTATTTACAATCATTGTCTGAGGCTTATACCACGTTCCACAAAATTCTGAGAGATTGACCAAAAAATTCAAAATTTTCATAAGGGTTAATACCCCTTCCAATTTTTTTCAAAAATTTGAAAACCTCACATTTCAATGGCTATCATCATAGTTCGCAAGCTGAGCATGAATTAAACATGAATTAAATGACAACCGTAAACAAATAGTGCACTATTGGCAAACATGATGCAAACAATCAAGTGCATCATAGTACGCAGGCTCTAAGTCTGTGATTCCTAATCTTTTTTCTGTCATTTCCCCCTGCACCCAGTTCAACCATCCAGATTTCCCCGTTCATTGGTAAGAGGAAAAGAGTGGTCAAAACACTAACTATTTATAAAGTTATTTTTAAAATATATAAATATAATGACGAAGAAATAGTTACATATTAAAGCAGAGAGTGGTTAGTAACAACTAACTGCATAGCATCAGACACGAGAAAATACATCTAAGATTTTTTATTGCTGGTAGGCAGCGTAATTATTTCCTCTCTGGTAGCTTCAAATTTCCTCCAGTTTGGGACTCGCTGAGCTAGAGTGTGCGTGTGTAAGCCGAGAATCTACATGAAACCGCTTCGAACTTATTTATACTATACAGGGTGTCCCACAAAAAAGAGGCCCGAAATTTCAATTTATATAACTTTAAAGCTATTGCATGTAATTCGGTTTTATAAAAAATATTTTGTTAATAAACTTACATGTATCAGTGCTACAACTCTCATGACAGACTGTAACTATGAAAATGGGAGCATTAATGTAAACTGTCCTTTGCTAAGTGATATCAAATAACCACCTTGATATGCAGCTAACAACGATATGCTAACAACGATATGATATGCAGCCCTTCATCATGCAGCTAACAACGGAGCAACGAGTGTTTGTAGTAACAACCTACGTTCGAACTGGAAGTATTAAACAAGTAGCTACAACATTTATTTGCAAAATTCTTTCCAGATAGACGTTCGCCATGCAAGTCTGTGATTTAGAATAATGTCAGGAAATACCAAACAAAAGGTACTTGCTTGAATCTTAACAAAGGCTGTTCCGTTAGAAGGAAAACTGTGAGAGCTGAAGAAAACACTGAAATGGTTCGGACGATAATTCAAGAAAACGAAACCGTATCATGCAGAAAAAATAGCTCACAGTTGTCAAAATCATCATTTAACCGGATCGTTGAAAGAGATTTAAAATGGTATCCATACAAGATGCATTTAAGACACTAACTCACTGACAATGATTACGTTCTTCGTGAAAATTTCGTTGGATGGTTTCTTTGCAAACCTGATTGATTTATTGATAACATTATTGTTGGCGATGAGGCAGCTTTTTTCATGAATGGCGAAGTTAATAATCATAATGTCAGGAAATATGCGACACAAAACAACCCACCGGAATGGAACTTTGAAAAAAGTATTTATCAGAATAAACTAAGTCTTTGGATTAGCTTATGCGGAAATGGCTCTCTCGTTGGCCCATTGTTTTATGATGATAACCTCACTGGTGTTGCTTATCTGGATTTGATCAACGAAGCAATAGTCCCTGAACTCCGCCACATTTACGCAAATCGATTTAACAGGCTCTAGTGGTTTCAGGATGGTGCTCCTGCACATCGTTTACTCGTTGTCAAAGAACGGTAAAGAGAGCTTTTTGGCACCCGCATTGTAGCATTGAGTCATGATATTGAGTGGCCACCTAGATCTTCGGATGTAACTCCCTGCGACTATTTTTTATGGGGATATTTGAAGAATAAAGTCTACTGCAGGCCTCCGGAAAACATAAACCAGTTGCGTGAAAAAATAACGCATGAAGTAAATTTGCTCAAAAATAATCCAGAAATGATCAAGAGAGCAATGAGATCGAGAGCTTAATTATGCTTTGATAGGAATGGAAGACACGTGGAAGGAAATGGGCCTTAGAGAAATAATTCAAAATATTTATTTTTTATCATCGAATCATTTTACTATAAATGAATAAAAAGGATTAAATATTATTTGTTATAATAAAATAAATGTTATCTGAAATCTAAATTTAAGCTCTTTTACCCTTGCGCAAAACGGCTTTTCGGTAGGCAGTGTGAAATTGCTACTGTACGAATACCATGAGAGATAATGAAATGAAATTTCTAACATTAATAGACAAAAGCTGTATTCAAAAAATATTTTTACAGAACCGAATTACATGCAATAGATTTAGAGTTATATAAATTTAAAGTTCGGGCCTCTTTTATGTGGGACGCCCTGTACTAGACCGTTCCCGTGGAAATTCCACAGTTTAGGTTACCGTTAGACTAATTGAAAATCATTATCGAGACAAATGTATAAAGATTTACGACGCATTATTGTGTTTTCATCAAATACTTTTCATGAATATATACAGAACTTCCATTCTGTATCTTATCTACCAATAACATTGCCGCGTAGTAGAAGGAGGTCAAAAACTGGAAAAATGGCGTATTTTATCGTAATCCGGCGTCTTTGGTATCCACAATACAATGCTTATCATACATGCATACCCGTTCTGAATTTAGTTCAATAATTTTTCTTCACTAATAGAAAGGAAGTAATGGGACAGACACACACAGAGAGGGAGATGCCCTGTCTATTATTTAAGTGGACTGATAGACCGACACGTGAAAATTCATGTGTTTTTACTGAATATTTTCGTATGCTTTGCCAGTGAACCGCTGGCTTTGCAAAGGAGCTTCCACATTGAAGAATATGTTTTTGGTATTCACAATACAATGCTTACAGTATACATATACCCTACTGAATTTCCTCCTATCTAAATCCTTAAGAGCGTGACAGAGAGACGGACGAAGCAAGCAAACAAGCAAGAAAGCAAGCAATAAACTGTATTACTAATAGATCTACCCATGAAAATTCACGTTTTTTACTGAATTTCTTTAGTTTCATTTGTCAGAGGACGCAGGCTTTGCAAAGGAGTTTTCCCCATTGAAGGATGTGCTTTTGGTATCCACAATACAATGCTTACAATACATAAATACCCTACCAAATTTTCTCCAACCTAAATCATTAAAAGCGTGAAAGAGAGACGAACCAAGCAAGCAACAAACTGTATTATCTAATACTAGTAGTATAATTATATAGTGGAATAGTGACATAGAAGTATCACTAATAAAATCCTGGAGATCTTTGTCCATGAATTTCTTCGAATGATGCCGCAAAAATTATCGTAAGACATTAAAATGTTAAAAATTTCGAAATTATAACTTTGTAGTTATTGCATCAAACTAATTTCAACATACAGGGTGTCTATAAGTCTCTTTACCATTTCAAAAGTTCATTACAAATGCAAATGATAAAATATTTTATATAATTTTTTATTGTATATAGTGTTTATTACAGTTTTTAACTACATTTTGCATTTGCGCGTTTCAGGGATCCTGTTTGTGAAAGATGTGCTGTTGATACTTTACGAGTGACTTTTGTAAGAGATTTTATGGACATCCTGTACTACTGCCCTTGAATGATCGTTGATGGGGAAATTGAGCTACAAATTTTGTTAAGTGTATTGGAACAATACTTTAAATTTAAGAGTGATCACCCATGGTAAAAATTGCAGGTGTAAAGTGTACCATTTTGATCAATTGAATTCGAACATATATTCTACTCGAACAAGTGGTTAAAACACCGTGGTGGCTTGGTCTTGACACTGCCTCGACTTCAAAGCGATGTATTGATATTCTACGGTGGTTATTTGCTCCGTCGTCTTCACTACTAAAACATCACACAGGAAGTAATCCTGGGGTTGAATAGGCTAATTCAGGAATTGGTTACCCGAAAACAGCGTGCAGTAAATTACTGATTACTGTGCTTCAATGTGATGGTGTTGAGAATCTACACAACTGACCAAGCATGAGAATTACAGACCCAAAATTGGCAAAGTTTGAGTTACAGCTCTAGAATTGATAAAGTTTAAGAATTACTGCTCTAAAGTTAGTATTCTTCCAGAATCGCATTCTGGAACCGATAATTTTGTGAATTACCTCTCACGCGTGAAAAACATTTCAGAGCAAACAATATTTTTAGCCATATTTACTGTGAATACAACTGTGACAATTATTAATTTTAGAAATAACTGCTCTAACACTCATAAAGCGTTTTCACAGCTACCCTCTTACCTCAAGGCATGTGATGGAGACGAAAGCATGGGATGCAGTCTCCGTGTGAGGGTGTGGCATAATTACCTTGTTAGCAACCCCCACCTGCCATGCTGTGGGGTCCCTCCACTCACTCCCCTCTCCTTTTAACAGGCCCCCCACACCTCCACTCCCCATCAAACCACTCCCTGTCACTCCCCCCTTCGAGGAGCTTTTGGGAGCCATGCTCCCTCCATTTGAACGCAACACGTGCACTCCCACCGCCCACGTGTAGTAGTTCCTGAACGTGATCTCCCCCACCTGCAAGAGACGATGGAATGCAGGTAGACATCATGTAAGAAAGGAATAATTTATTGAAGATAAGGCTTCTGTAGATTTTTGTGTAAAATAACTATCGGAAAGGGCGATATCGCCAATTTGGAAACTAGCAACCTTCCGGGGTTTATGTTTTTTCAGTACAAACAGTTTAGTAAACTTAAGAAAACTATATATAATAAAAACTGTCGATTCTAAAATGTATTGGATTGTCCCGGAAGTTCGTGCCGATTTTTAGTAGTTCATCTTTCGACTTATTAAGAACATGATTGAGTTTGGAAAGTAAAATTTGACTACACCTCCACTTAGAGCACAACTGATGCTTTTCTATTTCCATAGAGGAAAAACCTATCACAGGCAACCGAAGAAATATACGAGTTTACAGTGATGCATCAGGCTAATGTTAGACCACACGTTTCTTTTGAAACCTGTCAAAAAATGCTACAGCTTGGCTGGGATGTGTAATCCCACCTTCCATATTCACCAGATATTGCTCCTTCGGATGATCATTTATTTTGGTCTTAGCAGAATAGTCTTAATGGTAAAAGTTTCAATTTCTTGTATGACCTAAAAAGATACCCTGATGAATTCTTTGGTATGAAACCACCTCAATGCTGCAATGAGAGTACTTCCTCGTCAAAAGAAAGATGGTAACGCTTTGTGCAACAAAATGGTTCATATTTGGTTGATTAAAAATGTATTGGCTTATATATATATTGAACTTTTTTTCTCCTTTAAAAATCTGCACAAACTTTCCGGACAACCTGATTGTTTCGTTTTCGGGGGCTTCAGAACGTTTCATCGCCAAAAAGACAGTAATGTCAATACATTCTGGTCATTTTCGCTATTGCTATCATGACGCCTTCGTCTTGGACAATTTCAAATTTTTACTAATCTAATACAGTTCAATCTCCTGATACTAGTGGGTGAATAGACGTGTGTTTTAAGGTAAACAGCAAGTCTAAGTTTCTTTGAATATAAGGCTATACAGTCGGCGTAACTGCGCAGGCATACCTGCGTGGGTCGGGGGAAGGCTAGAGTGAGCACCATGCAGCCAGAGCGCGGACTGAGTGCTGAGTCGTCCGCAGTGACGGGATGAGGACCAGACAACTGAAACTTTAGGGTTTCTCGAGACATCTTTGACTCTGCAGAATTTGTAGATAAATTGCTATCATTATTATGAACACTATTTTTATTACTACTAGATTAACACGTGAAAAATCACGGTTTTTACTAAATTTTTCATTTTAATTTGCCAGTGGACGCGGGCTTTGTGAAAGAGTTGGGGAAACTCTTTCATTGATGGATATGCCTTTGGAATCCACAATACAATGCTTACAACACATGCATACCCTACGAAATTTCCTCTTATCTAAATCCGTAAGAGCGTCTATTATGCAGGATGGCCCATAAATAAGGTACCTTTTTAAAACTATTTCCGAGAAAATCACAATTCCGAAAACAATAACTCAATTTCCAAAATCTTTGGCCTTATACTAAGTGGTAGCCAGGTTACTGGTCAAACTAATTTAAAGCATTTCTTTTCGTATAATCAATTAAAAATATCAAAGCATCATGATGAATTTCAACAGAAAAAGGTCAAAAAAAAATTTCTATTTGTATAAATAAACCGATTGTGTATTTTGGATACCATAATGCAAGTGAAAGGGAATTGAATTGCCACAGAAAAATAATGCAATACAATGATTTTTTGTATTTCTTAAGCTTTATCCTTGTTGCTATCAAAGCTATCGATTAGAAGAGTGTGACACACGGACAGACGGACGCAGCTCTTATTATAGTATAGATTACTAATACTATTATTAGAATATGAGGCAATAGGAACGAGGCAACGACCCAACTCCCATGCCTTAGAACGTATTACTATTATTACTACTTTATTATAAGCGTTTCAAGGTGTTATATTTTTTAAATTCATGGAGGTTTTTAAACTCAGAAAATGTGCTCGACATTTCAACCCTATATGGGCAACTATCTCTCCTGAAATACATTAGAAGTAATTTCTTTTCATCCTACATTCTAAATACTTTGCTCAAACTTAAATGTTTATAGTATATTGTTTATGCAATATTTTGTTCAGTCAAAAAATAATTTCATCCTTGTAGGGTTAAGAGTTTGTCATCTTGTAGAGTTATGTTAGGTAATAATAATCAATAGAAATATTTGTTTTGCTTACCATTAAAAATATCGTCCCGTGAAATCGTAGCTCATCGCCGTCTCGCGATATCAAGGTAAGAAGTACAGTTTAGAGATTATTCGTAAATTCCGTCATTTTCATTAAATTTGATTTATGAGAAAACTATGCAATATTTTGGTAATGGAATGAAGTAAACATTGTTAATTCGAGGAGATAAATAAGGCTAAATCACTTAAAACTAAACTTAAATCGCAAAAATATCTGAAGCTAACCAAGTTAGCCTTAACCTGATCTAACCTGATATTTTTACTCGCATCTGAACTCAAACATTAAACCTAACGTTGATCCTAAACTTAATCTATCCCTAACTTCACACTTTACTCAAAATATTCATTGCCTTAATCCAACCTTAATACAACCTAATCCCTTATCTTAGCCCGACTCATAACTCTTACATAAACCCTAACCTCAACTGTCACCTTTACCCAAACTTTGTACTTTCATTTAATGCTAACCTTAAACAGTAAGATTAATAGTAACCTTAGCCTTTCCTCAAACTTTAATTTGAATTTTAATTTTAACTTTAACCATGACCTAAATTTAAATCCAGGAGTTTCCAACTAGCTTACTCAATCTTGACTTCAGTCCCTGAAAATTTTTGAATCAAAATAAATTTGAAGCAACGTTAATTTTGACCTCCGAACATTAGAATTCTATTATATTAATTGAATTATCCCAACGCAAGATGAAATGCGCACGCTGGCTCCATATTTTTCTTAATTCCGTTGTAAATATTTACTAGTGTTTTATCGAGTAGATTTTATCAATAACAATATAAAATACGAAGAAGAAACTAGTGACCTCTAAACTCAATGGTAGATTTTCATCTAAAACTACATAAAATAAGATCTTAGTAAGACATTTTCTTATTATTGATAAAACACAAGGAACAATTTTCTTGTGTATAGCGTAATGACGCCTTTTGATGCTTTATTACAGAAATAGAATATTACTAAAGACTCCTCCAGGCAAGATCATTAGCGATTATGAAGTAATTGTGAGAAGTCAGGAAGTGCTGACATTAACTGGCAATAATTTGTCAGCAGCATTGAAAAAACAGGAAGAAAGTGGTCTTTCCGTGGGTGACTTTCCACACAATATATTTTTTGCCGTTGAATAGGACCACTAACAAATAAGCACGCAATCATGTGGATAGAATAAATGATGTGTGTAGGTAAATTATTTTCTTCAAAAAATTTCTTTGATTTTTTATTCTAGTCGCAGCTGAAGAGCAAAAAAAAAGAACTTTCGGGAAAAATTACCACATGGCAAGAATTGGGAGGATATTAATTACAAACAGTTCGATGAAATGTCGCAAAGTTATTGCAATGTTGGGTATGAACTATGACAAGTTAGATAATAAAGATCACATTTCTAGTTATACAGAATATAACTCATACACTACAATATAGATAACTATTATTCAGATCCTTGTTCTTGGCTTTTAAAGATAATTTTGAGTTATACTATTAATGGAAGTTTTAGTGGGCGAAATTCAGCACCGTGGGAATTCAAACACTCGTACAAAGCACCTATCGAACTTAAGCACTCTCACGAACTTAAAAAATTAAAACTCTGTACGTCCTAGTTGCAGTGAAAGCTGCTGGAAGAGAAAGGCAAGTCAGTTAAGAATGTCCTCTTTCGGCACGAGCCTCTTTGTTAAGCACAAGTGCAGCGGCCTCAACATGGCGCTCATGTGCCCCTCAGGAGTTACACAGACAAAATTACCTCAGAACATTCACTCTATTATACGTCATTATGAATGAAGAGGATCGTAATCGAAACTCATCATCTCTTTTGTTTTGATTAATCAATATGTGGGAGAAATTCATTTTTTCACTGGAACAAGCATTTGAATGTTACTGTCATTAAAATGATAATTCCTTAAATTTTTCAATATTCAGCAGCATGTATGTATGCATCCATGCATGCAAGCAAGCAAGCAAGCAAGCAAGTAGTAACGGAACTATTACTACTAATACTTCAAACATGCATTCTAACTGTCTTAAATTCCTCTCTTCTGCTTGTTATTGATCTTAATGAAAATGGTGACCATATTTGTCCCCTTAAATAGATGATTACTTGCTGAAATGCTTCCTACTAATGAACATCGCAGCATTATGTAGTCTATTATTGCTATACGCATTCTACCGACATTGCGATTCAGCTAATACTAGCTCAATTTTTGCTTTATTTCCTTCGTGAATTCATATCTATTAGCAGTGCGAGTGTTCAGACTTACTTTCTCAGCAAGCTTTTACTGAAGCAATATAAAGATTCATAACGCATTGTGATCCTGCCTAGCATCTTCCATTCCTCATAACGGAACCAGTTTCTTTGGTAGAAGTAGTGCCTCTCTCCTATCTAACCGCAAGTTTATTCAATAAAAAACACGTTTTAGGAAAGCCTGTTTGAAATTATGGCTGTATGTTATGAATCTTCAAATAACGAGCCAGCGCAAATGTCAAAATAAATACCAAGATTTTACACGTACCTTCGAAAAACGTGCGTTGATTTGAGAAGTTTTAGCTTGATTTTCCTGTTAGTCAACCATAAGCTCTAGAAAGGAACTTTAGTCATTTATGAGTACCATTGGTGAGCATTGCTTGGCGCCATTACGTAATAGTATTACTTAGTGCCCTTAATGGTATTGTTTAGTACCATAGACGTAGTATTGCTTAATGCCATGAGAAGTAGTATTGCTTAATATGATTAGTAGTAATATCGCTTAGTGCCATAGTACGTAGTAGTATTACTTAGTACTATGGCACTAAAACACGTTGACATTTTCACGGCATGTAAAAAATTAATGACATTGCTCTATCTAAAACCTTTGATACACTTAAAGCATGGGAATAGCAACACACAAGTTTTAAACCTTAGTTTGCTTGAATGCTAGATACTCGAAATACTGTTAATTTTAACTCGACGCTAAATATTTGACTACCTACATATTGCTGATGTCAGGATTTTTCTGCATTAGTACGACTGTAGTTAATGTGTACGCATAAATTGTAACGCATGTAAATGCCAGTACCACTGTCAGTAACTCATCAGTAGCCATCTTTTATGTTCGAATTAAGTTTAAAAAAAATAGCCGCTTGGGGTCTGTCAGGCATTTAAAATAGTTCCGATGTTGCTATGAATAGATGACAATGCCATCATGACTCAGGTATGGATCTCATGATATTTTAAACGTTTTACCGAAACAATGAGCTGTAAGAAAGCATTGGTTATCTAGAGTGAGTTTTGTAAACAAATTAAATAAAACGGTTCACTTAATTTCAGAGTCACGCACCGAAAATTGTAAACTTTATCAAAGTAGTAGGAGACCCACACGTGAAAATTCACGTGTTTTTACTGAACTTGTTTGATTTGCCTGTGGATGTGGGCTTTGGGAAGGAGTTTCCACATTGAAGGATGTACCTTTGGGTCTCCACAAAACAATGCTTACAAGAGATGTATACCCTACCGAATTTCCTCCTATCTAAATTCTTAAGAGCGTGACAGAGACAGAGCAAGCAAGCAAGCAACAAACTATTATTATTTAGTGGATGGAATATCAAGAAGTTATTATTAGAACTTTCTTTTTAAAGTGATAATCTAAGTACGCGCAAATTAATGAAGACAAAAACAATTACACTTTTTGTAACCTACTTATATATAGAAGTGTATCTCCACATTTCTGAGTGTCCGTACCAGTACTTCCTATCTATGTATTACTGAAAAAAATTATTGAAGTGAAATCAGAACAGGTATGCGTGTATTATAAGCATGGTATTGTGGATATCAATGGTGTCAAATTACTATAAAATTTGCCATTTTTTCGCGTTATTGACCTTCTCCTACACGGCCATGTTATCGGTAGATAAGATACAAAACGAAAATTTCTGTACATAATCGTGAAAAACATTCAGGTTCTAATAGTACCACGGGTAAAACTGAAAATTGTAGTTTATTTCATTTATCCTTAATTTTATCACCTTTAAAACGTGAAATTTCCACGGGTACTATCTAAGGCATGATATCGGTAGATAAGATACAGAATGGAAGTTCTGCATATATATTCACAAAAGATATTAATTTAAAACAATTCGTTGTAAATCTTTCAACATTCGTCTAGAATAATTTCAAATTAGTCAAATTTAATCGAACCAAGGACTACTATAACCAGGACGTGCATCGCCACGTAGCTGACTACGCTAGCGGAGGCCATTGCATTCTTAGTAACATAACATTCTCTATCGGACAAATTGATCAAAAATTAATTATTTCAAGCAATAGAAGAGATAATAAGGTTTTACAGTGAATTTTAAATGGTTTAAAGCACTGTAATGTTTTGAAATACCAATTTTAACCGGACTTAACATGTATTATTGTATGAGCTTAGCGGCCACTTTATAGAAAGCCGAGTTGCTGCAGTTTAAACTTTACAAGTTGATTATAGTTAAACCTTTTCCAATGCAAACAACCAAACATACAAACATTCATGCATATAAACAAACAGACATAGAAGTAAAAACCTACCAAACTGCAGCGATTAGTCAGCAACCGGGCCATCTTGACAGAGGTCTGAAGGACTGCATTCTTCTGCTAGTCTTTCTCTGAGGGGTTGACAGCAAATTTGAGGGGCTGATAGCAAATAGAGTGAGTGTAGTCGTCAGAATACTCAGAATACTCATGTTCTCAGCCATGCCATTCAGCAACCCACCAGAAATTGAAACAGTTGGGTGAATCTGTACTTCATCTACCAAGAGAAACACATTCTTCTGTTGCATTGTCTGGACTTTATCAAATTTTTCCGTCATCACCTGGTCCTTGTCAATAGATGAAGTGATGTACTGCAGCTTGCGTTTGCATGGCAGCACCGAAAAGTCTCTGAGCTGTTCATAATTACACTTCGGGTATGATTGAAGAGCAAAACAATAATCATTCATGGAAAACTGCTTCTGCGATAAAAGTCCCAACAGACGTCAAAAATACCAACTTCTTCTCCTTCTCGGTGTCGACATAGGCTGACGTGTGAGCTTGAAGGGTGACAACATTTTGGATAGTTTTGTCAAACGGGATGTCATACATAGTTCATTGCCAAGCGCACAGTTTCGTCGGACTGCGTATACGATCTCAAACCATTGTTGTGATGAAGTATCTTAAACAGTGGTACACTAATACCGTTCTTGAACGCACTGAGCGTCAGTGGGGAGCACAAAGTGGGCTTGTTTTCGAAAATCACTAGCAGGCTGCACTCACTGAAGTTGTCGGTCATGAACAAACACACAAGCCTTTCTTTCGATCTTGAAATAATACAAGTTCTTGCACTGCTTCTGCAGGCTACGTTCACGTTTGAAAGCATCAAATGAAGTAATCTTATTCTTCTGAAGAAAATACCTCAGTTGTTGGTCTTCCACTTTCGCCGAGGGAGAAGCAGGTTTTGGAGATGGCAGACATGAAGCAGGCACATTGAAGATACTGGGAGGGATTTCACTTGTTCACATAACCCCCTACTTGTTCGGCATTTTTAATACATATAATAAGTAATAAACTTTGTAAACAAACAGTATCCACTTAGAAATGCAGCAATGTACCTCGAAACAAACAACAATGTCCTATTCAAACCGAGCGACAGACTACGACAATGTTCGCACTAAGATGGAGGTTAACCGAGGTCAGTAAACTGGCCTCCCCTACCGTAGTCAGCTACATGGCGGTGCACGTCCTGGTTATAGTAGTCCTTGAATCGAACTTATAATCCAACTAGACAGTTCCCGTGGAAATTCCACGATCTAAATTTAAGCAATTTGAAATCATTATAAAAATAATGCATTAAAGATTTACGACAAATTGTGTCGTAAATAAATATTTTCCATTAAAATAAACCGAACTTCCATTCTGTATCTTATCTACCGATAACATGGCCGTGGAGGATAGAAAAAAGCTGATAACGCGAAAAATGGTGCACTTTTTAGTGATCCAGCTCCTTTAGTATCCACACTACAATGCTTATAAAACATGCATACACCTGCTGATTTCAGTTCAATAATTTTTCTTCAGCAATAGATAGGAAGTAATGGGACGGAGACAGATACAGAGATCCACTGTCTATCATATAAGTAGATTATGGATAAAAAAACAAGATTATACCACTTAAATCGTAGCATTTCCACGGGTACTATAATATCTAGTAACTACCGATGCTTCGAACATCCTCAGTTAAATTTCTAATGAAATCTCTGCAAATAATCTTGAGTGTGAACTTCAAATGCTAGCTTGGATTTATTTTCATCAAAATTCTTCGATCAATCATGTTGAAAAGAAAAGCTTAAAAACTGACGAAAGAAAACATCACTGCCTTAATTCCATTACTCGGATCTAGGGTACCAGCAACGAACAAAGTTACGCTCCTTCACGCGAGGTATGTTTTGAGTCCAGCATGTCAGGTATCAACGTTAGCATACGTTTTTCATTCATGTCATTCTTTCATTCGTCTCATGCACCTTATTTCCGTTGCGGAGAAAGGCACGAGCGCACGGCAGTTGGAGATACCGACGATAAAACTGATAACGGCGCCGAAAGTTCGTTACAAGTGAAGCTCAAGCCTAGCCTTATCTCCTGCTAATCACAAGTGCTTGCAACAACACAGAAGTGACCGCAGCAGTTATCCTCCAATTCAAATTGCCAACATTGTAAGCAATACATTTTTTAGACGCATTGTGATGCTGTGACATTAGATATAACTATCGCTTCACTACTGAAACTACTACAGAAACGAACTAAGTAGCCGCTGTAGGGCTTCAAAGTTTGCATAATTTTAATTTACATAAGAACGGGGTTTTTTGAAATCTATAATCGAATTTTATAATTTTGTTTGTGCACTTGTCAAAGTTATGAAATTAGGCTGACACGGCCGGGGTTGCTTATTGTAAATGCGTGGTTAAATATTTTAAGCTGATTTTACAATACGAGATCTCATAATGCAAGAACAATACGAGAACTCATCATAATGCGAGAACAATACGAGAATTCATCATAATGCGAGAACAATACGAGAACTAATCATAATATGAGAACAATACGAGAACTCATCATAATGCGAGAACAATACGAGAACTCATAAAATCTCTGATAGTCTACAGAGCAAGCACAGTAAATTGATACGGAATGATAAGGTGTGTCTTAAAAATCACATTTTTAAAATGACAGTATGGAAATATTGTTTAAAGTTCATCTTTACGTGCTTGTCAAAGAATTCCTAAAAAATCGTAAAGATTTTGACGTTTTCGAAATATTTAGGTATTTTAAACTGGTTTGTTTTTGTGCCAGTATACCTGAAAGGCAGAATTTAATTAACATTTTTAATTTTGTGCCTCTGTGAATTAACATGGCTAAAAGGGATAAGTATTACGCGCAGAGAACATTCAGCAATATATTTGCTCTCGTTCACCATAGTTTCTTTCTCAGCTAACAGAATAAAGAAGGATAAATAGTGTGGTTGCAAAAAACAATAAGTTAATAGCGAGAATGCACACACAATCTTTATGGTAATTTAAAAATCGTTTCAGTTGTTTATGCTGAGTACAGAATTATGCAAACTTATAGTCTCGCGAGTAAAAGAGTATGAGCGTAAAATAACTTCTAATTTTTAGCTTTTTATTAGTTTTAATGCACTGCATATGTGCCTTTGCCAAAGTCGAAAACTGAAGAAGAATTGAATCCAATGCGTTAATGTTTTTAAGCGAAAGTAAATTGGTTATAACAAACAAATATTTATTATAAAATTTCAGTAATAGAAACTCTTCTTGTTTTAGAAGTGACAAAAACGAAGTTTGATCTATTTCACCACGAGTTGCACACATCAGCCAGCCTCTATGCTTATTGCAAGTATCTTCAGTGAAGTTAATGTCGTATAGATAGCGCTATATTGCCCCATTCATTTCAATGTGAAGAAACTCAGATATGCGTACTTTCATTACATTAATGCGTTTGTTCTACTACCGATAAGCGACAAGCCTTCGTTACTGATAACATTTTCTGGCGGAGACACACTGTAATTGCCGTCAAAACCACTCTGTCTAACTCAGGTGCCACCTACTACACATTGCCGTTATATAACTGAAAAGTCTTTAAGCAACGTTTTCAGTCACACACCTAAACTTTTTCTCCTCTTCTATGAAGAAAAAGCAAGAAAATTGTAATAGGTACTTTTACCTAACGTAGCATTTCATATTGGGCGAGTGTACTTGAGTATGCGAATGATATTAAGCGCCAAGAAACATACTACATCCTTTCAGAAATTAATATGCCCTCTGGTCGGAAATAGTTAAAGCACATAACTTTTGAAGTTAATTGAGAACAGTTGGTGAAGAAAGGAAACAACTCTTAAAATTTAACTTGTACATTCTACTTGAAACTTTAAACATTGTACTTTAAAAAAGAACAATAAATGAAGATCAAAAATTAATTCTCCAAATTGTTTCACAAGAATAATGCCCGAATGTTTTTCCGATTCTAGATCGACTTTTTGACCAGATGGAATATATTTTAAAAGAGGCCCGCTGTTTAATAGAGACGTGTTACTTCTCTGAGAGTCAAAAGCTTTGTTGTTTCGATAAACTAGTTGCAGAGACGGTAGAAGGTTCTTAAAAAGACTTT
>VCRD01000732.1:64844-89196 GCA_006783055.1 Trinorchestia longiramus
GAAAGATTATGCATTGTAATTAAAGTTTAATTCATATCTAGTTAATTCACTTTATGAGATACTGCAGTAGTTTTTGTTACTACAATTAGGTTTAGTTGACTCATCTGTAACTATTTTCACCACATAATCTAGAGTAGAACTACGCAAGTGTGAGATGTCTCGAGTTTGCTTGCTAAATCCCAGAGAAAACAACCAACATGATGTTCATCAAGCGTTTAACAAGCGCTAGATAAATGTACTTATCAATATTTGAGTGGAAACTAAATTTTTGCTCATTCGTAAGAGTGCTGAAATTACAGCAAACACTGACAAATATTTTCCTTTTTAATATCTGCATAAATGAAAATAACAGTACGCTGCAACAAACCCACCAGCATTATTTGAACTCGAGTTTGGCATCAAGTACGCGATTGTTAGAAGAGCAAAGAACTTTATTACTTCATTAAGTCACTCCAACTTAATCGCTTCAGCAGATATTTAAAGATTCAACGAGCTGCTCTTAGATTCAACCGAAGGGTTAAAATTTACACTAATAAGAATGAATCCCATTGTAAAGTTGAGATTAAGGTTTGGACGTAGAATAAAATCATAAAAGTTCACAGTCTTTCAACATATGCTCTCAATTTTCAGCCACAAATGTTGTATGGTATTAATTCTATACAGCACTTAAATCCTTAAAAACAGTATAAACAGTATGTCGACATAAATAAAGTTACTGAATAAAACCGATACGCACAAAGTAGAGGGATATTGCAACAGGCGTTTTGAATTTAATTTCTATTTTGGGTTCTGATAACACTTTTGTATATTTTCAATTGAACTATGCTCGCTTGATAGAAATAATTGATGGCATAAAAATAAGGTTTCAGTATCTGACATACCAGTAGAATAGAATAGAATAAGAATAGAATAGAATGAGGCTATAGGAACGAACCTTCTGGCCCATTCTTGGGTCGGATAATTACTTCAATAATTATGTATTCGGTTGTTTACCCAAGTCCCATGCCGTATTTCTAGCCGCGTCAACCATGTCAGCAGCGGGATTCCAACCCGGGTCTTTCCGCTCGCAAGCGGATTCGCTCACCAGTCGACCAAGCTGGTGATGTAACGTATCTTCTCGTAAGTAACGTATTCTTCTCGAGAGAGTTAGGTGCATGTAGCTCAAATATAACTTACTGGCGTTGAACAACGGCTTTATTAACGCAAATTGTTCAGCATACTATAGGAAACACAAAGCCCATCAGGAATCACACAAATTAATTATGAAATTTATTTCTGACAGTAATGATTGAAAGTTCGAATAAAGTTTAGATGTTCTTCAATGACGGATACAGGAAACTTCATTTGGAAACCTAAAGGAACTTTTATAACATTAATTTTAGCTAGGTACAATTTTAACGAAATCAAGAGGCAAGGCTGCTGACTGCCTAAGCTAATGATCCAACCTGGAAATAGGAGCCCGTAACGTGCTTGCATTCGACCTGGCCGTACACTTAACAAAATGCGCTTAGGCGCTAATACCGAATTTCTGAAATTACGACATGCTAGCTATTTCGGGTAGATTCACAATAGCAAACTTTCTTCTTACCTAAAGTTTCATATTTATTTAAAAATCAATTCGAAGTTAGGCATTCGATTTTCAACTCGAGTTTGAAAAACACGTGGCATGTGGAAAAGATACCACAGCCCACTAACACTCTCACACCACTTATTTAACGAGACAAATAGCACATAAAGAACCTTTGTTCTATATTTACCAAATTCTAGTTGCACGTACGCATTTCTCTTCAGAGAAACTCGAGTTTTGCTAGCTTACGCTCGAAAGCCTTCTTGTCTCCCTAGTTTACGAGTGAATAGATCAATTTATTTTTCGCAACCGTCGCCATTTCGTTTTCTCTCTCGTAAAGTTGAAGAAAGGTCTATCTTCGTTATTAATCATGATCATTTAAAAACGTAGTTTTATCAAAAAAGTGTATGACTCCCACTCTTTTGATGAGAAAATTCGTTTTACACGTAAACTCAAATGCTGGATTACGCCTTATGGAAAAATTTGTACATCTGAAAATCTTAAATAATGTTATGCAAATGCTACACACATTGTCATCATAAAAATTGATCTTCTATTTCATTACCTTTAGATATGACGTTCATTGAAGTACGGTAGTAGGTTTTTTCATTCATTCTTTGCAATTTAGAAGCTAAATTCGTACACATTTGCCTAATTACTGGACAAATGATCTTAGAGAATACACGGATAGGAAATACTTCGATTTAGTCGAGTAATTAAAGAGTTGCAGACACGATTATATTTACGATCATAATATAATGAAAGTGATACCCGTATAATGTATAAAAAACGAAAATCAATTTGCATTATATTACGATTAGGTATTGTAAGTATTGATCATCTAAGTGGTGGATAGAATGGAATGGTGGATAGAACTTCGCTTCTTTGTGGGTTAAACCTAACTTGCGCCTGTGGGTTAAACCTAACTTGTGCCTGTGGGTTAAACCTAACTTGTGCCTGTGGGTTAAACCTAACTTATGCCTGTGGGTTAAACCTAACTTGTGCCTTTGTGTTAAACCTAACTTGTGCCTGTGGGTTAAACCTAACTTGTGTGTGGGTTAAACCTAACATCACCAGCTTGGTCGACTGGTGAGCGAATATGCTTTCGAGCGGGAAGACCCGGGTTCGAATCCAGCTGCCGACATGGTTGACACAGCTGGAAATACGGCATGGGACTTGGGTAAAACAACCGAATAATTATCGAAGTAATTATCCGACTCAAGAATGGGCCAGAAGGTTCGTTCCTATAGCCTCATTCTATTCTATTCTAACACCTGACTTGAGTGTTTGGTACCCCATAGCTGAACTAACTCTCTCAAAACCGGCAAGATACAATTTTTCTAGAGGTAGCAGAGAGAAAAAGTCGCCAAACAGTGAAATTATATAAAATTACACAAAATCACTTCAAAATGTACCTGTAAATATTAAAATTCCTTGCATTACTTCAAGTTTTTCATGCGCATCTTTTGAGACCGCTGGACAACTGGCAGCATTTCAGCCATACTTCCAACTGATGTGCTGTGCGCCATACTTCCAACTGATGGGCTGTGCGCCATACTTCCAACTGATGTACTGTGCGCCATACTTCCAACTGATGTGCTGTGCGCCACACTTCCAACTGATGTGCTGTGCGCCATACTTCCAACTGACGTGCTGTGCGCCATACTTCCAACTGATGTGCTGTGTGCGCCATACTTCCAACTGATGCGCTGTGTGCGCCATACTTCCAACTGATGGGCTGTGTGCGCCATACTTCCAACTGATGTGCTGTGCGTCATACTTCCAACTGATGTGCTGTTTGCCATACTTCCAACTGATGTGCTGTGCGCCATACTTCCAACTGATGTGCTGTGCGTCATACTTTCAACTGATGTGTGTTGCGTCATACTTTCAACTGATGTGCTGTGCGCCATATTTTTAATTGAGCAAAACCAGTTTCCAATAATCGTACATGTACGTTTATGAAACGTTCAACATTTTCCTTATATAAATATTTGCGTATGTAAGACGAGTATATCACTCATGAATAATAAGTGTCTCCTGACCAAGCTACAAATGTTAAAGTTCATTAACATACCTCGAATATTATTATTATTATTTTAATCGTGATTGTAATGGCTATTCTTGTAATACTTATTATTATTAGTTTTTATTATATTTATTACTAGTTTATTAATAAAGAGCACGTGTGCTGCATTTCATTTTGATTTTCTGTTTAACCTTGAAGTTTTTAAACATTTAATGAAATTAAACTTTGTTGTTGAAGGTGATTAGTGTTTTTACACGTGTATCACTTATACATGATTATGCATAAATGATGTATGAGCATATTTAATTCTGCGAGGTTTCATTGCTGGATTTGAAACAGAGCAGGCAGGAGGAAGCTCGAGTCATAATTGGAGTTTTACTCAAGTATTTTATGCAACGTGCGTTAAATATAATGGTTAAATTTAGTACATAGTATTTTATGATAATATTTCTTGGTCCTCTTAGTGTGCTTCAATCACTCGTTAACTTATCGAGCATATATGAAGGTTTACAAGCTTCAGCAATACTGAAATTACCACCAGATGCAGCATATTTTATTGAACGTGTCTAGGATATTACTCATGTTCTTACACACAGGTGAGCTGAGTAATGAGTGTGTGCCCTCGTTGTGTTGTGTGCTCAGGTGTGCTGCAGGTGGGGCGTGGGTACACATTACGCTGCAGCTACAGGCCTCTGCAGCACATGGTACACGCTACTCTCTGCAGCACATGGTACACTCTACTCTCTGCAGCACATGGTACACTCTACTCTCTGCAGCACATGGTACACTCTACTCTCTGCAGCACATGGTACACTCTACTCTCTGCAGCACATGGTACACTCTACTCTCTGCAGCACATGGTACACTCTACTCTCTGGTGCATACATGCACACAGCGTACACTCTACTCTCTGGTGCATACATGCACACAGTGAACACGCTACTCTCTGGTGCATACATGCACACAGCGTACACTCTACTCTCTGAAACACTCATGCACACAGTGAACACGCTACTCTCTGGTGCATACATGCACACAGCGTACACTCTACTCTCTGAAACACTCATGCACACAGTGAACACGCTACTCTCTGGTGCATACATGCACACAGCGTACATTCTACTCTCTGAAACACTCATGCACACAGTGAACACGCTACTCTCTGGTGCATACATGCACACAGCGTACACTCTACTCTCTGAAACACTCATGCACACAGTGAACACGCTACTCTCTGGTGCATACATGCACACAGCGTACACTCTACTCTCTGAAACACTCATGCACACAGTGAACACGCTACTCTCTGGTGCATACATGCACACAGCGTACACGCTACTCTCTGAAACACTCATGCACACAGTGAACACGCTACTCTCTGGTGCATACATGCACACAGCGTACACTCTACTCTCTGAAACACTCATGCACACAGTGAACACGCTACTCTCTGGTGCACACATGCACACAGCGTACACGCTACTCTCTGAAACACACAGACACACAGCGTACACGCTACTCCCTGAAACACACAGCGTACACGCTACTCTCTGAAACACACAGCGTACACGCTACTCTCTGGTACACACAGGGAAATAGAATACTCCAGGACAACAATTGCATCAAGGTTTTTTGGTAATTTCGTAGGTCATTATTCTCTGAGTGATTCATGATCCTATAGCTCATTCTTCAGCTCGGAAGAGTAATTCGAGAGGCTTGTCAGTTTTCTCGTCAGTTGCCATTATGTAGAGTAGGAGCCTGATCCCTTCTACGACCCTGCTACTCTTTGTACAAGTTTATCACAGAGCGTAGCAGAGCACTACTTGTTGCTATTTTACTTATTATCATTATTATTAGAATGAGCGTGGGTGATGTGTTACATTTTTATTTTGTGTTATGCCGAGAAGTTTCAGTACACTTCTCACTCTAAAACGTATCGTATCATTGACGTGCTTCTGTTTGACCCGACCAGGTCAGCAATATTCCCTTGAACGCCACTTTTTCCCTAATACTACAATTTAAATTTATTACTTGTTTATAAATTATATTTTTTTATGCTTAAAAGGTGAGCATTTTTCTCCGCTAGATGTAAATAAATACTTTTCAAGTTGAAACGTTCGAATGTAACTTAAACTAGATAGTTGCCGTGGAAATTCCATGGCATAAAAGAGATAAAATTAAGGATCTAAGAAATAAACTAACGGGAGGGAAAAAACTCATATCACAATTCTTAATACTATTAAACAAAACCTAATAAAGCCAAAAAAGTGGGTTACATATCAAATGAAAGAGGAAATCCTGGAATTTATTTTTTAACGAGTTTTATTATGTATTTGAATTTGATATCCTTAAAATGTTGTCCATTGCTGTGCAAAGAAGTGTGCATTCTTTTCACAGTACTTTTCATGAGTTGTCTCAAAACACCTGGAGTTATTCTGTTGATTTCTTGAATTATGTTACTTTTTAACTCCTGTACAGTATTAGGCCTACTGATGTAAACCCTATGTTTAAAATATCCCCTAAAGAAAAAGTCCGGAGGGGTCAAATCAGGCGACCATGGTGGCCAAAAAACGTCACCAGAACGTGAAGTTAACTCACCAAGAAAGGCAGCATAATTTAACTCATGGGTTAGTTGAATTTTATATGGGTACAGTTGCGAGTCTTTTGTCAGGATGCGACGTAGGGATTTTCGAGAAATTCCTAGTTCACTGGAACGTTTCCTAGTCGATGTTCGTGGTTCTTGTTGAATGCTGTTTGAAACACGCTGAATTGCATATACATTTCGTGCTGCTCTCGATCTACCAGAGCGTTCCTTATCAGATGTTGATCCGAATTCTCTGAATCTTGAAATCATTGCAATAATGCAATGTCTGGTATGACTTGTTCGTTGATTAAATGTTGTCATGAAGTCCCTCTGTCCTGCAACTAAGGATCCGTTCTGTGAAATAACTTTCCACTATTCTTGTTCGCTGTTCTTTGCTATATTTTGCCATATTTTGCCATTCTGGGGTTATTGATAATGGGAAAAAGTTTATGAGTAACAATATATGTAAACCTTTCATCGGTATAATAGATACGACATTAAACTACAAGATTTCCTCTTTCATTTGATATACAATCCACTTTGTTACCTCCATTAGGTTTTGTTGTAATAGTATTTAAAAGTGTGAAGTGACTTTTGCCATACCCGTTACATTTTTCAGTTTTACTCCTGATACTATCAGAACATGAATATTTTTCATGAATATTTACAGAACTTCCATCTTGCCTCTTATTCACCGATACCATAGCCGTGTAAGAGAAGAAAGCTAATAACGGAAAAAATTGAATATCTAATACTAAGAATGACCGTCGTGTGTTTATATATTTATTTATTTATATATTTATTCATTTATATGTTTCGTGTCACTTTCAAAAAAAGGAAAGAGATCTAGAGCCTTATATACTCGAGTCCGTATCGTGGATACCGAGTTCGGCGGAGTATTGCCCTATGATTCGGGTACATTGTACCCGAATATGACACGAATTGCAGAGTCAATTGCAGCAGTAGAAAACTAAGTGTCTTAGTTTTCACTAGGAATGTTGTCATTAAAGAAATACTCAATTAAAACGTTTGTCCTTTGTAAATATAAAGGGCGTGGCAAAAGTCACATGATATATTTAGAATTAATTTATGCAAAAACTACTTGAGACAGAAACTTCAGGTAAATTGCGAACGAAAGAAAGGGTTTTGGAGTTTTTATTTAAATAGGATATCATCTAAATGTCCACCATGTTGGTTTATGCACATGTGCATTCTTTTCGTAACAGAATCCATCACTTTTCTTCGCATCTCGGGAGGAATGTTGCGAATCTCTTGAGAAATGTTCTCTTTCAAATGTTCCAAAGTACGAAGCCTATTAATGTATACTTTTGACTTTAAGTACCCCCATAAAAAGAAATCCAAAGGAGTCAAATCACAAGATCTAGGAGCCCAAGGAATATCACCAAAACGTGAAATTAATCGATTTGGGAAAATTATCTTCAAAAGTTGAATTGATTCCTTTGCTGTATGGGCTGTTGCACCATCTTGTTGAAACCACATTCCCATCTTGAATTTGAGGTCTTAAATATTCTTCAATGAATTTTCGATATGCAGCTCCAGTTACAGTCGCAGTTTCTCCATTCTGATATCAAAAAAATAGGGACCAATAATCCTTTCACTTGTCATACCGCACCAGACAGTAACCTTTTGTGAGTGAAGTGGGATTCCTTGGGCTCCTAGATCTTGTGATTTGACCTTTTTGGATTTCTTTACTTTGTTCGTACTTTGGAACATTTGAAAGAAAACATTTCTCAAGAGATTTGCAACATTCCTCCCGAGATGCGAAGAAAAGTGATGGATTCTGTTACGAAAAGAATGCGCATGTTCATAAACCAACATGGTGGACATTTAGATGATATCCTATTTAAATAAAAACTCCAAAACCCTTTCTTTCGTTTGCAATTTACCTGAAGTTTCTGTCTCAAGTAGTTTATGCATAAATTAATTCTAAATATATCATGTGACTTTTGCCACACCCTTTATATATGTATAAAACTAAATGTATTTCATTACGTTCTTATATGTAATTTCATTCAATATCTTTCCAACAGTATTTGCCATCATTTTTGATGGCACGGGTATTATCACAAAATCTCTGCCGTCATTTTTGTCGGCTGGATACACTAGTTTTATAATAATCCGATGCCTTGGGTATCAACAATACAATGCTTATATTACAGGTATACCCGTTCTGATGTCAGTTCAACAATTATTTTCCTTCAGTAATAGATACGAAATAATGAGATCACTCACACAAGGAGATAGAAAGAGAGAAATGGAGATACACTATGTATTAAACATGTAGACTAGTGTACCCAGACGTAAAAATGACAGCAGGGATTCTGTGACAATATTTCATGGATGCTCACCAATGAACAACAATTCCAACGATTTAAATTCTTCTTCTTTCGTGCGTCTTCTCACGACATGTTAGCAGTCCTTTCCACAAACATTTCTCTTTCAATTCTGCTTCTTTCGTTCAGTCTTCTTGCGACATGGTGGCTGTCCTTACCGCAAATCTTTCCCTTTCTGATCTTTTCTTCTTCTATTCCTTTCTGAGACATCGCAGCGCATACTTCAGTTTTTCTTGCACAATCTATCTTTCTTTTCTCGTCACTGCTTTCTTTCGACGGTTTGCCTCTTTAGACGCTTTTTTTCACGATCACCGTCCATCCTTGCTTCGCATTCTTGGTAAGTTTTTTGAGATAGCTCTCCTCTTGAGCTTAGCATCCATGGCTCGAACATTGGCCGTATCACTGGTACTCTGCCTAGATATTTGTCTTCTTTTCCTCTCGCGTGCTAATCTGCGTTTCCTTCCTTCTGGTGTTTATTCTATTGTCCTAATGAATTTTCAGATTCAACTTGTATCCATAAAAACTTGTAGATTATGCTGCAAATTCTCGTTCTACGATATTTAGGCCGTTCAGGAGCATCTTGCCGTTCAGAAAAGTTATAATCTGTTTATTATTTTGGTCTGCCGCAGGTAGTTGATGACTTTTTAATGAGGAAAGCCTTCTTCCAGCAAATTGCAATAGCTTATGCACGACAGGATCGAAAACTCATCAAAAATACAGCAATTCATGTACCACACTCAAAAGAGGGATATTATCAAATCAAATAGTACCGAGCTACTTTTCAAAAGCGAAGCAGTTTTTTAGAGACTCACGGTGTGTCCGTTGGATGAGGCAGTCGATGTAAAATTGCTGGTCCAATAGCATAGGTTGAAGTAGAAACATGCTATCATCAAGTAGAAGAAGACTCTATCTATGCTACCTTTTAAACGAATGTTTCCCCCATCTTGCAAGGGAACAAAAAATTGTAATGACCTATCACTGGGTTCCGTACCGTGACTACCTTCAGTGACTCAACCAGGGACCTCTACTTGGAATATTTGGCCTCTACTCCGCGCGAAGTTTCAACTGCTACGAAGAAATTCAGCTGAAAAAATATGCAAAATAGCTTATGTACGCCAGGATCAAAGACTCTGATGTAGTATTTCGACTTTCGAGTAGATATTCCAGAAACTAAATTCGGTATCGTAATTTAGGGATGAAATTTCATAATATCCCATCTTGTTATTCAGTATACGAATTTTCTCTTATCTAAATCCTTGAGAGCGTGACAAAGAGACGGATCAAACAAGCAAGCAAGCAAGCAAGCAACAAACTGTATATTATTATATGGTTGAATTATTCTTCATTTTTAAAATTTTCCACATCTAATCAATGAATAACAATTAAGGAACTAGAGTTTTCGTGGAAATTCTACGGTTTGGACTTGACGAATTTAGAATTATTATAAAGACGAATATATTAAAGATTTTCGGCGGATTATTGTGTTTTAAATAAATATTTTTCATGAATAGACAGAGAACTTTTATTTTGTATCTTATCTACCGATAACATGACCCAAAACTTGATAGTACCCATTGAAATTCCTTGGTTTAAAAGTGATCAAATTAAGGCTCTATGAAATAAAATAATTTTTCAGTTTTACTCGTGGTACTATCAGAATCTGAAAAATTTTCATGAATACATACAGAACTTCCATTCTGCATTTTTTTCTACCTATAACATGGCCTTGTGAGAAAAGAAAGCTAATAACGGAAAAAATGGCATATTTTATAGTGGTCCAGTGACTTTGGTATCCACGATACAATGTACATAATAGATGTATACCCGTTCTGATTCCAGCTCAATAATTTTTCTGCAGTAATAGATAGGAAGTAATGGGATTGACACACAAAATAAAAGAGAGATGGAGATACAGTCTATTATTCCACTAATGTAATAATACACAGTTTGTTGCTTGCTTGCTTGGTCCATCTCTCTGTCAAACTTTTAAGGATTTAGATAGGAGGAAATTCGAAAGGTTTTTAAGCCCTGTACTGTGGATACCAAAGGCACATCCTTTAATCTGGAAACTCTTTCGCAAAGCCAGCGTCCACCGGCAAATCAAAAGAAGAATTCAGTAAAAAACGAGTGAATTTGTACGTATGGGTCTACTAGTGTATGTAGACTAACTATAGTTATAATTTACACTGCATAGCACTTTTTGTGAAGTTGTCCACAAAAAAGTCACACAGCAACATTTTTTCACTTATCTCTTCAGTAACGACTTAATTTTAACTCCAAAAATACGCTTATGCTTAATTTCAGGACATAATTTCAAGGAAGATATGTAGAGTGTTTTCTTAGCCAGCTACTGCCAAAACACTGCAGGCAGCACAGCCCTCGGTTGTCAAGTGTTCCTCAGCTGGTCGTTGCTAGGGACGCTATGCACTCCTCCTTTTTGTTGCTAAGGAAGGTAAGCTCAGTGTGCCTTTTGTCGTTTACATATATAATGTATACATTAAGAACATTCACTGAACATTTTAAATTGTAGATGGTAAATTTTACCAGTACTCGAACCACCACAAATAAATTCGCTAGTCCCGGAGTAGTTCTTTTAAAAATACTGTGTGATTTCTCACGAGGGAAGTCATGCAAAATATGAAGGCATGCTTACTGTTTTCATCCCCCTCAGTTTCATAGCTGTTTCTGTCGATGGTGCGTGGAGCTCCAAGAGTGTTGGCTGATGCCGGGCACTTGATTTGGTTGAAGTTAATGGTACAGAAGATGTAGGCTGGGAGCATGCGCAGTTTCAGGGGCTACACCTAAATCACTATGCTGGTGGACCAGGAAGAATATATCTTAAAAAAACATCCTGAGACAAATTGTACATTTACACTTGAGCTTTGCAGTATGAGTGAATTTGCTTAGCTTCCATCATAACCCATTTCTGTGTACTTTCACTATTGACTAATCTATTTTAATATCTTATGCCTTTCAAATAATAACTTGACTTCAAATATTTATAAGATTGTTATTTAAGGAAGGTGTAAGTCAGAGCTACACGCAGAAATTTCACTAAAATTTTGCAGTAATTTCACCAAATAAATATTGCTCGGGAGGATTTATAAAGGCGCTATGTGAGCTAGAAGGCTAAAAACAAACCAGAACATTTTGTTCCTATAACTGCCCTAACTCAAGCGACCCAAGTCCAAGAAGCTCCATAATCAAGATACCTGCTGTTATATGGCCGTGAAAAATTCTTCTAGTTTTAGAACAATTTGAAATTAATAAAGAAGATTTTTCCAGGACAGTCAAGAGTCATCATTGTCACTAAGGGCTAAGAAGCATTTGAAAAACGGCCATTATAATTTCAGGTAGACAATGTTATACAATGCAGTAAAGCAATTAAGGACTTTCTAACACTTCTTATTTGTCACTTCATCTTGCCGGAAAAGCGATGTCATTCTTTACCAGACCTGTACCCTCATGACTATTGCATCTCGTCTGATTCAACAAGGAAAGTTTCAGTAACACATCACTGAGTTTGGAAATCTCTGAAGTCAGAACTCACTAGAGCACGGAGTAAATTCTTCTGGAGAACTACGTGTTATGGTCAACGCGCACGTGCGTCGTTCCTGAAGGACTTTCAGCAAGTTACAGATGTTTATGGAAGCCGCGTTAACTAATTGGAAAATAAAGTTTAATGTATCCACACATATTTTTTTCAATTCTGACACATTTGCAACCAGTTTTGTTCAGCAAATTTTAGGAAAAAATTTGCAAAACTCGGAATATAAAACTCCCTGTAGACTTGAATCGAAGTGCAATAATAAGCAAATTATCTTCATTTTCTCGGTTGTAACTGTAACCATCACTGTTGTATGAGACCAAGTGAATTCGGCTCTCACATGATAGCTTTCAGGATAGAAAGCGTGCTGTCTGGATAATCATTTGTCGGATTCTACAGGAAGAATGATGCCACTTAATCAGAGTATTAGCTAGAGAAAGTTAGGGATTCTCGTCGCTGTAAAATTTCCGCAGATAACGTGCTAGGATGAACGTGTAACTTCTCCATCGCATATACGAGGTGAAGACAGTATCGCACACCGGGTGCAGTGCTGAAAAAATTGTGATATAAAACGATCTCCGAAAATTATTATTACTGTGTCACTTCTGAGCAATTCTAATGTAGTAACTAATGATGTTTTTAGCATCAGATTGGCTGACGCCTGTTGTATTCATATGACCACATATGGATGTTATTTCGGAATGAACTGTTGAAAGATATTTATCCGACAAATTTATTTTTGTATTAGATTGGCTGAACGATTAAAAGAAAATTAAAACAAAAAATTAACGTACATCCAGTGACTGGTTTCACGTTGAGTTTATAATATCTAATAAGAGTAGTAATAAGAGTTCATTATTAATACCTTGCTAAGTAAAAGCTACATACGATACCATGTTAAGAAAAAGTAAAAAATAACAGTTTGAGAAAACACAGCATGTCTAACAAAAATGGTCGCCTGATCTGGTTGGTTAAATACAAGCTGAAGGTTAAAGCATAATATTCTCATACTGTTAAAAATATTCTCTACGCTGTACCATCTTTCTTAAAAAAATAGACAAATAAGTAAGTAGCACCAGAAATCTTTTAACCTTTAAGATCTTTCTTTGTGTTAGTTGTAAACTTAAGCCGAGTGGTTAAGTTTCTCAGCATTCACTATGCACCGAACTAAAAACTGCTGTACATCGATAATAATATTTCTGAAGGTAAAGATGAACGTACCCCTGAAAATCCCACGTTGGACAGCACAATTAACTAAGCTGCATTAGGTGGGAAAATGAATCACAAATGAAGGCTATCTCAATTCCTCAGCTTCTAACTGTTCCTTACCTGATGTTCAAGCTCGCCCAAGGATATCGGTTTGGGAAAGCGTTCTTTTCCTCTCACAAAAAAACAGAGAGTCACCCTCTTTTCTTAGGCTATACTTGGTAAGATGCCTTAAGAAACCTCGCATTTCTCGGTTGCTGAAGCACCTTTTGACACCCGAGTTTCTATAATTTTACGCATGGTACATCTTGAGGGCTTCGGCAGAAGATTCACTAAGAAATAAAAACAAGAAACAAAAAAATTTGTGTGGCAAATCTGCACGTAGGCCCTAATGGATGCGATGTTCACAAAGTAAATATTTTTGGACATAGCAATTGACTCATTGCTGCAATAAATGTCCTGTCAAGGCACAAGTATTGACGCAAAATTGATATGAGAAGTGAGAATCATTGCATCTGTCAATTGTAAATAAACAATTACGACTCGATATCAGTACCTGGGCGACAAATGAGTACGTAGACTTTGATGAACGCAAAACTGATACAATAATATTTACTCATTTGTTATAACCAGAACACTCCCACTGTTAATGGATGTTGTAGAATGTAATAATTCTGATGTTATATGTTATTTAGTACTCTGAGCAAAACTGAGAATATCAGTATCTGATTAACTATGCGAGTACTGCTGACCGATTAGATGACAGCACGGTTTTACTTGCACTATGTTGTGTGTCATTTCCTTCTCAGTCACAGCAACGCAAGCTCAAACATTGATTGCAGAAGTACTAAAATATTACACCTACATGACATTATTAGTGATACATACTGTGTCGATCTCCATGATCGCTGTGGGTGATGGACACATGACAGTAGAATGATGTACTCCTTTTAAATAACACTTTGAAGCAATTTTACATTCAATATTTTTACACTTTTTAAGATCAAAATTTCACATGAAATGCTTTTGTTTTAATAAGACTTAGTCAATATCTTTTAGGCAAAAGAAATTGAGTTAAATTTGATTTTAGTGAAGTGCTTGCATTCCTTTTTTAAACTGGTGAACATTTAACAGTGTTTTGTTACTATCACTGCTTAAATCTTAGGTAAAACGTAATCCCGTTAAAATAATTGAATAAGCAAAGCTATTTTTTCAAAAAATCACTTTTATTTTAACATTGAAAGTTTTTCTACGAATATATTAGTGATTTTTTAAATCGAAATTTTCTGTGACTTCATTCTATCGAAAAATTTATGTTTTTCTATACATTATAAAATATTTTCAAATTATTACTATTTCTCAATAATGATTACTTGCACCATCATATAAATAAGATAAATATTTGTAATAAATAACAGCTAAACCTTATTCTCACTTATTTTAACAACGCCATTTTAAACAATTACATTTTAAACAACTCCATTTTAACACTAATGTCACTTTACTCACCAAACAGACACGCACTCGTCAGTGAGCATTCATAGGTGATACAAAGATCTTCCATCAGAAAGCTATGGAATTCACAATAATGATCATAAAACTCGTAGCATAACTTAAGCATTTAGTGCAGGACTCTCCATTTACCGAAAAAATTATCAAGGTGTTCATGTTGCGCTCCCGACAACAAGAAACTAGACTTCCCCGAGCGAAGGTGAGTTAGAAAGCCGAACATATGCTTTGTTTGTGGGGCACGCAAAGTAGCTCTGGAATACCCTGAGAGCAAATACTTTCATTTCCCTCTTATACAAAGAAATGATGTCTGCTCTATCGCTCGTTGTCTTTGTGGAATACGTTTATTCAAGCAATAATTCAGAATCATTTAAGAAATAGTTGTAATTTCGAAAACTTCGTAGATGCTTTTACTATTCACTTAGACATTTATGAAACTAAATTAAACAACATGAAAATTCGATATTTATTGATAGTTTGTGCAAACCTTGGTTTACATTCATTAAAACTTATTCATAAGTTTATAGGCATTCATTCACAAGTAGACATAAACCAGCAGCCTATTGATGTTGTGTCTAAAACATATGCAAATTTTTACGGACAAACATTTCGTTTTTTCTGAGTTACCATCTTCATTTATCATAATTACATCATCAAGCTGTCTCTCAGCGAGAGACAGATAGAGACATCATCCTCGATGCCATAAGCAAGTTAGGGTAAAATATTACAGGAACATAATCTGTCACTGATCCAATGAGCTTCGTACTCTATCACGATCACGGAACATCGGTGTGCAGCAGCACCGACACCTGAACAGTGAATTACTACTGCACCATAAACACGAACCCATCAGCAGGAGACAGTGGGGTATTTGCGAACGGCACCAAGTACTCGCAGAGTTTGTAACTGTAGTCGTCGTCTTCGGGATCGGGACAGAGTTGTCGCAGTCTACATATGCGTTGAAGTCGGCATTGCAGACATCGGGACGAGACACAAATCCCAGTGTTCGGGTTGGTGAAATTCTGCTGACTCACTGTTCTGCAAGGAAAACTTGCGGCTGATGACCATTACTTCGGTAAAACTGGACGAGTTTTTCCGAAATGTGCTTGGTCAAAGGGAAAGACTTTTTTTAAACAATGTATGTCTGATTAGATGAAGACCACTGGTTTCCGGTTTCTATGAGTCCTTCATGTAGAATCGGATAATTCTATGTTTGAAGTTGTACTTGGGACTCGAACAATTATTGGTAAGTGATCAAATTAGATGTATATCTGCCATAGTTAGATCC
Source organism: Trinorchestia longiramus (assembly GCA_006783055.1). NCBI lineage: Eukaryota > Metazoa > Arthropoda > Malacostraca > Amphipoda > Talitridae > Trinorchestia > Trinorchestia longiramus. The sequence goes on from VCRD01000732.1 coordinate 80,929, forward strand.
AAAAATTTGAATTGTAAAATTTAAAAATTTTGCTACTGAAAGTATACTCATAAGATGTAATAACGCACGTTTGTTTACTCTTTTTTGCTTCTACAGCGAATTAGCCAGAGGAAATGAAATGAGTGTGAAAATTTCACGGAATGGAGATTGTATATTTGTCTGACATCCTCGCACGTGATTGCTGGAGACGCTGAGGACTCGCGAGTACTTCTTAATTTTACGTCTGTGTTGTGTGAGCAGACATACAAAATTTTAGTTGATATTTGCACCTTTTCAGACGACTGCCGAGGCTTCATGTGAAAGAACAATCAGTATAAGCCAATATCTAACACACCATTGAAGTTGTATTTATTTGAGCTGTGTATTACATATAGACTGTAGAGAACGATGGATGCAGAAAATAAAAACATGGTAATTCAAACTGAAACAATATCGTCATTAAAACTAAATTACAGAAAAATGAAACCGCATTTCAAGTGTCATAATAACTGGTGCCATAAAATACTGGTTGTCAGTCAACTATGTATTAAATGAGAAAATAACGATTAAAAATCATCAGATTTAAAAAAATTAGTATTTTACTTCATCATGTTATAAAAAAAAGCATTTCTTATTTGTTATTACTAATGAAAATTAGAACATTTCTGAACGATAACTTCAATAGCTTCAGTTAAAATCAAATTGTCTGAAATATTATTCATAAATTATTGACAAGTATGTATTGACTTTCTTCAAGTGTCACATTGGAAAACGAGCTTGAAATATGGAAAGGCTTTTCCTCATTAAGTCTTAAAGCTTACAGTGGTTTCTTAGTAGAATTGCTGCGCAGTGCAGGAATATTAGCTGGACTTTTAACAGTATAGTTTATTCATGAGATTTGCGCTCATTGAACTTAATAAGAATTCCTATTAACTGATCGGTGAAAAGATTTCCATCTATTTCATTTTAACATAACTTTCATTGTTCTTCTTTCAAAAATCTTCATTATCTCTGCTCGTAAATCTGCAGCGGTGTACGGTAGCTACTCACTGAAGCCAATCTGTATTTCCTGCTCAACGTGAAAATTACGCGTGCACATCGGTGCAGTGAGTACACTTCAGTATAAATTATACTTTTAAATTAATAACAGAGTGGGAATAGACCGAAATCAGCACAAAAATCAGCAGAGCCGGACAAGTGGTCGAATGGAACAGTTCTTAGTTCTGCACGGCGGAGTGCAAATTGAGAGATAAAAAACACTGATTTTAAGAATACTTGAAAATGTAGCATTAATGTTAAGTAGTATTTGCCGAAAGTACTCTACAGTACCACAGAGTACATGAAACACATCGTAGTGCACAGTGCTTTGTATTACAGTGCAGGCTACAGTCATGCTGAGATGAACACGCTGCAACGGCCACATAGTGGCCCATGATTAATGTACGAAAAGTGTAGTGCTCATACAACGAAGGATTGACCATATTTATAAGAGTTTTAGTCTGGTTTTCCGGTCGTATGGAATATGAACACTTTATAAAAATCAAATAACTAAAGTTGGCTGTCCTAAGTATTTCTTTGTGAGAGTAAACCACACCAGGGCTACAATCAGGGTATCAGATTCAGCAGCGCAAAAAATAGCTTAGTCATTTCAGTCAATGAAAATTGGTTAGCTCCCTTTTCTGGTCATTTGGTTTGAGGAATAGAAAGCGTTGACCAGTCGATAGTCATTATTGACTGACTTCAGTCCACTTCTGCACTCAAGCAACGTGATAGATTAGCTTCATTAACTTTCTTTCAGTCAATTGAAAGTAAAAAAATTGAATAAAATATTAATATAAAACTGGGACCTAACGCAGAAATTTCTATTATCCTTAACAAATTCAAATTTCGGTAACTTAACAATGTCGTTGCAAATTTAAATCAAGCACAGCACTACATTTCATCGAGCACAGCATCGTATTTCATCTTGAAACTAAATAAAGACGAAAATTTTTTAAAGTTAATGTCCAAATTTCAATAAGTAAAAGCCCCAATCAGTATCTCTGATTAATAGTATTATGATTTATTACACAAATGAGATTTGAATTTTGACATTGTATCTCAAGAAATTTCTAATGCAAAACTGGAGTTTCTCATGGATAGTGAGAGACAAGCGCAAAAATTTTCAAATTCATGTCCACTTGATTGAAGAGTTTTTTCCTTGAAAGGAAAGCACAGTTTCACTATAGTATAACGTAACGGAAATGTGAATTAGTAGATGAGTATAGGTGTTCCTGTGCGTGAAGTTGAACAATGTGAATTGTTAATAGAGTCGGCATAACTTGGACAATGCAAAAATAAGTCGGACTCCACCCTGGTAAATGAGGGTCTCCTGGAACACAGTGCAAGGAGCGTGACATCGGTGAAAGTTGCGCATTTTTCATTTTCTGGCTGTTGTCTCTACGCAGGACTGAGTTCATATCATTCATGGTAGATGTCAAGAGAAAGCATTGCGACTTTTTGCGTGAAAAATAATAGCGTTAACAATAATTGTAGATGCTAGAATATTCTCTGTGACAGAAACATGAAATATTTTATATAATTTGCTGAATGGCAAAAAGAAGTGAATAACAGTAAGCAAGGGCAGTAAGTAAAAGCATTTTGATGCAGTTATGATTGTTTTTTTGATTAATTTATATCAATTTTTTTAAATATGTTAGAATAACAAGTACATACTTATCCTCAGATCAGTAAATCTAGATACTAACAAAATTAAGAACATGTAATTAACAAACTGGGAAACATATGTACGTGTGTAAAAGAAATTAATAATACCTAAAATCTAATTCATCTTTCCAAAAGGAACAAAATAATTAAATCGAATAATAATCATCATATATATATATATATATATATATATGAATGAAGGTTCGCACACTATTACATGAACACCAAAGAGGAATAAAATAACAATATTATATGAAAACTTGGAAAGATTGTCAACCATTGAAAAAATAAGGAAACTAGGCAGTGGGATATACAGACAATATGCTAGTGATGTGCTTGTCTATCACAGAAGTCTTCATTATTTTAAAAGACAATTCGAGTTCGCACACGTCAAAAGTGCAACTCATCAGATTGGTGATTTAAAAATCACAGAATTTGACGTCTGTCAAATTTTCCCGACTTGTTACCTACAGATAGCCATGTTTTCAATCGCTTCCATAACACCACTGTTAATAAGCTACACTGAAATCGGAATATTTAGAACAAATTTTTGGTGACTCAATTCAGTCTTGTGTGATTTTCAATACAAATGTAATAATAACTTTTCACTTGTTGGTATATGTGTGTACTCGTATACTCAATCATTAAAAAGTTCCTTTGATTAATCCTTCTACGTAGTACCCGTTATCCGTACTCATACATGCGTATACAATATGAATAATTCATTCAGACTCAATTCTGTATTTTATAAAATATCTGAGGAAGTTTTAACTTTGCATCATATGTGGCGTACAATATAAACACGAAATACAAAGTGTACGTTGAGGCACTCTAAACCATCTAATTATTTCAAGCGAATAATTTCAGAAAAAAAGATCATTTGGTTTACGATGACTTGAGCAGTCCTTTTTTGAAGGAGAACCAAAGGTTAAGAGGCTAAACACCGATTGATAATTTAAACCAAATCTATAAACTACAAACGTCAAAAGTTGAACTCTTAAAAGGAAAGCAAAGTCACGGACTAATGCACAACTTGCCCGTTTCGCCTCCTACTATCCACTTTTTTTTGCTTCCGTGTAACTTCCTGGTGCAGTTAGTACCAAACTTGTATTGTTTTTGCTATTGGTACCGTTCACTCTCCTCCTCCTTTCGGTTGCACGCACAAAGGAAACGCACAAGCTGATCGACTAGTCACCTTTGAGTACTGGAATAAGAGAATGACTCGCAAACCAGCTTTAGGAAATGTCTCACACAATACACCTGGTTTGATTTCAATGAAGAACACGACCTACGTTCAGCAAACCCGCGTGTTGGCTCGCTTTGAGGTGTCTCAAGCAAGACTAGTGTCAACCCAGAGGCTTCCTTCACACCATCGGCTGTATTGATGCAACTCCAGGTCTCAATATCGTGAAGATGTGCAACCTTAGAAAAAATAAGTACACTAGGCGGAGAAATGAACAGACAAAAAATACAAAATATAATTAAAAACTGGATCGTCTGCTGCAATTGTTACGTTGACGTGGAGTTGTAAACTGCCCATGATGAGGTAAACGATCTTCAGAATAAAATTTTAGTTATTTTCTTGTTCTAAAGCAACTCCGATAATGATTATAAAGTTTTCTGTTATGGATCAAGATTTTCTGTTCAAGAGATTCTCATTATAGAGCAATATTGTAAAAAATTATTATGATTTACACTTCAACGCGAAAACTAGAGCTAGTTCGTTTTCTGAGTACCTGAACGTACATCTCTATTATTATTATTATTACGAATTTTAGTTATTATTAAGAATAACATTATCATTCATGTAGTTATTATTTTGCTAATTTTAGGCTAACATTGTTCATAGTATAATAATTATTATCAATATTTTATAAACTGAACTAATAATGATGCTACATGAGCGGCCGAATAGAGATGTAGCATAAGTTCTATCACCTAATGATGATTGTTTCATTATTTATCGTCATTTATTTACTTGTTTAAATAGTCTGCCATGCATACAACAATTTATCCTTCACTTGATTCCTTTGATAGTGCTATTTTCATCATGGGGATTTCCGGTCAAATAGTAGAAGCGTTACAATATTGTATTATGTTTCATATTTGTGATTGCGAGGTGAATTTACATGAAGGAAAACGTGGTCTTAGCAGCTCTGAAAGCGAGACTTTTTGCAGCTGTTGCCTCTGGTTGAAAACCTCTTGGTAAAACGAACGTGATAGTAAGAGCGTAGTAGCGCCTTGCATGTCTCATAATTTCTTCTCAAGAACAAGTTGTTTGAAGCAGGAACTGTTGACTAGCTGACCAGCGAGAGCATGATTACTCCGACCACTTTTTCCACATAGAGGTGAAAAAATTTCACTTTTTGGCCTTCCACTCTTCTGAAAACTGTGCGACCTTTGTTTCACATACTATCGAATGACTGGGGAAATTTGTAGCGTATTGACTCATCTGTATAAAAAAATAATTGTGTTTCTGTTTTTTACTTATAGTCGTACAGTCGCTTATAAAAACCACTAACCTTTACATCAGTAAGATTGCCATGTGAGTCAACAATCGACGAATAACACAATGTAAAATCCAAAATCTGACGTTATTTTTACCTGAAGCAGGACGAGGGAAGCAAGTTTGTCTCTTTCCAGTGTTTACTCAACAAAGTAATCAGCATTAGGGTTTATTTTGAAAGACGTACAACGATAAAACTTTAGCAATAAATGACAAAGTTTTCGAGCTAGGGTGTTTACAAGTGCAGAATTTCAAAAAAGATTTAGAACACACAATGTTGCAGAGTACTAAAAAAATATTAACAATGTTAGCATAATATGCAAAACTAAGTAATTTTATTATAAATCTATTACGACCTAGCGTCTACTCCACTTGGTGTTCTAGTGGGTAGAGGATTATTAGACGAACTGAGCGACCAAGTTACGTGTGTTATGTGCCTATTTCTATAAGATTAAAGTTAAGCAATCTATCATATAATTGAGCTTGATTAAAGTTATCTGTAAAATTAGGTAGAATTACCTTCATGGAGTAAACTTGCAACCTGATAAGTAAACAAACTTGAATGCGTTTCAATTGAAGTACAATTGGAGTTTAATTTTATCCGAACGAAGTCGAGAGCGACTTATTTTATTACATACAACCACTGGCCAAATCCTGTCTACAGACGACGAGGCTGTTCAACCTCTCCGGTGCCAGGAGAAAGTGAACTTCTTTCGCTCACAGCAGATACTCACCTGACCTTTTACTTTCTGTAAGATGAGATTCGTTGAAAGAAGTGCACCCAACATGAAGTCTGTTTCCTGCTAAGTTTAAAAGTGGAATGATATTTCTCCCAATGTTATTTCTTTCTGGTTGAATAAAAATCATGTTTGGTTCGCACGCTACCGGATTTTTTATAACGTTTGGCTCATGTTTTTTTATAAAAGGCTGTAATCTGACCAATAACCACGGTATGCAGTAGTGCAAAAGTTGCTTGCATTCTTATGAAAGTATTACCCTATCTTCAAATAAGATCCCAAGGCTCATAAACGATTTTATTAGCTTAATTAAAAAGCTATTGATCATATTTCTGACGCTAATTAGTACACACTGGGACACAATTTATTTTCTACTGCTGTCCTGAAAACCGTCTGTGCAGGGAGACCTCAACACCATATAGAAAGTGATCTAATTTTGCCATAGTCTTGTTTGTTCCTCTTGTTTGTTCCGAATGAACTGCAATACATTCATAGTATTTCAGACTATTGAATTTAGTTAGTATTATCAGTTCAAATATTTACCATCGAATTTCAATGAATGTAAAACAAAATGCACAGCACCTGCAGAAACGCAATCAGTTCAAGCACCTCGAATTTTGCGATAATTTTAAAACGACTGAGCAGAAATTGTCCCGCTAAAAATAAGCTATTGGTGTATTGCGTTTTTTACTTATCATGCCGTTCAGACGTCCATCAACATGTATCAGATCAATTGCATTGATTTATATGCAGGATCTGTGATTCATACTACCTGGATGAAGCACAGCATGCAAAAAAATATGTGTGTTTACATACGTACTAATTAAGTATGGTAATGAGAATTAAACATCAGTTCATTCTAAAACTCAGTCCCATGATAATTGTGAAGTAAGATTGTTTTACTGATATTTTTAATGAAAAACTCACGAATTAGATTTCTGAATTTTCACTTCAAGTGTTTAGAAAATTCCACTGAGTTACTGAGTTTGCTACGTTTCTTTGACCAAGAGATGTCGAGAGAGAAGCGTTGAGTCTTATGAAACTTGAAGTTACATGAGTTTTTTGTTGGAGGTTATCATTTAAAGTGACTAAAGAAGTGCAATTTCTAGAAACACATCTTACAAAATTAATAATAAAGGAAAATGCATTTTCTATGGAATACTTTACTTCATGATTGGTGGGCGGCTTATTAAATTATTTAATTTTAGCTAAAGTAATCTAGTTTACAGACGGGAAGATCTTCATCACCATTACTTCTCTGAGGCGCTTTTACCCCTGAAATTTACTCAATGAATGCATAAAATCTATACTTGGGGTATTTGGTTCTTCACTCTTGATTCTTTCATTTGATGCACAATCGTCACAACTATCATATGAATGTTAGTCGTAGCAACTTAATAACATCTACAACTTAACAACTTATAAGTAAATTACTCTATTCTGCTTCAGGTCATCAGAGTCCTTGATGACCATCGTAATCGTATATCAACACAACGAGTGAAAACTTTTCATTTTTTCTAAGATTCATTCTTACAAGACAGCTTTCCACTGTTCAGATCCACCCCACTATGGCCAAAACAGACGGTAGTCAAGAAAAGACTCGGTAAATGAGTGTGTTTATCCGGTTCGTAGTTCGCAATAGCTTAGCAATACAATTTCATAAATATTTTACGAGGTCATCATCCGTATTAAAATATTGTGAGATGCATTCATAACATTTGCTTACTTTCGCTGTTTTGATTCTCTTTGTTGTTGATTATCCGGTTTCAATTCTTTTCTATCGAAAGCATCTATTTATTCCTTTCCCCTCAGCCATAAGTGGTTGCACGGTCCCGCGTTAACTGGTTGCACGTTATTTACGGCCTGCTACTGCGGGCAGCTATTGTGCTTGTCGTGAACACGCGACGTTGACGAGGTAGAGAAATTTTGGCGAGGATATTCAAACACGAACAAAAACTGGTAGACGTCGCTCCTGAGTTGGGGAAAACAAACTTGCAGCAGTTTAGAAACCTGTCGCTACAGGCAACTTCCATGCTCCTTAGTGAATGAAGAAAAAAGATACTCCTTTCCATTTATCTTTAATGATTTACGTAGGGATATTTTAGGTGGTACGCATATATTAAGTAAGTGCAATATGACACAAAGTCATGCATTCAGTCATGCACCAGCTGCTCTTACCATGAATACAACAGTCATGCAATATGAAAGTAACAATAATATCAAGGGTTTAGTTGGAATTCCTCACGATAATAGATATATATGTATACGCCCCAAGTAAAATATACATCTGTACAAGTCAAAAGTCTGAGAGAAAAACTGGGAAATATATATATATATATA
>VCRD01000732.1:89228-138507 GCA_006783055.1 Trinorchestia longiramus
TATATATATATATATATATATATAGGTAGCTTATCGTGCGGCACGTTTTAGACTCTTAAAGGAAGAATTCGTGCTTCACATTGCTTATATTTTACAACGAGGGCAATTTTGAACAAGATTGCATTCTGACAATCCCTCCATGTTTAAGCCTCTCCCTCTGCCAGTTCTCCCTTCCCTCCCTTGTCTGCAGCACTTGTTCAAATAAAGACCAATCTTGGCTGGCATTTGCACCGACAATATTCCAAAACGCTAGGCTCGTACACTGTACATTTCCCGATACTACATTCACATTTCCCGCATACTCCATACACGCACCTCGTACTCACGCGCGTCACGTACACAGAAGCCGGACTCTGACACACCTGCTCTAACGGGCGCTCATAGTTGCGTGTGTTTGAGCGAGTCTATGACGGGTTGTAAGGTGAACGAAGGTGTCACATATTCTGTGCTTTCGCTTTTCGAACGTTCGAACACCTCAACGCCTTTATTCCTGATCAATGAATAAAAAACATGAAATATTGCAAAGAAAATCAAGGTTTTATAATCTCAATAGACAAAATCTCGTGTTGGATACTATCGCACACGTGGATATCATTGAGCTACAACAAGGTTGAGCTACAACACAATAGAATAGAACACAATTTCCACAGAAATTGTGTTCTATTAATAAGAGGATTTTTTTAGATTCAGATTCAGCAAATTGTACGCCAATCTTGACTCCTTTTCATCATAATTTTTCGTTTAAACTCTGACGCTCATTGCCAAAGCTGCCTTTAGCAAATCAAGTATTATTCCTTCCAAAATTCACGTGACACATTTCAAAGTCTAGTTCCAAGCATCGTGAGAAGGGTTTTCAGGTTGTATTAAACTTCACACTTGTGTTGTTGAGCTAAATGAAAGAATTGTTTGGTTCGGAAATTAAATAAGCGATAGGTATCATAACTCAGAAAACAAGAATATATTTATCCAAAGAAGCAATTAAAACTGATCCTGAAGGTCAAACTAGAAATATGAGAGTCCACAGGTAAAGTTTTTAGGAAGTTAGAACAATGTATATTGAGTTAAATAAGAAAAACTTCAGTAGTATAAGAATGATTTACTTCAAGTCTAAGCTAATAGTAATTTCAATGTACTTTCAATGTATTTTATGATCGTCCTCTCCTCATGTTTATAATATTAGCTGTTGTTTTGCTTAAAATTTTCTTCCTGTAGACTCATGAACCTATCATACGAGCAGATCGCGTCGTAAGAAATAATCTACATAGTTCTTTTCAAAGAATATCCTTCTTTACTTCCAGTGTAGTATATAACTTTTATGTCTTTCTGTGTATTTAATAACTCTATTTTCCTTTTATTTTGCATCCGAAAGTAACTAATCCACGTACAATGTCGGTCGTTGGTACGAATCTTCGTAAGGTTCATTTGCAGAGTCTGAAAACTTGTTCATCTTGTCTTATTTCTCATTTTTGCACGGTAGTATTGTGATGCCAAATTGTGTCCCTCTACCTGATGAAGGAAACAATCATTCTCTGTGAATATATGTACTCTTTCGAATTCTTACTGTCCCTAGTGCTTCATAAACAACAAATTGCATTTCATTTGAACTGAAAATTGATTGTACGATGAATTCGTGAGTTTTTCTGCGGTTTTTTTAACGCCCTGCTCGCATTGAATGGATGACGAAGCGTGTTGAGTCTGGTTGTGTGGTAGTCTGTTCAATCATGGTCAAGTTCAAGCCGACTATTTGGGAGAGGTTAAACTGAGAAATTGATAAAGGTTTTTCTTTATCCTGTGTAGAAGGAGAGTTAAATAAATGTGTTTATTTGTCACATAGACTCAACACAAGGTCCCAATATTCGATTAGTATAGCACACAAAAGCTTGAAGAAAATGCATTCAAATTGATATTGAAGCTTCCATGCATAAGCAAGACACCTCGTTGAAAAATCAATTAATAGACATGGAACGTTTTACGAGAGCATAAAAAACAAAGTCTCAACGTTGATGTCAAGTGAACACAACCTCAGAATTCATCGTGATTTTTTTCTTTTAATAGTTTAAACGAGAACCTAACTTACGGTCCCCTGTGTAAGTTAAATTTAATCATGATCCATAAAATTGATATTCCTTGTCACATAATTATTCAATTTTGCCCTTTGGTGCCTTTCATTTTCTTGTACAGGGTTTTTTCTTGGCCCTTAAGTAACAACACTGCATGACGTATGACTCATCAATGGATTAAGCAATGGATCAGACATCGCCAATCTATCATACTTCTCAGTTATTATTCTTAAGTGTGCCACTTCAACGTGTACTTATACTAATAGAACAGTTGAAAAAACTATTTTAAATAAGGTATAGCCTTGGTTCTGTCTACGTAAGTCCAGTTTAGGATGTTTAACAGATTTTTGCAATCATTTTTTCATTTAACTCTTCGAGACGGAAGTTCACACTCTACCTCTGCCAGAGCTCGGTGGGTGGAGGTGAAAGGTCTTCCTTCCAACCGAATCGTCATCTGCCCCTTCCACTTTTTATAAACATTCGAAAGTAAAGCGAATTGGACGTAAGTTTTTGAAAAACTTGGGGAGTCACTACACCATCTACACTTGACACGTTCCTTCCTATGATCACGTACTACTGCGTGACCACTGCCACAACAGAATGAAGCTCATCATTAAGAACGGGTGACATATCTTTAATTAAGGAAGACAGTTAAATTTTAGGCTGCAACTCCTCGGTCCACTTAGCTCTATACTTTCAAAACATAGCCAAATAAATAATTTGATGAAACTTTCAAGTCTTAAACTTGACAAAATAAAGCTTAACCTGTGAAACCGTTAGAAATTTAAAATTATGACTGCGTTATTAGAGAATTACTCGATACCACTTACGGTGTTTATTCTGTAAACATTAAACGAGGGCACTGTCATTTGGAAGACTAGGTTTCTGTTCCTCAAATTTGAAGCTTTCGTCAAGGCACTTTTTAATTGTGTTTGTCATTTTATTTATGGGTAATAGCAAGTTGATAAAATATTCTAATATAGTTAGGCGTTTGCGGAGTATTTTACAGAGTTACATTATAATTTTACAGAAGCGTTTAGCAGTAAAACAGGAATAGTAATTTCAATACAAAGTTGATTCACGGATTTAATGTTGACGATCTTTTTTAGGGTTAATAAAAGTTATACGACCCACATCCGGGTAACCTAGGAAACTCCGTAGAAAGCTGGGGAGAATGAAAACATTGCCTTGTTCAAATTTTCCGCATTCCACTAGGTGAATGAAATGAGTTTCTTAAGAGCGTGCAAAATAATCGTACTAATATGAAAGCGATCGCAATTTGATTTCAATGCGAGGATAGAACTCCGAATGCTCCCTTTCTAATGGGTCCTCTGTGCCGCAAACTGGTCCTGAAAAGTTCATGTATTGTGTTAAACTAGTATCTTTCTGCTTAAAATTCACTCTGATTTGTTGGGTAGATGACGCTGTGTGAAATTTTTACCGTGCCATAGGTTATAAAAATAGCAATGTGCAAGAAGGACTTGTGGATGCAACGTGCAGTCATCGTTTCGATTTGTATTAATAATTCTAAGCACACGGCGTAGCTGACTCTGTCCACGTAAGAAGTTTCTCGACATTTGTTAGGTGATGGATCTGAGAGAGGGTGCACCAGAAGCCTCGTAGCCATCCTGCAAGCTTAATAAAATTGAACAAATGGAGAATTTTTCTGTTTGGAAATTTTATTTGGAAGTTCTTAGATTTTCGATAGCTGACAGTCTCGCGTAAATGAGATGAGATAAAGTAAACTTCATAATAATGTCTTATGGAAATTTTGCATTGAAACCATTAACATCCATAGCTTTCTATCACTGAACGTTTATGAATTAGCTTGTATTCAAGATGATTGAACAAAACGATTAAGCGTAGATTTCTTACTTAAAATCTTTCACCGATATTATTTCCTTAATGTTTTAGCTCGGATGACTCCAGTGCTCAAGTTTCTTTGCTCTCCAAGATGCAGACTCGCTTCAACCAGACGCCGCTTGTGGGCCGGGCGAAACTGCAACTTTATTTTGATAGGCCAGCGAGAGTCATCGCTTGGTACCTAGAACACGGAGTTACTATACCACATGCAATACATTAATGGCTGCTCCTGTTGAATTGTTTAATATCTAGAATTTGTTTCATTTCTACGCGTATTTGGTTCGTGATTTAAAATTCGATAGTTTTTGCTTCTAATATTCCCTCTGGTCGGAAACAGTTGATGCAAAGGAAAAAAATCACATAATTAAACAGGTACATTACGTTCTCTACGTTATGCATGCATTATACTTTTTAAAAAGTACAAAAAACAAAGCTGAAGAATTAACACCCCAAATACTTTCGGGAACATTAGAATAGAATAGAATAGAATGAGGCTATAGGAACGAACCTTCTGGCCCATTCTTGGGTCGGATAATTACTTCGATAATTATTCGGTTATTTACCCAAGTCATATGCCGTATTTCTAGCCGCGTCAACCATGTCGGCAGCGGGATTTTGCCAGGATGTTTTCCTGATTGTGCACCGACTGTTTCCGACCACAGGAAGTATCTCGGTAAAATTCATGTATCAGATTTCATTGCAATTATTCAAGTGGCGAATTGAATGGAGTGAGCAATGGAGAGATCATTTCACCGAAAATGAAATCCGTTAACAATTTTGACATGAAAAATTTCCCTTTTTAAAAAATTAAATGACTGCAAGATGATGAAATTCATGCAGTTGACCTTTGGACAATTCTTTTCTTAATATTAACCTGCACGGGCATCCAACATTTAAAAAAATTCTTTATCCCTGAGCCCTAACTTTAGCACGGTATGGTTTCACAATCAACAACTCATAGCTTTTGTAATTCGGTCCCATGTGTTATTAGTGAAATCTTGGATCCAACTGCGAAGTTAGTAAAAGCCTTGTTACAGGTTCATTCAGTTCACTTTTCATGAACTATTTTAAAAAAGTTCTTATGATCACTTGCTCTCCTGAGGCTCACCCAAAACCACTTTTTATGGCCCCTTCCCTTGCGCAGTGTCAGCTGCCTTAGACTTTGCTTCCTTACCTTCCACCTGAAGAGTAAAAGTTGCTTTCCTTTCTCTTTATATTCTGCAACACAACTTCTTATTTGGCCTTCTGCATATGGTAACGGTAATTGTAGTATTCTTAATTATGTCTAACTCAAAATAGACTTCAAGATCAGACAAATTAACAATCATTAAAAATGGAGCACAGAAGAAAAGAAATATATTGTAATTGCATCCAATAAATTTCATGTACAGCAACACAGTGTAAAAGCGATTCATAAAAATTACATTATTTCTTGATCCCATTATGATCATAAATCAAGACAAATACTCCGTGGTCTACAATTATTTTGTTTGTTTCATCTGGTATTTCAAGTGGTAATGGAACAGCTTCTATTGGGTCATACGAGAAAATTAGAGTGAAGTCTTGTGAAAACCGCTGTGCCCTCTGATCTTTCTAGATAAGTCCTGCTCTTTCCAGTCCTGGACTTTCTTTTGAACTCGCTTGAGAATATTTATGAACCACTGAATACCAGCTGGCATCAATAAAATATGAGATGAATTAAAATATTAAGTTTCCCTCACTGCTGGTTGTCTAGTGAAGAAAGGGTGGCAGATGCAGGAGCCTGACCATTGGAAAAGGGAATTGAATAAATGCTGTTTTACATATTTGGAGACTTGATTATAATATAATTCAATATGTGCACTCAGTAGCCTATTTATCTAAAGACGAAACTTATTAACTTGCGTGAAAGGAACTTTGTAGTACAAGTCGTGTTGGGGTGAACTTTATTCTGGCTCTTGAGAGCTTCCATATTTCCTCGGTGACAAAAATAATTACAGTTCAATCACTATTGTTACTAAGCCTCATTCTATAATGCCGCTTCTCATTCAACGCGTGAGGGGAAGAGAAAGTATTTCCTTTCGACTTTTCCGCACTGTTTTGTGATCGCAGTGATCATACCCGGAATCCATTCGCCAATGCGTAACAAGTTCGTTTTTTGGTTGTTTAGAAAGGCGTTTGAGAGATGAGACTCGCTGCTTCACAACGTCCTTCGTCTCTTCGCGCACGCGGTCTCGACTAAGGCTCATTAAATTCAATGGCGAAAAAACGAACATCTGGAGAAAACTTACCCCCACTGCTACGAACAGTATGGCAGTGGGGCAGAAAAACAAGCTCGACCAGCGTTCTTCGTTCATAATATTCAAGACTCTTCTATTTTACTCGCATTTTCTCTTATTCTACAGATCGTTTATAAAATTCATTTTCCAAATTTCGAAGGTTGAGTTAATATCAGTTATTCCAACTCTTTATAAGCGAGAATTGAGATTACTTTGTTGATTGATCAGAGTAAGCTCATTTAGAACTAGTAAGAATTTATGAGCGATGAAATTCATCGGTGGAATTTAAATAAAATTTTAGATGGCCTATTAAACAGACGGTTTGGTGCTCAAACACAGACACGTAGCTTGAATCTATCACAATAGAACACTATTAAAACTGACTACACCCTATTAAAGTCGTGATGAATTCACTCTCCTAAGCCACAGACGAATCGCTAAAGCCGTGATGACTATGTCCATCTAAACCAGGGACTACTAAATCCTCGTAAAGCCGTGATGACTCCAACCCGGCAAACCAAAGGCTCACCACATCCTGCTGAAACCAATGAAACCAAATTAAATAGTGGATAGCTACACCCATTCAAAATACAGGTAACTGTTTCTCTTGGACCCAAGACAATATACACTAACTCCAGCTTAAACTTGCACTTGCGATGCAACTGAGCAAGTGATCTCCGCAGTCTTCCAGACATATGATAGAATGAGGACACATCTCTAAGCAGGGGACATTTAAGCGGTTATTCACTTAAAATTTAGGAAATATGACCTCTGCATACCCGCAAGTCAACTTGTCATATGAGCACTGAAGTTTTTTCTTGGTACAAAAATTAAAAAGTTATGGTACAAACTATCTTACATGCAGGTAGAGTTTGTACAGAATGATTGGAAAGTTGCTGCACACTTATATCTTTGTAAGCACACAGGTTTCAGTATAAAATGCTGGACGTGAACATGAATGACGATTACAAATAATTTGAAACAGAAGTAATGTTTTGGGTCATTAAATTGTTTTAAAACACAACTATCAGTTGCTTGCTAGAAATAGACTGACTGAACGTTGCTTTAGAAAAGTTCTTAGTGGCTTCTCAAACATGCGTAATGAAGAAATTAGTATATACCATTTAAATTCTTTACTTGTATGGTTTTGAGGAAATTGCTGAACACCTTGGCTCCCGGGGAAAAATTGCATGCTTCAAGAATATTTAAATTGGTGTTCTTGGAAGAATCCTATTACAGTAATTGATAACCACTTCATCGTAATGTAAATAACTGGGTCCTGAATTACTGATAACTGTTATTGGAATTATAAGTACACGGCATGAGTCTTCAAGGGTAATGGTTTACATATTTGCACTAACCAATTATCCCCCCTTGAAGCGTTTGATTAGTTTTTTCTATTCTTCCTACCTTTATCTTCAACCATCCCTCTCTTTCCGTTCGGTACAACCAATTGCTCAACACGCACAATTTTCTCATTGCCTAAACTCTAGATCAGTAACTATTCTCCATTGGAAGATAACAAGAACAACTTTGTTCTTGGAGTGATGATTAATGTAAAGGTCACTCTGCACTGTCATTGGTTCACTTAGATTTGACTAGTTCAACACTTGGTGCTGGTCTTGACAGACAACAACCATTCGAAGAAACTCAAAGCAAAAAAGGAGCGAGGTTCAAGAACTCATTCATAGGGTTTGAGCATGTCATAATGGAGTGCTAACCCTGAATCCAAAACATGTCTTGTTTTATGATGAATAAAAACAATAATAACTGGTAAAATTGTTCTGCGTGTGTAGTGCTATAGTATACGGTCGCACAGGATCGTATACTAACTATAGTTTCTGCCCCTTTCAGTCAAGTTTTGAATGCTACTCCAGACGTTCGAATATATTTTGTTTACATCAATGGCGTTTTTGCTAGACACGGTGTTTTTAAATAATTTTCAATTTTGAGGGAAGACTATAACGTCAGACTCTTTAAGTCCTGCAGACCATGCACTCTTCTCAATGCCTTAGGGTTGATTAAACAAGCTCAACCGAGGTAATTTGCACCACTAAGTGGATTGATCTAATAAAAGGGTTCTCCTCATGAGACCGATTTTTCGGTACGGAGTGCATGTGAGCTTCTAGTAAAGAATACAAATTTCAGCTACTCGTTCGACTCCATTTCCTCTCAGATAAGTTAATTAAATCGACTCGGTCACTTGAAAACAGCGTCTTTTGAGCCAGTTATATTCCTGAAGTTACTGTCATGAGAGTTAGGTATATACTCGATAGTAAACTCTCAATGTAGTTACTGTAGTATTTGTGAGAATATTACTCCAGAACTGATCTCTTCGTACATATACTTGTATATTTGCTTAAACTAACCGGTGTATAATGTATATAGATTGTTGAGCAGGAATTTTTCTCACCGTGAGAAAAATATCGAAATTTCTTTAACAGAAGGATATCAATTAAACGAGTGAAGCCTTGATGAATTTTAACAGAGTATGTAAACTCGCCGAGCTTAGATCCCACAGGATAAAAAGTTTGGGAACAGGATCTGAGGATGGTCCCACACGCATCCTATGCCATAATTGCTCAAGGCAAGGCAATCCTGCTGTAAAAACAAAGCTTTTGGCTGAGAATCTCTCCAGTAAGGACTTTTACGGAGATCATATAGCAAATATTTCAACCTAAATGGTTGAAACTATGAAACAGTTTTATATGACCCTCATAAAAGAGTGAGAAGTAGTCGCTCTGGAGAAGCAGTTAGTTCAATGTATTAACTGTTTAATATTTCTTTAGGGTTAAGACGGTGACTTATTCGAAGCTAAAAAGTTATCAGATGTCACAGTCGATGTCTCTGAATTATGTTGATCCATTGATACATCATTGTAAAACAGCTCAGTAAAACAGAACACTACAAGTTAAAAATTGCTCGCACAGAAGTTAAACAAGATCTGTGGGTACTTTTTACCTGCTTTCAATCAGCCGTGTTTCTGCCTCAAAAGTAATTTGCAGAGAAAAAGATTCATTCATTTTTGTTTATGTCGTAGAAATTAAACAAAAATTGTTGTTAAAACATACTTTCTAAGTCTTGTTCAGTTATTACAATTAAATTCAAATATTTCAAGTACAAAGTACGCCACTGACGAGGATAAAGGGGATTTCAATGAGCACTGGAACAAGTCGTCGAAATCCGAACCCTATAAAGGCATGATGAAAACGTCGGTGAAAAAAATCCAATAATACACACTGCTACAAAGAAACACTAAATCTCTAGTGGGTATTCAAGTTGCGCAAGAAAAACTAGATCGTGGGGATTTTTTGGAGGGAAATGTACGTACGAGATATGATGTTTTCTGTATTTTGATATTGGAATGAAGATAAGGAGTCTGATGGGTCTTAGCAGTACGTGAAAAAAAAATCCAATTGGTTTTTTTCGGGATTCGACATGAAAAGTCGATAAAATGTTCCGCTCATTGAGACACTTCATTCTGGCTGGAGTTTTAGCGAAGCTCAAGGAACTAAAATTGATATGTTGATAAGTAGGAGTCTATGATGCTGGACTGTACGTCTTCTCTCTATAAGAGTGCAACAACATTGAGTATTCCAAGCAAGCGAGAAAGACTTGATTTAGATGAATATTTTGGTTAAAAGAGAAAGATCGAGTCCTGCAAGACTGCTGATCAATAGATCCGGGAGCACTTAACTCCGCCCAGCACCTTTACACTTTTACTTTCACAGCTGAGCTCTCGTGTGCGTAGTTTGGAGTGCCGCCACGTCCAGAATTGCTGGGCACAACTCGTGATTGCAGACGTCATCAGAAGCACGACTCTGAGTTAGTTCAACATGCATAATCTGTAATGCGTGGCTCTGGATGGCCGGTCACTACACGGCCGACCGATATGTAAATAGTATTGGAGTACCAGCACCATAACATTGTGTATGACTTGAGATTTGTCCAGTCTAGCAGTACAGCTGAATGGTGGTCTGGGTTGATGGAATACACGTATTGCGACTTGCTGAGTTACAACTAGCATTGAAGACTCATAAGGCACACTGGAGAACTTAAAGTATACAAAACTTCATTAAACGATAATCAAAGAACAGTCAGGTTAAGTAAATATACAATTTTGCGGTATCAAAGGGTTTCAGACTGATTAGTAAGAACTTCTGACACAGTATTCTCTGTAGGAATATTATATGTATAAGCCTCTACAATCAGTACGTATTTCATGATAACATTTGCTAATCAAAGCAGCCTCTGACCAGTTTGCTTCAAGGCGCCTGAACAAAAAGCCATGGTGTGTGTGTCCACCTTGTCTATGATTGATGTGAGGATTTTTTATTCAATTATTCAGAGATGACGCTATCATGAAGATGAAAATCTCTCCGTGCGTTTGACATAGATCAGCTACTATTCTGCATCTAGGTTATGAGCACACTGCACACAAGCATACATTTATATTATTATTTATTATATTATTATCACACATATACATGCAAACCCAGAACCGACTTAATACCTAGTTGGTTTTGTTTCCTTTTAAACATTTCCCTCCCGCCTTGTGTTTTTTTTCATCAGGATGCCATGCGTTCACTTTTTTGTGTAAATGACAGACTTGTGTGTTGTTGCAACTTTGCCACCGACTCACACGTTATTCTCCGTGGCTTGTTCAGGCGTGCGATTGTTTGTCTCTCAGAATCGTGGGAAATTGTTGATTCATCTGTTTTTCAACTTTAATAAAGCTGGTTTCATTTCTTACTGTTCTTTATTTTAGAAATATCCTAAAAAAATCAAGAACAGCTGCGATGGAAATCGAACGCTATCATTTCCATGGAAATATAAATTAGCATTTCCAAGGTATTTGAAAATATTCTTGAAATTATTAATTTGAAAGCAATGCACATAACCTCATCTTCATTCCCTTTCATTCAACCTTTCTCAATATAATAGTAACTTTACACAAATCTGACATGCCGTACAAACGAACTTTAATTCCATGTCACCTAACCTACGAACAAACCTCACCTACTTGCAATCGTGTCTACGGGGGCCACACATTTGAACTTTTACCATACACATTTTGATCTGCAATCCTCCTTTGGAGATTTGATGCAGCTGGCTATCCTGATTCCGTATCTCCCACCATGCATGATTGCCTTCTCAAAGTAGCTTGAGATATTTTAAACCATGTTGAGTATAATCTCAACAACATAAACGTTTGGGGAAACAAAGCATTCCCTCATGGATAAGGGTGATGAAGCTCATATTGCCCAATCATGTACAAAAAAAAGACTTATTTCTGTTTGTCGAGCAACTTGAAAACTCATCTCAATCATACTGTTTGTAAGAACTCTTACAGAAATTTGTGTGCTTATTTTCTAGACAGACCTCATTCACACGCACAAAAAATAAGACGGCTATTACATTTTTTAAAATTCTGAGCGTGAAAGTGATGCCTTTGCAATTTTAAGGGAGTCTCCAATTTTAAGGGAGTCAGCTCCAGTATGTTAGCATTAATTTTTTGTATAGTTTTTCTATGGAGAGTATCCCAATGCATTTAGTACGTTTTGAAGTACGAGGGTTTTGCTCAACATCTTCATGTATTTACCTGAAATTTTCCCCTGTGCATATTTACACAATGCTATACTCTAGTAAATTCAAATGCAATGCAGAGAAATTCAACTAAAGCGATGCTTCTAACGTAATGTCTCTAAGTGTTAAAACATCTTTATTTTCCCTTACTGCAATCAGAGTGAGCTGCGAAGTAGAGATTATTTACATTTGCTATTAACCCTCCTTTCATGCTCTCAAAAAGCGGTCGATAAAGACAACTGGCGTATGTGAAAGGTGTAATTGATGTAACGCGGGGAAAATATAGGTAAGCCCAGTTATTTCCTCCATTGTCAGCAGGGAAGACAATTATCGGAAAGTTCGTTCATGGGGGGGAAGTCCTACTACCCCTTCCCCCCTCCTCGACCCCGTCTTCACCTCCTGCCACACAGTGAATAACTACCAAGCTCTAACGGATTAATATGAGCCCCCAAAAATTGTGTATATGTGTTTCCATAAAGGCATTTTTGATTAGATATATCTGATGCTATATGTGAGCTGTATATCCTCGTTCCTTTTAATCCTTTCTCCCTTTCACAATTTTAATCTCTTAGCCATTTTACAATGTAATTTGCTATATAAGCATTTTCTTCTTTAAAGTCATACTCAGCAAGACGTATTAATAGCTTCAATGGCAAAATTACTGCTGAGAAAATGTGAGCACCTTCAGAACTGAAGTTCTAACAAGTACTAGCAAATTGCTGTCAAACACGGTCGTATTCCAAGATAATGATGCTCACACAATCAATTAAGGTAAAGCTTGACTCAAAGAACACTCACATAATATAAAAAATATCATTCCAGCACAAATCACCAGATCTTGATATTATTGAACCATTAGAGAGAAAGAAGGGAAGAGGAAGCAGAAACTGAAAGGTAGATTTCCATTTGCAAGTATATCATAGCTGAAGCAACTTGCTGATGCTGTAGTGAAAGAATAGAAAATTATTAGATGTACAGGAAATTATTCCCATACTTTCCGAAATTATGAGGAGTACAATTAAAGTTGTTTTTGAGTCACAGGGAACCTAAAAACGTTGTTAATAAATAAACATTGAGTTGTTGGGTCAAACATAAACATGTTTGGTCAAACACCAGCTTTTTGTGCTTCTTTGCGGGACTCGTGCCTTCTGGACAGCTGCTCTGCAGTTTGCTCCTCAGGTCAAGTAATGCACATCGAAGTCTGGCTGCACGTTACTGAACATCATGTACGTCAAAATTGTAATATCTATCACGGTGTGTTCACTTAGTTTTCGTTTCATTTCAATTAGTTTTAACACAATAGAATTGACGCTTACAAATGGTATGTGAAATTTCTATACTGCTCTCAGAGAGAGGATAATGATCTATATAAACGATTAAAGTTTCTTATTTCAGGATATGGTACATATACACCATAAATAATTGAATTCATATGTTAGGCATCAATAGGATACTACTACTAGGTAGGTTAGTCAGAATTTTTGAACAAACAAAGTGAGCTATCATACTGTGTGTTTAAAAATAGTTTACCACGTAATGGCACCGTTTTGACTCCTTTTAATGCAATGCCTTTTTACTTAAGAAATATATTTTTTAATTTTGTTTGACAGATGAACGAGTATGAAATGATGACATTTGTTCCATGGCTTCTGTTGAACAATCTTTACTGAGGAAACAAGTTAATACCTATTAAAACAGTATTGAAGTTCTCGTACAATGCCATACTAGAAATAAATACTTAATCGCATGGTATACAATGCTCGTATTAAAGAATTACGCAAGAATACTAATTTTTTTTTTAGTTTTACTTGACGGGTAATACGGTTGTCGGCATCACATTTACCCCAGAGCAGCATATATTTTTCAGCCGAAGAAGGTCTGTGATATCTAGCACTTGCTAGGCTTAGGGCCCCTTAACTGTGTTTGAGTGCCGCTAGAAAGTTAGCTTCTGGCAGAATACGTTACTACGTGAAAAGTAGAGCTACGTACATACATCTACTCTGGGCTCATTGCTCTCTTGTTTAATCACTATACTCTTAATAGCTCAAATGAAAACTCAAGTAATTATCGTAAAAATCATTAGATAATGACTGTGTTGTCTCTCACAACTGCCAAAAAATGATAAAAAATTGAGTAACCTCATTTTATTAGAGGCAATTCATCCTGTAAATCAAAATAAGAGATATTGTATGAATGTTGGAATGGGGGCATGGTTTCAAGATTTTATATCAACCTAAATGTGTCAACACGACACAATTTTACTCATGTGATCTAAAAATTGAATTTAGGTTTGAAGTAAAATAATGAATGTATTATTGAGATTATTCAAATTTATCTCATATTCTAATTCACAAGCGCTTTCGGTATACTTGCATATTTTGCTAAATGTTTAGCCTCATCAAGAAATAAATGTTAGCGTTTTCCATATGAAACTCCTACTTATTACAGCAGCGTAATCTTGCTCCAAATTTAGAATTATCGATGCTAATTCTCTTCAAATCAATTTTCGAAGTTCTATTTTATCCTACCAAAAGTCACTAGAAGCTCATTGCAAGTCACTGAGACGCACACCAACCTCAGAGACAATTTTTGGTTGTGAGAGCGTAACAGGATACAATTTTTTGTGCTTTCCATATTATTCGAAATTTCATTCAAGGGTTCACTAATTTTTGAACTTAGCCTCACGGTGATCGTGATCATCTTTCACTTCCTGGACGGACGCCGGCGCATGAGTGACGTCTGGAAAAATGAGAAGTTCTTTGCTTTATTGACTGAAGAGAAAGTCAGCCCTCCTGTAGAGCTTCTGTGGTGCAATGAGGTAATGATAATTAGAGAGTTGCTCAAATTGCGCAACAACTGTAACACAATGACCAACGAAACATTACAATATGCGAACACTGAGCATAGTTATTATTAACTATTACTTTTTGAATTATGTTGCATTAGTAGAACATATATTGAATAAATTATGAGAAGTGATCCATGATGTTTGGGTTTATCATTGAGCTGAAATATTATCAATAAACTGGTTTGTTTTAGCTTCCTTGCTTCATTGAGCACATGTACTCGCGTGAATCAACTTAACCTTTCACTGCATGAATTATTCGAAAAATTCGAAGGTGTCTCACAACAACTGTGTTCACCAACTGATGTGTGTGTAGCAGTGGTATAATACGCGTTTGATAAATGATCATTACGTTCCTGATGTGGTACAAGCAGCTACTGCTTCTTAATAATTATCGATTATGATTTTATACGGATAAAAATAGGTATGTGCCATATATGTCACGCCATGCAGTGAAAGGCTAAAATTTGACATGAGCTTACTTTTCCACGCGCGTTCCATCGAACTCGAGAAAGAAACAGTTAATAATTCGCTTCTCTGAGGTAGTGTACTTCTCAGGACTCAAATGAGAAGATAGCCTTAAACAATACAATATATGAATGAATGAGATATAGTGGAAAATTCTATCCTTTCACTACCACGAATAATCGATCCATCTGCACAATAATGTCGTAGCCCATTTAACTGACATGAAAAATGTACTTCACCCAGAACCATAGTTCCACTTTTTTTAAATATTCACTCTTAACTGCCATATGAATTTATGATAGCTTCAATGATAACTCTAATTTCATAAGTGGCAGTTTCATTGATTCTTTTATCCTCATGGAGAGATATCCAGCCAAATTGTGCGGCCTTAAAACTTGAGAGACACATGAAGAACGGTAATGCTTAAGGCAGCTAAGTCACTTGAGTACTGTCACGCTTATATCCAGGTCATCTATGAAACGCTATCTCAAGTCTCCTGCATCCTTCACTAGCGTTCAATCAACCAGTCATTGGTCTTCATTGACAGGACTCCATACAAGTGCAGGGGTGTTCTGCTACTTGGAAGACGCCTTAAAAAATACTGGTCTCTTCTATCGGATCCTGAGCCATGTTGTAAACGTTTATCTGCAAATTTTAAGCGGTTTGAAGACTTTAAAACAGCTTATAAGTCAAAAATTTTAAACGTCAACTCTGGGAAACAAAGTGCGTATGGTAAACCACATTTCAAAAATTTTAACTCTCTTAGAGATTGCTCAACTACATAGTTCTTATTAAATTATCTATGTTCCTTCAATTGGGCCGAAGTTCATCACTATCTTCTGATGGGACTGGTTTAGATGTTAGTTTTTGAATACCTTCCAGCGATGTGTGATCCATAATTCATGATGTGATACACGTTGAAAACTAGTCAGTTTGATGTGGGGTTAATGAACATCATTCGTTGCATATAAGTGAATTGTTGAAGCAGCTCAAAAAATTGGGTTATAAATTTACTTCAAGGTGTGCGACCAGCGTGGGAGGTGTATTGCAGAATCCCCATTAGGAGTTTTATCTTCAAAGCCAATTTTTTGTAGCCAGGCTGCCGTTAACAAATAGAAGACAATAATTTATGAAAACATGATGCCATTATCGTCTGTATGGTACGATATATATTATAACTTAGAATTTGATGAAGGTGTAGATATGAGTTCAAAATAAGACATGAAATGTCTGCGATCATTTTTCATTAGTATTAGTCATCGTTTGCACGGTACATGAGTTGAACACCGGTTGACTCTAAAACAGAACATTTTGCTAAAAGGTAAGATCCTGTGATTTTGATAGTTCTAAAAGCACTGCGTAGATCAACTCGTTGGGATGCTACGATGTTTAAATACTATTTATACATGGATTCATTTAATTTTCCAATAACTTGGTGTCCCGTGTTTTTGCGAGAAGACTTCCCCTTATATTCCAATTTTAGTGAGGCGGAGGGGAGTGAAATAACATAAGAAACATACTACTTATATGTTATACTTACAATAGTTGATATTTGTTTGCCATATTTTTTATTCTTGTTTATTCATGAACCTCTCAGTAATTCTGAAAATTACTTTCTAGTATCAAATTGGCTATACGCTCTAGTTGATTCTAGTTTGTTGAACCCTTGGTAATAAACAATTGTTGATTCTACATTTCACGTACATTAGCTTCAAACAACTAACTCCTCTTTTCTTCGACTGTTTTTTAATAATCTTGCAATTCTGATTCAGCAATAATAGATCAAACTTGTTTTCCAAGTGCCCATGTACGGTGCATGTCATACATCTTTTTTTTCGTACAAAAACCTAAATTTAAGCGTACCCTGAACTGCATCGTGCCCCTATTCAGGCAAGGCGTAGGCGTAGTGCAGGGTCGCGCCTTATAGGTGTGAGTGAGAGTGGTTGGGTTATCCCAGACTTGAGCAATGTTGTAGAGGTCAGTGCCATGTTTTCTGCCATCATCAAATCCGGCGTGGGAGCGATGACCCAAGCCAAGCATTTATTTTTGAGAGCATCTGAGTTAAACTCTGTGAAGGAAATTTGATCGTGAACTTCTTTGCAGTTCCTCCATGACAATTTATCATTTCCATGTGTTAAATTTAGAGAATTCATTCCTTTGTTGAAGATTGAAAGCTAGTTATGGTTTTCTTCAGTAAATTATTTGGAGAACATAGTCTGAATTTATTCAAGATTGAAGATGAAAGCAGCAGTTGTTAAAATAAATAGAATTTTAGTTATTTCAAGCTAATGGACCATGACTTATAAAAAGTAAATGCTGTGCTTGGGTTGTTTTTTAGTTAGAAAAATTGGAAACTAATTACGAGACTAATTGAACCGCAATGAATTACGTGAGAATAGAAATAATTTAATTACGATCACCGTAGAAGAAAGGCATAACCCTATTATAAGATGTATACTCGTAGACTCACCTTAAAGGTTTCATGATAGTAATCGTTAATGAACGTAATATTTTCAATGAAGGCTTTATGTCTCACTTCCATAAAACGTAAATAACTTGACAAATACCCTCCATAATAATGAGAAAAATACATGTCAAAGATACGAGCCAGATAATGAACATAAAATGAGCCAAATATTCTTTAGGAATTGCGAAGCAATATTCTTCATCGTTACAGTATAAATAACTTGCAGAGGTATAAGTCATATATCTTGCATGCTCACGTAGGAAATATCAAACAAAATAACTACAAAATATCACTGAAAGGAGCAAGGCAAGTACCCAACATAAAAACTAGGCAGTATAATAATAACGAGCCAAATATCTAGCATTAATAGCAAGCCAAATATCTAGCATTAATAACAAGCCAAATATCTAGCATTAATAACAAGCCAGATATCCTTTATGGCAATTAGGGACATATTCTACATATTGATCACGAAAATATTAGCTGCCATGATCAGTAAAATGTCCTACATTTCATGTGTCCTTTAAAATAATAGGAAAAATATCATTTATAGGTATACTGTAAGTTTTTCATATAAATAGTGGACAAATATCCATCATAATGCCAGATAAATATTCATCATTAAAAACACGACAAATGTGCATTTTGATACAGAAATATCTTTCATTTCAATAAGCAGAGTATTATTCAAAATTATCGAGCACATGTATTTTATAATAACTATACAAATATCCATCATAACTACTCACAATCTGACAAAGATCTTTCAAAACCACTACACAATTTCCCTTCCTACATAGTTTCCAACAGCTTCTATTCAAATATCCTTCATAATAATGTAGTGAATATAGATTTTTGTAACTTGACGAACATTTTTATAATAGCGAGTCGAATCCTTTCATGATAAGAGTACAATTGAAGGGTGGAAAGCACTAGTGGACTACTTGCATTTTTTCCCACAGGAGAAAATGCAAGTTGTCCACTAGTGCTGTCCACCCTTCATATAGTAAACTACTGGATCGTAATCGCCTCTGTCTGCGCTGTGTTAGCGACAGCATGGGAGTGGACTACTTGCATTTTTTCCCGTGGAAAATATATTATATTTACCATGGGAAAAAATGCAAGTAGTCCACTAGTGCTTTCCACCCTTCAATTATCCATGAAAATAGGAGTCAAATGCGCAGTATGTCTCACAGTAACATTGTACCTAGCCTGGACTGTAAACAAGCTCAACATGAGTCGTGATTGAAGCAGAGAGAGAGGGAGAGAGAGAGAAGAAGGGGAGGCAGGAGAGAAGTAAAAGTTACACACCGGTCGGGGTATAAAGGGCCGGTCTGGCTCTCCATTCCAGTGAATAGTTAACTGGCAACCATGAGAGAACAGGTGAGGCACTCCACAGCACAGCGCTGTGGTCTCTTGTTCTGTCTTAGCTGTGCAGCAGCGGCATGTTCTCTTCGTAAGCTTCGCCGTCCATGCCTGTCTTTCCTATCGCATTTCCAACAACAAGCATTAACAAGCTTCCCTTAATTCTTTCTTGTTGGGTGCATTTTCCAATTCTCTCTCTCCCGCTGCTTCACACATTTTTAAATGGAATGGGTGTATTGTTCAACTACCAATAGAATTTAAACTCTTCCTTCAATTTAATACCTTGCACTAACATGTTCTGAATCGTTCATCACATAAATTTTCAGCTCATATAGGAGTAGATAATCTTAATAGGACTTGGAAATCTATCTCTGTACGATATCGACGAATATTAACTGAAGACAATCATCCTCATCTAAAGTGACATCAAACGAACTACCACGTATATAACATTCTCATCTAAAGTGACATTAAACGTGACATCCTCATCTAAAGTGACATCAAACGAACTACGACGTATATAACATCCTCATCTAAAGTGACATTAAACGTGACATTGTCATCTAAAGGGACATCAAACGAACTACGACGTAAATAACATCCTCATCTAAAGTGACATTAAACGTGACATCCTCATCTAAAGTGACATCAAACGAACTACGACGTATATAACATCCTCATCTAAAGTGACATTAAACGTGACATCCTCATCTAAAGTGACATTAAACGAACTACGACGTATATTTGTAACTGGCCTCTGACTCCATGAGACGTTGACGAAGCTTGACAGCGACGAAGTGACTCCAAGTGATGTGCTGACGATCCACTTTGAAAGAGTGACATTGGTGACAAGATGACTTTTCGTTGGATGAAGTGAACCATCCTGCTCGTGACTGTACGACGTTGTATTTGTGACACATAGATAGACAATCTTAGACAAAATTCGTTTAGATGTTGTTCACAGTAGAGTTTTATCAATTTACACAAATTTAGAAGTAATTAGAAGCATTATATCAGTTCGAGTGAAAATATCGGTACACTGCCACTAAGAAATTTTTCAATTCAAGTTTCATTCAAATAACGCGAGAGTAAGTCCGACGTACCAGCCATGTTGTGGTGCGCAGCAACTTCTCAAAACAAATTATTGGGTTGACAGTACACAACATTCACGCGTGCCCTGCACGCGAGATTGACTGACCCAAAATTTTACCACCACTCTGAATTGTAACCTGTAATCATGATTCGTTCTTGAGAATGCTATCAATTGAGTGAGCTTCAGCGGAAGACTCATCATAAAATTCTTTTGTTAATTTTTTTAAAATCACAATGAATGGAACGATTTGAAATCCTCTTTGATCCACTGGATATGAAGATGTAATCGAGTTTTTGGAAGCATGAATTCCCATTAATCAAACATATTTTAAGTCTCCTCGTATCTATATTCTAACTTGTTGAGACAGAAATTGAACGCATAACTTTTTTAGACCTCTATTCTAATTTAGAATGATAACTTTAATCAGCGTATTATAATAAAGGAGAATTTCAGATATTATATCCCTCACTGATTTAACTGCATTTGAAACTCGTATTCGACACGTTTCTGAAGGAAAATTACCAGTATTCCGCTTTCATTCATTGAAATCCAGCATGTAGTTGCTGCTCTCTTTCATCAATGGGGAACTGCGAGTGAAACTATGCAATAACAAACGTTACAGTGTTGTACATACCGTTGTATCGCCTGAACTTTCGATGGTGTATTGTCTTTCCCGAGTTCCGGTCTCATGCATACGAACGCGACCACCTTAAGTAATAGAGCGAGTACAGACTGTGGCTGATAGTAACCCTGTGTGCTGAAGACTTACGAAGTAATGCAATACAATAATAGAATTACGCAACTGTAATGAAAATGTTTATTATAAAATATTCCGTCCCGCAATTTATTAATGCAACAACACACATCGCTGTAGCTCCGTTGACTCATGCATACAACGCAATATTAGAGTATACTTTTACAGATTTGTCAATGAATGCATCATAACTTTATAACACACCTTCATAAACCCATCAATAAACGAATATTACATTATTTAAGTCATTTTTTGTAGAACACAAACTTTTGTGCTGCGCTAACTGAAGTTTTCGCACAGGTACAAGTGAGCTTAATTAATGACTTCAAGAAACACTACACATTTCAGACACACCCAGCCATAGACGAGGGGGCGATGATAACTGAGTATTTATCACAATTTAACTGTCCTGTAAACTACGAGCAGTTTCTTTTGATATATTTAAATGGACTCAATTCCCTGCTTCTACTCTACGAGATTCTTACAATTATTTTAGCGTTGATGTAGCTTGTCAATAAATGAGGATGAATAACTTTTAAATCTTACAAGGCCACAAAAAAGTGAGCATCCCACTTGTGTTTTGAAAGTTGTAGAATAACCAACTTGAATTTTTTCAACACTATTTATACGTTAAAAAATTATTTCGAATCATTATTTAAATTTAAATGATTTTGCTGACGAGCTAACTTCACAAAATTTATTTATGTCTATTGTACAGTATGAATTGTCACAAAGTTCTATTTCAAAAACATAAACATGAATAAACGATGCAGGAAAACTCAGTTAACAAACCAACAATCATTCGAAGTCACGTTTTTCCATGAGGCGATAAGCAGTTGTAATCGAAATAATGAACAAAATTAAGAATCAGCAGCAAGCAATAAAACTTTCATCAGTCGTAAACAAAACCACGGAAATTAAGGAAACGCTGAGTAACCGTGAAGGAAACCGAACCAGTGATAAATGAAACAAAGAAAAGCGAGAAGCGCGCTCGTGGCGACCGATAAACTGAACCACAGAGATTAAGGAAGGGGCGACCAGCGATTAAAGCAGCGGTAAAAAACATTGTACGGAACCGTGGCAAGAAACAAACAAATTAGTAGTAAGTGTAAGACTATAAATGCCCTCAAAATCTGTGAGTGGAGCCTTCGCCAAAACAAAAAAAGAAATCCACAATTAAGAAAGAGATTAAAAAGTTGTGAAGAGGTTGGCCCAAACAGACCAGTTCGCTTTCTCCGAAGTGAGAGGTATAGTTCAGGCGAGACAAAAACTTTTAACAATCGACTTTTATTTTTACAGAGGCAGAGGTATTAACAAAATAACAAAACACTGAGGTAGAGTCTCACAAAATTCCCTTATGACAGATTTACCTATTTATTTTTTTCAAATAACCAATCCCAGTGACATCCAATCCTAACGTATTACAGGACTAAGATTGTAGTTTGTAGTTTTAAAATACAGGTTCAGTGAGCTTTGTCAGACTGATGAGGTGTAAGAAAACACGTAACTTTAGTCCCTTTAACAAGGGTGTATTTCAAGGGAATCGAAATATAAAAGAATTTTTATGAAATTATTGGCATTTACGAACCTTCAGTTATAAATTTTTCAGAACAAAATAAGTTCTAGCAAAAATGGCACACTTTTGAAAACAAATGTGACAACGAAACTTTAGCTAACTCAATTTTAAATAGAAGTTATAACGTCCAGCCGAAGAGAAAGCTTGCCTTCATTCTTTAGATCATAATATGTTTATATGTTTCCAGCCTTTCTCGTTTAAATAAGGAATTAGAACTTGCTATAAAAATCTATTGTTGTCAGAAAGCGTAGGTCTGAATCCTTAATAATGCCATTGTGAACGAAATGGTCCCCTTCACTTTCACTTTATGAGGCTCACCTGCATTGTGGACGCTGTGTATGGGCGTGGCCGGGCTTGGCGGTAGCCGACTGTCTGTGGGGCGTACCGTCGTTTATTTAATTAAAATAAAACTAAAAACGGAACAACGAGGTTGTTTAAATTGCAGTTCGACCACAAGTAAAATTGTCGTTTTTAGTGGTTGAAGATTGGTCTTATTAAGGGAAAGATCAAGATTGTAGTATGAACAGTACATCATAAATCTTAATAGAGTTTCGTTGAAAACCATTGTGCGTAAATATACATACATGAAAATATCGACACATAAGACCAAATGTGATATGTAGTTCGTAGTATAAAGAAGAGGAGCATACATCGAATTAATAAATTCAGGAAATTGTAAGCAATAATGTCACACTTTAATACAGAAAAAATATAAAAATATGTATCAGCCTAAAAGCTTTTTATGATACTGCATAAAAGTACGGAACTGGTGGATGAGCAAATCTGTTTTATCTACAATTTCTCTGCTCTCGTATTAAATTACTAGAACCAAAAGTAAAGAACTTCGACGTTTAAAATTATGGTTTTAAACAATTTATCAGTGTCAATTCAATCAATTGAATCAATTTATTAATTTATATTTATAGACGATACAGGTTGACGAAAATTAATTTTGATAATTTTGATGAAATTAATTGGCGTGTAAATCATTTGTTGATTCAACCAAAGCGTTTCGGAATCAGACTTCCAACGATGTTTTGATTGCAGTAATATAGAAATGTACTCGTATGCGAATCTCTGTAAGAGGGTTAACCAGGAACTAATTTCTACAATGATAAATAACTTTTTGTCACTGAAATGATTAACTAGCGTAGATAAATAGAAAACTTGGTAGCGTCTTCCTACAAAAACTCAAATCCAGTTACTGATAACAAGAGGAATGAATAATGTTAAGGGGAACACAAAGATTAACGCACGCAATGGGGCATGCTTGAAGACTAATAAGCTAGATTACGATAGTAGTTTCTCCGGAATACATTTCTAATTCTAAGCTAGCTTCTGCGAGGGAGGAGGGTTCAAGTTAAAGGTCAATTACAAATGGTGTGGTGGAGGCAAGAGGGAGTGTAGTGGAGGCAAGAGGGAGTGTGGTGGAGGCTAGAGGGAGTGTAGTGGAGGCAAGAGGGAGTGTAGTGGAGGCAAGAGGGAGTGTAGTGGAGGCAAGAGGGAGTGTGGTGGAGGGAGTGTGGTGGAGGCAAGAGGGAGTGTGGTGGCGGTAAGAGGGAGTGTAGGTGTGGTGGTGTGAGGGAATGGAATGGAAACAAAGGGAGTGTGGTGGTGGAAAAGAGTGTGGTGGAAGAAAGAGGGAGAGAAGAGGAGGGAAGGACTATAGTGGAGAGGTGTCTGATGAATAAAACTTTTTCAAGCAGACTAGCACTTTGTGCAAAAGTTATTACGATGGATTCACTATTCTCAGAACTATGAAATACGCTGACTTCATTACCATTTGTTCATAAATAACGTTAAATCACTTATAATACATATATTTGTCGAATGTGTTAGTATTCAAAATTGAAGTAAAAAGTTATTAGAAATTATTTGCGTCTTCCGTACGTGATTTTCGCAGCTCTTAAATAAATTACTGGCCGATCGATCGATGCTGAGGTTACGAAATGTATATCAAATAATGTTGCTAGAGAAACATACTCAAATGTTCGTTGTATCGTAAACGTATTTCAGCAATATATACAAAAAGCTGAGATGTAAAACTAATATTTTTAACCTTGTTTCCATGTAATTTGGGAATTGCGGATAGACTAACGTGATTTGTTTGTGTGGTGTTTTTAAGCTCATTAGAAGTTAAGGACCATCGGTTGTTTTGTGCTCTCAAAAAACTGAACACCAAATGGAACTCCTCACTTTATATCATTCATAGGTCACTCACTTTATCATTCGTTAATGAAGCAATCTGTATCTGTTAAAATATTTTAGTCATAGATCAAATATTTCCTAAGCCCAACTGTTTATGCATCGTTTATTGCCGAGGAGAGAAGCAGTTTGCAGCTGTATGGTCACATTAGTCACACTCCTTTATAATTTTCCAGTCATTAGTATACGCATTAGCCTTCGTTCAGGGATGACACGATTCGTGTCGAGAATAGCACCCTGGGAGATCTTCAGTGACAGAGAAAGAGTTTTTCATCGAATTGGTTCATCCTCCCTAAGTAGGCTAGCAAGTTTTTGTGAATCGAAAGTGGTCTCGAGGAGAGCTAAGCCCACGGGCTGTGGGTCGCAAACCTTCTATTCTTCTTCTTCTTGGACAAGAACTGTAAGTTTAGCAGCTCAAGGGCAAATAGAAAGGTTCTTGAACATTTCCCTAATCGTTCGAACGATTATGTCCAGCACTGCTGTAACATTCATATGGTAAAAGTTAGCGTAGCGATCGAAGGAGGCCAGCTCAAACGTACTAGAATTTCAAATAAAACAACGGGAGCCGGTTCTTTGTGTCTCCGAACTTCACTGCTACAGATTTGGAGGTTAGTAGAACTCTGGCCGCATTGTTCACATTTGTTCGGACTCGGATCTAAAGTTTGGATGCGTTACTTTTTTATCGAGCATCTGCCATCTGAGGGAGTGTTTCTGTGATGATAATTACTTCTGCTCTTCTAGCTGCTCAATTTACATCGAGTTTCCACTCTTCAATGGCATCTGATGTTCACAAACCTTGAGTCCACTAGGTAGTTTACTATATTTATTTGCCCAATAAAATTTTTATAGTAGCCAAACATATCTCGAATTAGTATATTACAGACTTTTATAATCCTGATTTTTTTTCAAAAGATGAGGTCTTCATTGCATTCACTGTTTGAAAACAAGAACAAATCTTTTTAAACTCTAGCATCTCACTAAAGACTTGGTAAATTATAAATAATTAGCTTGCAAGATCTGCTTCATAAAGTACTCGTATGAAGAGCAGGCTGTAAGACAGACCTTGGTATTACCGATGAACAGTTTTCTGTACCTGGATTTGACCGTTAATTTGAATGGTAGGCTCTCAGAATTACAGGACTCATTTATTTACGTGCTTTATGTGCGAGTTTATGGCAATTTTTGCACTGTGTATCCTTGAATTACCAATTGTTTTCCAGCACGCTTCCATTTCTGAACACTCATGTAAGAAAGTTCACTGTTTGATGCTCTGTATGTGAATGGCTGCTTTTTTTAGTAATACAAATTTCAAATGTAGCAATAACTGGTTCTTTGTCTTATAAGTGTTGAACAGAAAATGAGTTTGGGCAAGAGATTGAAAACTGTAGCTGGAATGGGAAAGCCAGTAAAGGGAATCTGAGGATTTTAAGTGAGCAATGAACGTACATGCTCATAAGATTGCAGTGAGTTAGTCGATATAATTAAGGACTTTAGCTCACATGTATTGCCATAAGTGTCCATAGGGACATCATTAAGGGTGAAGATATGAAGATGTGTCGAATACATAAATATTTGTCGCACAATACCCTAGATGAAGATGAAGTGTGCAGGGCACGCGTGAATGTTGTGTCCCATCAACCCAATAATTTGTTTTGTGAAGTTGCTGCGCACCACAACATGGCTGGTACGTCGGACACACTCTCGCGTTATATGAATGAAACTTGAATTGAAAAATTCTACGTGGCAGTGTACCGATATTTTCACTCGAACTGATATAATGCTTTTAATTACTTCTAAATTTGTATAAATTTATCAAACTCTACTGTGAACAACATCTAAACGAATTTTGTCTAAGACTGTCTATCTATGTGTCACAAATACAACGTCGTACAGTCACGAGTAGGGCAGGATGGTTCACTTCATCCAACGAAAAGTCATCTTGTCACTAATGTCACATTTTCAAAGTGGATCGTCAGCACATCACTTGGAGTCACTTCGTCGCTGTCAAGCTTCGTCAACGTCTCATGGAGTCAGAGACCAGTTACAAATATACGTCGTAGTTCGTTTAATGTCCCTTTAGATGAAAACTGGGGGTGTTTGTAAACAATTGAAATGCAGATTATTGTCTTTGACGTAAAGATACATTTTAAAGACAAATTAAAATATTCATCTTATACAATGTCGAACGAAAATTGTTCTGATGAATTAATTAGGTCTTTCCCCACGTTTCATGTTTTGTGAAGTTAATCATGTTTTTGGTCATGAAAAGTTGATAAACAGTAAGCATTTTGCTCCTTCTTTGCCTGACTACATGTGATGCTCATTGCCAATATCATTCGATGTTCAAAAACGATAAAATTGTCGTAAAATTGTAAACTCTTATTCTATAGTTTTATATGGATTTTCTGAGCTACATTGTTTCGTACTGCCTGAATTACTACTCACAGGCGGCCCTTTTACTACCAACTCAGAACATATCCGGCGTTTCGAGCACGTCTTACGCAAGGCATCAGGAATGTGCTGTCTGGCTTCAAAACCAACGGGTTATTCGCTACGGTATGCTGACAATACCGCTAAAAAACCGCTAGGCCCAGCCTGTCTCGGCACTTGGGATCTTTTAACCATAAAAAATTCGAGGCTAACCCTTCCTTTCACAACTTTTCATGAATGCCTCGATTGGTGTCAGGGTGTATCCGAAGAGCCATTCTTTTTTGCATCGAGGCCAATATAAAGGTGTTCTTCACGTAGATTTTCCTGCTGGAGAGGAAACCTGCGAGAAATTTACTCTCTGATTTTGCTGTAGGTGTGACATTATATAAAGTCAGATAAACTCTCTTTGAAAACATGAAGGTTTCGATACTTATGAACATCAGAGGTTATATACTATTTGAAAGCGCTATTTAGGTTATTTATTTCATATGATGAATTTAAGCCTCAACGTTAGAAGCTTCGAAATCTAGTCAGGGAGTCTCAATATTTTGAGTTCCCATGAACGACAACTGTCTCTTCCGCCCAATACATAACCGTTTTTTAATATAAAATTCTACAGTTCATGGCATCTTTATCACAAGGAAATTAATTGCAAGCAAAATTTATGCAATACTTCCGATTAACTTTCGACTAGGTAAAGATATTTGCTTTGCTAGTTGAATTAAGTCATGATAAGCAAAATGCATATTCTAATTTTACGTTAAACAACATAAAATTGTGGGTCTAAGTAGTAGATTAATCGTAAACCTGTTTCCGCATTTCTACGTGATTATGTAAGGCTCTAATTCCATCGAATGTTATAGAAGGCGGGCGAAGAGAAGATTGGAAGGGCGAGGGATGGGGGGAGGGAAGTCGGTTGCTGCAAACCGACCACCACCGCCGGACATTCTTCTACAAGAGGCAGCTGCTCTATTGATGGTGCATTGCCGCTCTCTGGGGGACACTTGCGCAACATGGCTCTCTTTTGTCTCCTACTGGTGTCTCTACCTTTGTATGCCCCGCTCTATTTATAAATATCATGAAAAAATGACTTCAGTTGCATAACGTCCGTGATCTTATTTCTTCTGAGTAATGTACAATCTTCTCATTTTATTCATCTCAGAGTCGTCATAGTGATAAAAGCTCATGAACGAGGCTATGGGATTCAGCTGTCCTTATTTTGCATTAAAGTGATTTAGGACAGTACTTATAACAAGCAAGGTAATTACAGTTGTGCGGGATATAGTCAAAAAGTTTCCGAACTGGGGAAATAAATTTGAAATTACGATATCGCGAATGGAGTTTGTTGGCACAATTTGACTATGGGCCTCCGCGCACTTAAAAACACCTGAGTTAGTTAAGTGATAGTTAAAATAGAAGCATTGCTCTACGTGAGCTTCATTACTGTCATTACTACAAAAATTAAATGCAACATTAACTTAGAGGGGTTTCCTAAGAATTTAACGGAAAATGTCAAGCTGCAAAAATTATGAAGAATACATACATTTGTATGAGTGGTGTGAGCACTAAATGAGGGCAGTGAAAGATAAAAAAATAATTATTTGGAAAAAAGTGTGGTAGAGGCGTTGCACTGTCGAGACCACAGAGAACTTGATCGTTGTGAAGATACGCTATTTGATGAGACAATATCTATATGATTTTAAAAGTTCCAACGCTGTAGGGCCGCAGCTCTTTGAAAAAGGTCAGTTTATTAGTATTATCAGGCTCTCATCTTGTCCGAGTCCGGATATTTTTAACCACATTCCGACTAGTGAGCTCTGACACGTAATATTGAACGCTGTTTGATTATAAACTTTTCGTTGAGTAAGGATAAATTGAACACATTAGTCAAAACTTCACTAGCGCATGTTCTAATTTCCTCATTAATAGTTTATAAATTAACGTACTCTTAATTTGCAGGCAGACAAATTAAGTCCTATTTATACCAGATTTCACAGGAATTTATCTACATTTACAGTTTATCTCAACTACCATTTTACCATTAACCTCATTTCGACTTTCATTATTAACCTTTCATAACTTTATATTTTTGATCGATCCTGATTTTACTCTGTTCTCTCAATGGATAAAAATCATGATTGATGACCCAGTGTGGGACCTGAGTGTTTCGTAAATGAGTTTCCGTAAAACTGGAAACTATTTGTCGAGTCAAAGCTATTATTTAAATCTCTACGTACAATGTCATTGAATTGTGTCAGCAAATATAATTCCGTAAATTGCATAATACAGCAGGTATAATTCAGTGAGTTGCATCAGCAAAATAATCAGCAAACTTCAATTTTTTGAATGCGGAGCGGAATGCAGTGCATCGAGGCAGGGAGACACGGTGTAGTGGCGCGTCTATCTTCCGTGCAGGAACGCAGCGGTTGCGAGTGGCAGTTGCGAGTGGCGGTCGCTAGTAGCGGTTACGAGTGGCGGTCGCTAGTAGCGATTGCAAGTGGCGGTCGCTAGTAGTGATTGTGAGTGGCGGTGCAGAGCGTTAGCAAAACTGGCGAGTGGTAGCACTGCAATGTAGGCAGTACTATGTCCCGTTGCACTACCACTCGGTGTGCAGAAAACACTCATTTATGTTCAGTTCGGTTGAAGTATCAACAAGTTTTACCGCAGGCTTATCACATTGATGTTATGCCAAAATAAACTAGTAAAAATTCATGGGAAGCTTTAGAATTATAAACCGTAGCCTTGGAATAAGAAACAAATAATAAACTAGGGCGCATCATTTCATAATTTGAGCTGTCTTTCTGTACTCGTAATTGAAATGTATAATGGACCAAGTGAGTCTACGGACAAATTTTTACTGCATAGATAGTGGGTGCAGTTAA
This sequence comes from Trinorchestia longiramus, assembly GCA_006783055.1. Taxonomy (NCBI): domain Eukaryota; kingdom Metazoa; phylum Arthropoda; class Malacostraca; order Amphipoda; family Talitridae; genus Trinorchestia; species Trinorchestia longiramus. The sequence continues at coordinate 119,081 of VCRD01000732.1, forward strand.
TGTAGTGGGTTACTGGATGCAGTGACTGGGGAGCGTGTAGGAAGGGGGGCAGTGGGTTCAGTGGGTGCAGTGGGTGAGAGAAGGATTCTACACACGTCCGCTTGCCGTCTGCTTGGCGAAGCGCTTCCTCGACCAGTGCAGCTGCTGAGCTATGCGCTGGATGACTGGGCAGAAAGGACTCCATTCGGTTCGTAAGACTTCTTCACTGGGCCAAATTGGGCTACCAGTTTGGAAGTATTCTTATCGGAGTTTCTTTCAAAACAACTCTGGGCCAATTACCACTAGCCCTAACAAGCGCCGCTGGGCCTATCGCGACAATACACGTCACCAGCAGGGCGTCCAGGTCTGACGACCTGCTCAAGTCCAGTGGAGACCACAGCAATGTTTTAGTTCGCTTGAAAACCGCCAAGGATTAACATTTCGTCTAGGCAGAATCGCTGCTTTTCCTTAACAGACGCATTGGGCCGTTTACGATAGGTACATTTCACGTCTCTGGTATTCAAGTTCCTAACCAAGCTACGCCGGCCCAGTGACTAACAGCGAGCTCACAGAATTTTTTTGTACTTCTCATGCAACGATTGCTTGTCGTTTTATGCATTTTATACTGACTTTTATTAGTACACTCATTAAATTCTACTCTAGTGCTCATTTTTTTAATTACACACGAAAAGTTACGATACGTTTCGTATAATTAGTTCGCTTCGGTTTAGTTCTGACATATTAATTAACAGTGAACATTGAAAAATTCTTTCATGTAGACCTTCGTAAGTTTAGGTGAGAGTGAACCTTAATATTGACGGCTGGTCTTGAAAACTTGTCTTTTTCCCTTGTGCGTTTTGAAATTCAAAAGAGGCGTAGAATTAACACTAGACTTGTTCCAAATACTTTCTACAGCCTGCGACAAATGACACTCCCACCGTGAATTTTTGTTTGTTGCGTGAGCACAATTTCACTAATATTTGTGGCGTTTTACGTGAACGTTTTTTATTATACCATATATATTTTCATAATTATTGAATGATAAAATAATTTGTATATAATTTGCAGCCATTTCTAAAATCAACTTACGTGTCCAACTTTTCAATTGACGCCTACAATAGAAAAAGTAAAAGCAAATAAACAATTATACTTCAAATTAATGGTTCATACTCACGAATAACGGAAAAACATTTAGTGTGTTTCTAGTACATTCTACACCGTTCAGTCCAGCAGAGTTCTGTAATGAGATGAAGTGAATGGAGAAAGAGTCTAATGTGAATGGAGAAGAGTCTGTAGAGAGTGCTTCCGGACTTGAAGGTTTGGAAGCAGAAGAGATGGTGGCAGAGATACACGGACCAGCTACTCTTTCTATGGGAAGTGGACGAACTTTAGAAGAGAAATAGGAGCCCGAACCTTCAGTTCTCGAGTTTCTTCTAATGACCTGAAACGACGAGTTCAAGTAGTGAAATACGGAGTGAAATACGGTTAGAAAACGTACATTTCCTTGAATGAAAGAAAGGGAATTACGTAGGAATGAAAACAAGAAACAAAAATGCCACACATTTCAATCGACTATTTGGTACGAGTAGTTTGTTCAGGTCTCAGAGCTCAGTAAGAAGACAAAGCTAAGATTCCGTACACAATGGATCAGACCAGAGCGGTTGGTTGTGGGAGAAGACAATTATCTATGTTGGTGTGGTCATGCCTTTGTTATATAACTGTAATAATCGTACAGTTAGCGTTAAAATCAAGAGTTATGAATCAGTAATTACAGGCAAACCCAATTAACTTTTAGCATAGTGTTTCATCATTAAAAATGAACTCATTCACTGCAGTGGGAGCTAAAGTTAAATTGTTCAGCAGATAAAACTAGGATTTCCTTCTAGTGCATAAGTAAACAGTGTACAAACATTAGTTCCTTAAAGCTGTTAATTACAAGGCAAATACATAGTGGATACCGAACTAACACTAATAGTGGGTTTGCGCTAACTTTCAAGTAAAAATATATCATATGTTTTCTTGAATTAAAAGATAATCGTAAACACAACTTTGCATGACCTAATTTTAAACTTTTGAAAATTATTTTACTGAAACAATATGACAGTACAAGCTTCAACTGAGACTCAAACTGAATTCTATTTCAAACTTAATCAGTTGATGTCAATTAACAAATTTCTCCTCTATTCTAACATATTTTCTCTACTTATAACTCTTATTTTCTAATTAATGCACAATAACACGTGGATTTATATTTTGGGGGAAATCGTCGAGGGCGAATTTCAGGGGAATGCCTCTCAGTTTGATGCAGTGTTAGGTCAGGTGTTCGTACATTTTTTATGAAACTGCTATTGACAAATGCAGGTGATTTTCCCTCCTAATGAAAACACAAAGAAATTGAATGACATCAATAGCATATTGTCGTCCCAGTTAAATATTCTTTCCCATCAACTTGAAATTCACGAAATTGAAGGTGGGAATGTAGAAAGAGAAACTACCTTCAATTGAAGACACAATACTTCGTTCATTGAGTATACGCGTACACGTATGAAGCTCTGAAATTCCATGGAACTCATGAATCATTAGAAAATTGTAATGAAACTTAATGGCAGGGAGGATCATAATTTTTTGTGAGGTTCTTGCGGATAATAGACGACGGAAAGTTGCCATTCCACCTTCTAATTAAATCTCTTATACGCCTGAAACGTTCATTTTTGAGAAGCAATGTTACAAATGAGGACTAACTATTGAACAGTTCTTACAAGTATGCGTTATACTTGGCATAATTGCATTATTGCTGCGTGAGTAACTGATGTTTTTTTGATGTGAGTAGCGTATGCCGGTGAGCAGAGAAGGGCAGGGAAGGGACGCAGCATTCACAACAGGCGGGACCCACCAGACAAAAGGACCCAATGACCGCTAAGAACATAGCGCTCGGTATTTGGGTTTCCATTAAGAATAGCGTTATGCTCGTTACCACGCTGGCTCTGATTTTTTCGAAGAGAAAAATCGTCTTGTGCACTTACAAAGTATCACACGTATATTATAATGGTGTATTACTTGATGTTTTTCTCGTACGGATAAGGCGAGCAGCTCTAAGGCAAGATTTTATAATTTTTGGAAAATGGCGTCGGCGTCTGCGTCCTGTCGCTCTAGTGAGGAATGTAGATCATCAAATTCAAAGGACGTAGAAAAAAACAACCAAAATTAATTATAAACTATGTTTTGTTTTTAATTTTCTATCGAGTATGTGGTTCCAAACAAAACAAAACAAACAAATTAGGTCCAAAATAAGCTATACAAATAAATTATATAAAATAAATAGTTTCTTAGACCTACGCTTGTGGTAAATTTTTGCTGCCGTTTTGAAATTAATTCATGGTTGCTGCATATTTTTACACCGAATAATAAACTAGTGTGGACCATATTGTTTTCCAATATTTTATGATTGTTATCTGCTTGATAAAATATCAGGTAACTAACATAAAAAAATGTTAAGTCCATATAATAATCACAACTTTGAATTTCAGGTGTTGAAAGCGGCGCTTCTAGTGCTGTTGGCAGCAGCATCAGCAGACGACACGGCGCAAGCCCTCAAAGGCACTCCCGTGAGCGAACGACAAGGATACGGTGATGGTCTGACCAGCTTCAGCACAGGAACCAGCAGTTTAGGACTATCTGGAGGCCTCGGTGGTTACTCCAGCGGTGCGGTGACCAGCGGCCTTGGTGGATACTCTAGTGGAATTGCAGATTATTCTACGGGATTGAGTGGAGGCCTTTCAGGTGGAAGCATTGGCAGTGCATACAGTGCTGGAGTAGGTGGTCTCGGAGGATACAGTGCAGGAGGATTTGGAGGAGGTTTGGGGGGTGGACTTGGAAGTAGCATCGGCCGCTACAGTGGAGTGGGTGGAGTGGGTGGAGGATATGGAGGTTTCGGTGGCGGGTATGGTGGATACGGAGGATATCCTGTAGCTCCTGTTGCTCCTGCTCCTCAGAGTGTTGGATACGTTGTAACCCACCACACAGATGATTACAGAGGAGGAGGAGGAGGAGGGGGGAAAGGAAAAGGGGGCGGAGGATACGGCGGGGGAAAGGGTAAAGGCGGAGGAAAAGGACGAGGCAAAGGAAAAGGGAAAGGTGGTGACTACTATGATTACGAATACAACTACGATGATAGTTTTGTAGTAAAGCAACCTGTTTTGGTTAACAAACCGGTCGTAGTCCAGAAGCCCTCGGTCGCATACAAACACGTAGTCATCAAAGCACCTAAGCCCCAATACACTCAACCTATCCTCGTTCACAAACCTGTCATCTACAAGACTAAAGAATGGAGGCTTGTGGATGTGCCAAAAGTTCACTATACTCCGGCATACATCACACCCGTTCAAGATGATTATTACTACGATGATGACAAAAAAGGTGGCGGAAAGGGCAAGGGCGGTGGTAGCTGGTTTGGAGGGGGAAAGGGTAAAGGAGGTGGATGGTGGTAATCACTAGTCTTCTTACAAGCTTTCCTCATAGGCACAACGGAGTGGATTTGACCAACTAACATTGTTATGTGCATAATATATGATCATTGTTGAACCTTCATGCGCGTCACTCATTACCTTAAGTTAAGATAAAGATGAGGCAGCCAGTACCTGTTGCTCACATCTTAAGCAAACCATGCATGCCTTTTCAAAATTATATCATACATCATCTTCATCATAACTCTCGTATGTATTCATCGTAGGTCCATCACTTGTTGAACATTTTTACGCATTAAAACTCTAATCAGAAAATGAATTGAAATTATTTTCCTTCAAAGACGGTGAGGTATCACTGCATCGCTGGGTAGAGATTGCTTCACGAGGTTCCTCAGAGATTTCTGGACGAAGCCGTTGTTCTTCAGCTTGTCAATAAACGCTGATATTAATAAGACTAGGATGTGCATCAAGGGAATTGAAAGCAAGACAATATTTGAAATGAGGGCAGAATTTCCTTATGCGAGTTTATCGTAAAACGAAACATTTTCACTCAGATCTATAACCAATGAGAAAGTCGAGAGCACAACTATTCCAATTTCAGATTTTCCAAGGCAAACATAAACGCCTTCTGCGTTGAGGGCCGTTGCTTTACCAGCATGACGCGGGAGCCAGAAACTTGACGAGTTTTAGGTAGTGACCGGTACATGCAACACAGAGTTTAGCTTCATCACTCCGTACTCCGTAACTTCACCAACAACGTTCTATTTTTTTCGGTCTTCACAGTGGATTTTCTGATACTAGCCCTTTGCTAAAATAAATTCCTAGTGGTGGGGTGCATCCAATAGATGTCTCGTCCATTAAGTCTGGGGCTGCTCTAAGAATCTTCCCGCCTGTACAAAAGGTCTAAGAATATTTTCCTCTTGGACACGATAAATAGTTACTGGAAGTTCTTAATATATTTTAGACAATGTGACAGGGAAAGAATTTCCAAAATTAACTCTGAATGATTTCTTTTAGTGCGATTGCTTTTCGAAGCGTATGTTTCTTTTTATTGTTGCATTATCAAAAGTTATTTCAAAAAACTTCGAACTCGAGATCAAACTTAAACCAACAAATTTTTTGGTCGGTAATAAGGCGTTAGTGGAGCATTTCATTTCTTGTTTTCTTGATTTAACAATGCAAAGTCTAAATTTATTTCTATCGATTATACTCATCAACACGGCCATAAAAAATGAAGAGTTAGATTTTATCGACAGACATATATATTTCTATCCCACTCGCAATAAATTCCTCTGAAAGGAAAATTCGAATCCTAAAAACTTGATAACATTATCCCTGGTGTTTAGATAAAATTCACGTTGAGATGCAATTTCCACAGAAGTTGAATAATTACTCAGTTGTATGCTCTGAAAGTTAGGAGGCTCTTATATTTTCCAGCGTACAGGAGCTTTCAAGTTTCTCAATGGCAACTACACTGAGCGTAATAAAAGTTTTCTCCCGTTGAGAACAATACCACTTACATTCCCTAAGAACTTAGTTCCTCCAATGCGCAAATAAAAATCCATGTTAGGTGTTCGTGGACGGCAACTGAGAGAGACGCATATGCTGATGAGGCCGCCAAGGCCTACTGTGACGTCACGCCCAATCACAGCAACCCATACATCCAGCGTCTGAAAAGGAAACATTTTCCAGTCGATGAGACCTTAACCTGAACAGTTTTGTAAACGGCTCGTAAGGTGGAATTTCTCATCCTTCAAATATACTTGTACATAATTGCACGTGACATCGGAGATGATGCAGTTCTAGGTGGAATGTAGAGCCAGTAAGTCACCGTCCGTGAAGTTTGTGCTTAACTGGACTACGAGAATTAAAGACCGAAATGTATGCCCTTGGCGGCTGTAATCAAACCATGAGTTTAAAGGCAGGACAGCAATTCGCCTTCTTCGAGGAAATTTTCCGATGTTCTTCAGAAATTAAAAGCGATATCTATAAGCTGTTGATAAGCTTTACTCATTTACAGGATGAAGAATTTGTTCAGGATCGTCTTTCCGATTAAACAGGTATTTTATTCTGGAAGTATTCTGAATTTTTGAGCTAATTTCGGAAGTGAATTCCTTATCCTCCCAAATTTAATGAGAATATTGAAGCAAGCAAAAAATAAGGATGAAATGCGCTTACATTTGAGCGATCTGATCAATAAAATATATTTCCAAGGTTTATGCTAGAGCTCTACTACACAAAAGTTACAGTACTGCATGCGTTATCAGGTCTAATCATCTCATCGTGATGATAAGGTGCTCAATACAGCTCTTGTTTGCTGTCAACCGTGGGAAGGATCAACTCAAATAGCAACAGCAGGTTCTACGAATTCAGGCCGTCGCCCTACGTATAACATTCTTTGTGGAAGGAAATAAGACTTACGGTAAATGCACGTCGTAGACTAGATACGAAATTATATTTCTAGATGTGTACTGAGGGAAAAACAACGCCATTCAATTTGGCACACGAAAAATCTACGTATATAATAGACAGTGCCATCTGTCTCTATCTTTCTATCTGTGTGTGTCCGTCTCATTAGTTCCTATTTATTCCCGAAGAAAAATTTTTGAACTGAAATCAGAACGGGTATACTTTTATTATAAGCATTGCATTGTGGATACCAAAGGCCCCGGATCACTATAAAATACGCCATTTTTCCCGTTACTATCTTTCTTCTCTTGCACGGCATGTTATCGGTAGATACGATACAGAATGAAAGTTTTGTACGTATTTATGAAAAGTATTCAGATTCTGATAGTACCACCGGTAAAACTAAAAAAATTATGTATTTTATTTCACAGATCCTTAATTTTATCATTTTTAACCATGGAATTTCAACGGGTACTATCTGTTCCATGTTATTAGCAGATAAGATACAAAATGGAAGTTCTGTATGTATAAATGAAAAGTATTCATTTAAAACACAATAATTCGTCGTAAATCTTTAATACATTCATCTATATAATAATAACAAATTAATCAAATCTAAATCGTGGAATTTCCATGGGAACTGTCTACTATGATAGAGTGATAAGGAAAACCAACGTTTGTCGAAAAGTAAGTTGCAAATGCGCGTCGTAACTATCTAACTGTGTAGAAGGGATGTGCTAGGACTCCAGTGCGCGTAATGAAAGGAGGCTAAGGAAAACACAGTAACCGCGACTGTACAGACCACCTCTGAGGAACGAGAAGGATGGGACAGTTAATTTTCGAGTTTTTTACATTCTTTCATTCTCGAACAGAATTCGATGTTCCGTAAGAGAACAACAGATTTTTGTTTAAATGGGTGAAAATTAATAAAAAAACATTCAAGGTTGAAAAAATACTAAAGACTATGTGAAAATAATTTAACAATTTTAAAAATACAAGAATTGTGGTCCATTTTTCTCGTTTTAAGTCAGTTGAAGAATTTAATTCAACACAGGTCCCCGTGTTAATTCAATTTCATTCTAATGCTGTAATAATTTTATTATTATAGTATTTTATATTACTCATTTCAACATATATTTTTATAATATACAAAATACACTTTTAACATTCTTAGCATTAGCTAACATCCTGCCCCAGAGTCCAATCCTTGTACCATGCATAATACGCATACATATGCACCTCGTGAAGACTTAACTAAACTACCAAAGTTAAACAAAACATCAAGATTCATAAACACCACCGTACTGTCTTTTGCAATTCTTCCCTTAAAGAAAACATCAAGCACAACTTCAATGAACGCACAGAAACTATCATTGTTTACTTTTGGAGAATCTCCTCCACTGGCATCAGTTTCACGTAAACTTCTGCTTCAAGTAACCCGTGTAGATGCTCCAAGCAACCTGTGTAGATGCTCTAAGCAACCCGTGTAGATGCTTCAAGCAACCAGTGTAGATGCTTCAAACAACCCCGTGTAGATGCTCCAAGCAACCCCGTGTAGATGCTCCAAGCAACCCCGTGTAGATGCTCCAAGCAACCCCGTGTAGATGCTCCAAGCAACCCCGTGTAGATGCTTCAGTCTCGAACATTCACCAGGACACAATTGCAGAAGCAACCAGTATAAGGCAGTTCAAACCGGTTAATATTTTCAATAAGTAAGCAGTAGACTTTCCGTACTGCACCTTCGGTAAAGCAAGTTAACGTGCAACGTACGTTGGGTGCACAAATGCACACCACACTTGGCTTCCAAAAGAACAAAGAATACGTAGAACGCTTGAGGTGTCAAGTGAGGAGCAAGGTACGCAAGTTGTCAAATTTCTGCTTTTCACTCCCATGCTGATACATGCTGTACTTTCATAAAATGTGGTCAAAAATATTAACACGGTAGGGAAAAGTTCTGGAAGCAGCAATATATGAATAGAAGTAATGAATTATGGAAGTCACTGCCAGTGTTGTATGTACATATATTTGTTCACGAGAGCGTGCAGTAGTAATATTGTAGTCATAGAAGTCTAAAATCAAAGTTGAAATCAGGGTAGGCTGGCAATCCGAGACTGAGGTTCCCTGCTCTCTTCTCTGCTCCTAAGATGTAAAGTTGCTTACGGACTGAGGGAAGCAAGTCGGTAGAATTTCCCTCTAGTAGAAGAAAAAATTTTCTGCATATCATGATTATTACTGTACCAATGTTTTCGACACGTAGATTAATTTTCAAACAGTAATTGCTCTGAGAAGCCACTAATGAAATATTGAAGGACTCAGTGGAAAATCAATTTAAATAAAAATCTTTTCTGCTTCAGGTGCATATTGTCTTATGATTACGATATATTTAAAACGATAAAAAACAATCGATGAGAGGAAGTAGACGGAGTTGGACGAACAACTCTTATGCAAGGAAACTTGCAAGTCATTGAAAATGAAGCGATACATGTTTACTGAAAATTAAAACAAATACGGATTTGGAATTTATTTTACGCGGGAAACACAAGTGTGGAATAATTTATGCTAAGTTTAGCATTAAATAACCACGAGTAAAGGTAGGTAGCCGGCATGGCTGGGTGCAAATCGGTGCATTTGAGTGCAGTAAACTGTGACAGCCAAATTTTACCTGATAGTTTTCGAAGCTCAAGCAACACCGGTGTCAGCGGGTGCCCCCCAAATGCGCCGGTTTTCCTTCAGTTTTTCACCCCCACTTCCATTACAATTCTCTTGCTGAACTGAAAAGCTGGTACAGAGAGAAGCTGGGGTAGTCGGAAGGAAGAAGCACTCGAAAACAAAAAGACATGGGGGTCACAATTACGTGTTACGCAAGACTTTTTTTCGAAAAATGTATTAGACTTCGAGAAAGACTCTTGACTATTCGATAGCTTCTTCGTGGGCAAAAAAAGACCCCGGTGGCGCGCAGTGGCGCTGAATGGAGCATTTGTACATCTGCGCTGCCGATTCTTTTTTCAAAAAGATGGCTTTGTTGTTGTATGAAAGCGAATGATAGAAATTTATTTTGAGCGATTTTTCCTTCGTCTGAAAGGAAAATAATGCATTCTCCTACGATGCTTGAGAAATCTATAGCAGATGCATGCCATACCAAGTAAAGAGAAGTAAGAAGAGAAAAATTCTAAAAGGTTTTAACGAATTTTGTTTATTAAGTGTAGTTAAAGATGCTTCGAAATTATTCCTCCCTCATGTGCTCCTGTTTTGCTGTTGTTTTCGTTCTAGGAAAATTGTTAAACTATGAGAACATTCACGTCGTGTTTTTTAATGTGCATCAAGAAATGAACGAGAATATAATGCATGCAAAATTAATTTCTGCGATAAAAATCAAATAAATTATTCAGTAACAAATATATTTTGTTACTGAATTTGATATATTAATATATATCAATAATATGTATAAAATAAAATACATAAAAATAATAAATAATTATATTATTTTATATATACTAAACATATAAAACACTGTTACACATGGTATACATTCGTGTTATTAATTCTCAGAAGCTTTACTTCCGAGCATTTAAACAAAGGTGACCTGGATAATATTTTTGCTTCACCGAGAGAAGAAAATATTTGTTCTGCCGTTATTTGCTATTGCTCCTGAGTGCCGAAAGTTGAGTAGTAATTCAGCTGATGAGTCCATACGTTAAAATATTCCAGTTTGCTTGGAGACGATGACACGGAGCTCAGAATTTTCTTCCAATAGCGAATTTTGAAAACGAGGTTCGTGGTTTGTTCTGTCTCTTATAACAGCATTTGCATTAGTTAAAAAACGTTTCGGAGCAATCAAACACCAACACACAACACTTGTGCGAACACCTGCGCACACATACATCTGTTCACAGTCCCACGTGGCGGAGCATCTCAATTCTACACAAGTGGTTCCTCACAGTCATACCTAAAGCTGACTGCCAACACAGTCTGATGTCAGTTCAGGAAGAGATGGAGAAAATTTCACTCGTATTATAGAAAGCGGGGTCAAACTGGGTATGCGTGTATTTACAATGCAACTTGTGCTAGCACAATGAAGGATTTTCCCTATTTAATACGCAGAGCATATCACTTGAGGTATGAGAGTAGATGGGATCAAAGTTTGTTTACCTTCAACCCATACAGTCATGCAACCAAGCGTAACACACAAACAAGCGAACGCACAAGCGTGTTAATAATATGTATGATATTGATGTATATAATAATTAAGTTCTTCAAAAACTTACAGAAAGTTGTCTATGGCACCCGCATCAATGCATAATGAAGTTTGTATATTTTTGCTTCGAATTTTTCACAACGTGAGAAAAATGCTGGCTACTCGAAAGCTGGTGGAACGTTGATGTGGAAATGGCCTACAGTTTATGAAAAAAATTATGAGCAGTATTCCAAGCAACGAGATTTTAGTATGCAGCAAAATATCCGCCACATAAAGTTTCTAATACAAACAGTGATAACAATATTATTATTGCGAACGTTTTACCGGTACCGTCGCTTTAAAAGAGTAAAAGTTCGCTGGAGCGAGCGCGACTACACGTGGTGTAGCAAGCGGGTGCCTCCTGCTGCCCATACCACCTCTGCTGTACTCGCACAGTTCCTGGCAAGCGCCTGCCCGACGTACTTTTCGAGTCCACAATTTCCATAAAAAAATAAAGAAGTCAGGTACGTCGTCCCCTGCAGTTCAGTTAGGTACTGGATACCGGCTAGAACACGCTATTAACGATGGTCACGCTAGATATGAACTCTTCTAGCTACAAAAAAAATCTGTCTGTATCGTAAATGTATGGTGGGAATGTTCTCGTAAACGTGAAGAGAATGTCTGTGATGACGTTCTTTTTATCACTTGTAGAAATTAATAATTATGCGTATGCATAGGGAAAATTTGACGGAAGTTTGTGATAATTATCAATAAAAAGCGCTCTTTGTGGAGAATAGAATGAAAGACTTTACCCAATTTCCTCCAGTCCACTCGACTTATCACTGCAGAATTTGATGAGAAAATAAGTGAATATAGTATAGATATGGTAATCTGACCAAGCAAGAATGGCTTTCATTCTTTCATGGCCGTCAATAATTGGAAAGTGCTTGATTAACGTTGTTGACGCTGTAGAATCTCTCCACTTTACGAAATTTCTTCACATTGAATTTGAGGTTGGATAAAAAACAGCGCGTCTGCTACTTACTTCTTCGGAAAAAGAAACGTATAATTTGGATGTAATTTTCGTAATAAGCATACGACAACGTTTGTTGATTGTAATGATATCCTTTTGTAGCAACACAATTCACGTGAAAGTTTATGACAAGAATTGACTTTAAGGTAAATTTCAATGCCATGATTAAGAAAAGTTGGCTCTTAAACGAGGCAATTCACGTCCATGCCACTTTTCCATGCTTCATTAACGTAATCCCACATCAAAACCACAAACAATACAATGTTGTGGCAGTAAAACGGAAAAATCTTTCTGAGAAACATGTTTGACAAACCTCTCATTTTTCATGGTTTCTTTGACTCAAAATTGGGAAGCAGGAGCATGGTAATAATGAAGAAATTTGTAGTGTAACTGTTTTCCAAATTTAAGAAATTTAGGAGTGGTCTTTTTCTTTGTATGAACATTGTAGTACGCAGAGATGAAACAAGAGTTTTTTGTTTTTAACTAGGTGTTCTATGCATGATCAATGTAATACATACATTATTATAATATAAAATTTATCCACTATTCCTTGAATTATTCTTTTGTTCATTTATAAACCAGTCCTGTTCATAAATTGATCATCGCTGCTCTTTACCAGGTTTACTAAAATTCAGGTTCAATTTTATGTGCTAGGTACGAACATTTACTATTAAATGCAAATCGTACTGTCCATTATCTATTCATTTGGTGTATTTATCTCAGTTATGTGAATTTGTTTTAATTAAATATCGGTGACAAACTACATCACGGTTTTTAAAACGTTAATATCTCATTTGTGATGAATTTGTCACCCAGTTCGCTCTCTCATAAGTTGATATTAGTGTTAGTGATGGAGTAAAAATGTCAGTAGTGACTAAATGTTCACCTGAAATTTAATTCCTTTACTAACCCATACCTTCTGTTATTGTTACGGTGCTACGTGAGGGCTAAAATTATACTTCATGACAACTTTTCATCATCCTTGAAACGTATCGTGATAACATATATTATTCGATTAGTAAGGCTTGGGACATGATCATTAATTTCGGATATACCTGAGCGGAATGTTCTTTTTCCTCGGGTGGCACCACGTTGTAAGGCTCGAATAAGAACATGGGAGCAACCTCTGTCGTTTGTGCAGTAACCGGCCTTACGGCACGAAAACCTTAGTAGCCTACTGGTCCAGCTCACCACACCCTCGTCACCACGACATGTTTGGGCTGTTCATATCGAATTTTTAAGCGTTTTTACCTGTACCGACAAATTATTTACAATTCGTAATTTTTTTCAGTCACTAAGATACAGAGAAATTTAAGATTTTCGCACAGAACCAGCCAGTAGCATCGTGTATGAATACATCTCAAGGTCAAGGTGTCGAAGTAGGAAGGGGAGGAGCGAGCGTAGGGAGAGTTGGGGGATAGGGCGGAGTGATGTGAGTTGGAGTTGCAGTTGGTGGTGAGACGGATAACTATCAAAGCTGCTCCTCTATTAGTCTGAGTTATGGTTCAGAGTGGTGAGTAGTGGACTGACTGTGCAATTTTTGTTTCACTGTTAGAATGTGTTAATACTAGAATCATCGATAGGTGTGTTGTATTCTATAAGGTGGTATGTTCACGATTTAATTAACTGTGAGAAGGATAATTTAATCAAAGCTTAAATTTTTACCAGAAAATAACAAGTAATTTGATTCATACGGCATCTCACTCCGTAAATTTATTGTACTTTGCGCTTAGTTCCGAAAATTTAAGGGGTTGAAAACGGGCTTACTATTTCCCGCCAACGTATCAATGGTACTCAAAAATGTATGAATTTTAGAATTACTTCAACTGTGTATAGAAATATATATAAAAATAGAAACTAGAGTTAAGTGGTATACAATTGTTTATTCATGTCTTTTCAGTTAGATTTTACATATATTTTTACTAATTTAATTTGTTATACTACGAGCTGCGGCACCCGAGGACCGTGCGCGTCTTTTAGGAAACCCCGTAGCCTTGTGTTGCCGTCATTGCAACTATAAACCTCTGTCGTACCTTGTTTCCATAGATTCTTATTATTACATGAGTTCTTCCATACTGGTAAAAACGTAGGTAGAAATAGTGGATAACTAAATAAAGTTCATGCTTCTGATTTGTTAGTAAATTTGTAATTCAATCTCTGTGAAGTCAATGCCTGACGCATTCTAAATTTCCGAGGTTTTTCGATGAACGTGAGGATGAAAGTGCCTCTAGCTGAAAATAGATATATTCAGCTTTTACCGAAATATGATAGTCTAGTTTTTGAAAATATATTTTATTATGATGATGGGGGAAAAATTGAATTCAGAAGTGCATCTCATTTTGCACAATGTTGTATGCATTTCTTCTATAAAGAGCTAATCGGATGTCGTGTGCGACATCCAATCTTTAGTGTTACAGGACTCTTCAAGATTATGTTTCGGTATGCAAGTTTGAAGTATGTATTAAAATAACTCTGTTTAATCATAACTTCAAAATGGCTGAACTTCTGATTGAACCCCCTCCCCCACACACACATGAACGCCAAATTATAGAGTAGTTTAAATATTGTTCACGAATTCAACACTATTGAAGAGAAGCTCTGCTTCTGGACAATGTATATTCCGAAAATGAATTGATACACTATCTTAGTTATTCTTCATAGGTCCCCAGTTTGTTTTGTCTAGCGGGCAGGCCAGTAGTTTAGAATGGCAATACTGTCAGTTGAGAAGTTGCCGCCATTTGCTGTGCCCGGTTGTTGCTGCGCTTCAATGAAGTCTTGTTATTATTCATAGGTTTTTACGTGTAATTTAGCTCTAGGTGAGTTTTCAACCATTATTGTATAAGCGTTATACCGAGAATCTTGTATTTTCTATTGTTCTTTCTAAGGTAAGTAGTTACGTCTTTGTTATGAAAACTATGTGCTGCTGTGATCCTGGTCTTTGGGACGATTGCTTGCTGCATATGTTGTGACTGGCCCGGCCGCTAGCGCGCACGCCGTGTGCTCAAACTAGCCTTTGTTGACATGTTCGTATCGTACGGAAATATTAGGTTTAGGGTAAGACTTCGTACGTCATTTTTTGTGTCAGTGATGAGACTAGAATCACTAGACCCTGGAAGTGGATGCTTGTATGCATTCCGGAGCACAGTGGTCAAATGATTACCCTGGAAACTGTTAAGAGTGCGGACCACATGTCACTAGTAGAACATGATGATTTTAAAATGTCAGTAGTCATGTTATGTTTACAGTAACGTCGTAACACTATTTATGATGTTCATTATACATTTGGAATTTTCATTGTACATTAGTGCTCACTATACATTATTGAATAACAATAATGAGTAAAGGTTTATGTTTGGGAAGTCAATTTGGAAGCAAAGTCAGTATAGGGTAGATATTGGCTATCATAACTTGTTATTATTTCATGATCCTGGTCATGTTGGTTGAAAATATAATTTACTTTGAAAATAGGCATCAAAATGGACATGTATTCTTAACAGGATGTTCAAATTTTTAAATTTAGTGAGTTGTAAAAGATGTTAAGAATCTAATAGAGTACATTAATATTTCTAAAGATGAAGGGTTATCAAGTCTAGAAATTATTCCTAAAGTATGTAAGTCTTGTGAAGATGTTGCTGCTTCAAAATGAGAATTATATTTTAAAGCAATATTACTGATGAGTTACAAATTGGGCATGTGAACCATTAATTGTGCCACATAACATTATGTCAGCATCTGTGGTGTTTACTTCTCACTGCAGTACTGTTGTGCCATCTACTATGTTAAATGTATGTTCAGTACTAGTTTTTGAAGACCCAAGTAAACATGACAGAAGAAGAAGATGATGTATGTTCAGTACAGTGGGCTTTTATTCAAGTGTACCTTGAGAATTTAATATTGTTTAGAACTAGCTTGACCTACACATTTGAAAAGTAGGCAGTGTGTTGTCAGTTCTTGCATCTCACAGTGGTTTTGCTGAACTGTAATATTCAGCAAATTTTGTCCCTTCAAAATTTTTCTGTGTAAAATGTTGTGTTTCCTCTGTTTAATGAACTTATTAGAAATCATGATACATTTATTCATTAATTTCAGTTGTTAAGTTTTTGAAGTGTACTGAAGCCTGTCCCATCTTTGCTTGCTGAATGTGAGTCTCAAAGTAGTGACATCTTCTTGAAGATTCTTTGAATTTATTTGTAATGGTATTCAATATTAATGACAAAACTTGACACTTGAAGTGAAGTTTCAAAGTTCTTTGTAATGATGATGAAAAGTGGTATAAAAAGTCATTTTTATATATGCATCACTGATAGAAGCTGTGTAGTTGCAGCATTACTGCATGTTACCATTTTACTTTAGTTGTTATATTATTTATGCACACCAAATCAAATTACTATTTATTAGATGTCCACAGAACAATTTAAAGAAATATTTTATTTTGCTTTGTGCATGGTATGGGTGTACATGTCTGGAGTGCTCAGTCTGGGCATTTTATATTTCTGCTATGCAATCCAGAAACGATGTGTTGAAGATTGAGAAGAGAGGTTTGTTTCAGAAATTCAGTGGCTTTCTTATAGTGTAAGATGGTCTTGGCAAAGGTTTTACCTGTATTGTGACAGCTTGTTCAAATACTTGTACTGAACTGCTGGTAGTTGTTTAGTGAAGGTTATATTGCTATTTTATGCAGTTTAGAATTCTGAATTACAGTCAGATGTTAGTTCTAACAGGATTTTTTGAATATTTTTTGAGCTAGTTTAATTTATTTTTATTTGTATGTGCGTTTAGCTATGCTGATTGTATTTTGATGGTGACTTGTACCTGATAGTGTATCATTGGGTGTTCTTAAATTTCTGGCATACAGAACACAGCCTTTAGCAGATGTCTGGGTGCCCAGTGACAGCTCTGGTTCTTGCTAGAGGAGGAAGTGTTTCAATTCCTCATAAGAACATATGCAAATTTGGGGGACAGCCTTTACTATGTCGTTGCATCAAACAACTTCAATCTGCTGGTTGTTTCACCAGCATTTGGGTCAGCACGGATGATGAAGCTATAGAAAAAGTTGCTCTTTCTGCTGGAGCTCGAGTCCACTGGCGAGCAGATTTTACAGCTACCAATGAGGCTTCTTCAGTGTGTGCAGTTCAAGAATTTCTACAGCATCAGACACAATGTTGTGAAGACATTCTTTGCTTGGTGCAGTGTACATCACCATTCTTGAAACCATCTTATCTACTGCAAGGGATTCAGCAAATAGTTGATGGGCTTGCTGATTCAGTTTTTTCTGTAACTAGGTCACATTCTTTGCGTTGGTCTTTCAATGATGATGTGCTTGTGCCCCTCAATTTTTCTCCTTCAAGACGTCCTTCCCGGCAGTCATGGCAAGGAGAACTGTGTGAGAATGGCATGTTCTACATGACACATGCATCTGTAATTGTTAAAACAGGACTTTTGCAGTGGGGATGTTGCGGTGTTGTGGTGGTAGATCAGTCGGATAGCTTTGATATTGATACACCGCTTGATTTACTTCAAGCGGAACTGCTGCTTCTGGCCAAACAAAATTATTCTGGACTGGAATCCATAGCACAGTGTGAAGACTTGATAAAATATTATTCAGGTCTGAAATTCTGGAAAGTTTTTTCCTTTCCATTTGCATGACCATCCCAACTGTTCATTAGTATTGTTTGAATTTTATTCATTTTGTTTTGTAAGTATTTAGACTTATCTATTTCAAATACTGTATAAAGATATATGGGATAATATTATTCCCACTTGTTCAGTATCATCTGATGTGCTCTAATTGTGTTTTTCTTTCTGAATTCAGTTTTGAATGTTCTTTATTGTTCTTCTGGTGGTGTAATTTCTCCTTGACTTGTTCTGAAAACATTCTGTTCATCAGTATTGTTCTGAAGACGTGCATGATTTCCGAGTTCCTTTGTGGTAGTGAAGAGAAGTTTGCTGGCACTCAATTTATTTTTCAGCATGTGTTAAGGAATTGAATTTTTAACAGATGTTCCTAGCTACTTAAATTAGAAATGCATATTATAAATGCCCTTTTTTGTTAGGATATTGTTTCTTTTTGCAATTGCTTTGTATCACTTCCAGAGGGGGAATGATATACTGTTACCATGTTATCGTTAGCTTGCAATTTCTTGTACTTACGCACAACACAAGATCGACTGCATTAAGCTGATAAATGATACATCATTTTATGAGATGTTACTAGTAGCTTGTGCAATAAAAAGCAAGTCGTGTGAATGTCCAGTACGATTTGATTTTGGTGGCCAAAACTTTAAAAAAAAAATTGCGACCTTCTTAGTTAGACCCACAAAATTGTTGGTATACGAAAAACTTGTAACCACAACACTTTAGATGCAACTGTTTTACTTTGTTTAGTTCATCTTGCTTAAAAATGGAAATTTCATCAAAGTTGGAATTTGATTGCAAGGAAATGATGATATATGTATATGTAAATAAATAAAACTGTTTATTTAAGGTTTGTCTAGTATGTGTGTATTTATCACTATTGACCATTTATATTGTCATTAATATGGTGGTTTTAATTACTTGTTAATAAATTCTTGTGGTTGTATATTATTCTTAAGCTTTGTATATAAGGTTGATTTTGATAAAGCATTAAATAGGATTGTTATTGTTATGATTCAGGTCATTCAAATTTTTCATTATTGTTAGACTAGATGGTTGATGTGTCTTTAGGTGAGAGAATCTACATTCTTGTGTACTATCCTTCATATAAATTAAGATCTCAATTTGGCCCTAATGAAACCCTTAGTATGTGTGTGTATTTGAATCAGAAATTTGTTTTGAACTCAAAGTGTATGTATTTTAATATATGTACTTCTAAACTTGAAATACTATAGTTTTTTACATTTATCTTATTTATACTGGTAAAGATCCATTTGTGTGTACTTCTTAATTTCAAATACTGTAATCTTTCACATTTAATTTCTTCACACTTGTGAATACCCATTAGACTTCCCATAATTTTTTAATGTTAAATGTATATATTTCTGTTTGAATATTGCATGTCAAAGCATGTGTACTAGTTTTATTAGTGATGGGTTAGAGTGAGTACCATTTCACCTGCTGCCACTGTACAATTTAAAAGAATATAACAATGTTGTGTTTAAATAAGGGGCTTTTCATGAGAATTGACATACTGTTCTAGATAAGCAGAACTAAAACTAGTTTGCAATGAAATTAACATAAATTTTGATTACTACTTTTTTCAACTTCTGATATGTACTGGTGTGTCATGTGATTTTACATTTGATAGGTGTGAGTGCTGGTGTAGGCCAGTTGCTGGTGTAGGCCAGTTGCTGGTGTAGGCCAGTTGCTGGTGTAGGCCAGTTGCTGGTGT
>VCRD01000732.1:139309-163424 GCA_006783055.1 Trinorchestia longiramus
AAGCAGTATTCTTGACTGATATGTATTTTCAGTCCAGAGAGTATCCTGAAGAGAATTTTTCTTTGAGATACTTAAGGGACTCTAAGATCCATAAGGGATAGGTAGGATAATTAAGCTTTCCTTGAGGGGAACGTAGTAATGATCTCTGTCTTGGTTAGCATACCTAGGGATGCAGTCTTGAACAATGCATGAGCTACATGCAGCAGATTTTACTGTTGTATAATAGAAAATAGTAGTTTTCTTACTACATGTACTTTAAATTTTTTGTGATGCTATTTGTCATGGTGTAATTTCATGTATGTATCACTTCAGAAAAGATTTTAAAAATTAAGTTAATTTTTATTTACCTAGCAAGAGGTGTAGAGGTGGTGATGTCAGGAGAGGGAGGATTATTTAAAGTAATAGCTTTTAACTCTTTGAGGCATAAGATTTGAGGCCCACCATGCAATAAATGTATCTAAATTGATGGGTTACTTAGTATCCCACCCTTCCCTAAAGGGTTAAAGGAGGGGAATTTTTTAAACATAAGGAGTGCAAGTTGTGTAATTAACTTATGATGTATGTAGATCAACAGTAATGTTCTTTGTATGTACACATTTCTCTGCAACCATCAATACTACCCATGAATATTTTGATGACATTATTATCATCTTTTTACTCAAATTTTTATAGTGAAATGCTTTAATATTTTGATTGGCTATCTCTCAAGCAAGTGTTGACTATTTTATGTTTGAAAATGTGTTAGCTCAGTTGACACACTACTTATTTGTAAAAGTGTGGTGCATTGGTTTTAGTGTTTATGCACTTGGAGAAATGTTTACACCCAGAACACAGCTCAATGATCTCAGTGTATATGGACTAAAATTGCTTGTTCAAGATTTAAAATTAAAGGGCATGTCTATGCAAAATATAGTAACAAAACCAGAGAGACTTCATATTGGGTTGGTCCTGGTGGAGTATTGTTTTGTTTGTTGTATTCACATATTTGAATTATTTTTGTATTCTTGCCAAGTGATTAATTTTGTTTCTTTGCAGTGATGGCCGAGAGAGCTGAGGGTGGTGATTGGCAGGACTCTCCTAGTTCTGAGGAGAGGACTCCAGACTATCACAAATTATTAGATTATGGCCTTAATGAAAAGGTTGCTCTCAAACTGGACCAGATATATCAGCAGGGCAAATTGAAGCATGAGGTAAGAGCTGTGTGCTCTTCTTGCATTTTTTCTTAAAGGCTGCAATTGTGGTCAGTTGAAACTTTTATGGGGAATTTACTTGTCTAAAAGTACATTTTTGTGTTAAGCATTTTAATGTTGAGGAGTTGCAATGAATGTTGCTTTAGGGTGCGAGTGATCCATTTTGGGTACACCAACTTCTTGGTCTAAAAAATGTGCTATTGTTTTGGCTTACAAAAGCAATATCCCACCAGAGACCCTTATCACTGAGTGCAGGGTTTTTCTAGCTTAAAGTTTGGCATTCAAGATAAAGGTGCATGTGAAAATGCTCTTGGTTTCTGCAGGCTATTTAGAGGTTTATGCATTTTATTTTTGAAGTCCCTGTATCCAAGTTGCTTAATTCATTGTTTTGTACCCCATTAAAAATGTATTGTTATTTACTGATGCTTACTATTCTCGTATTATCTGTTGTGTGGGTTAAATTGGTGCATTATGTTGAGTTTTGTATGGTTGACACATTTACTGTGCCACTCCACTGAATTAGGAACTAGATAAATGTACATGGTTTCCCCTCAATATCCTCTGCACCGAAAAGGAATGCTTTCCTCTGCTAGTAACCCAAGTACCTGCATGAGAAACTTAGTGAAAATATTTTATGTATTTGATGTAGATGCTATCCCTATAAAGTAGAGATTGATAACCTTAAAAATGAGGATTTTTCATTCGATGGTGACATTGTCTCTGCGTTCATAGGTCGCGCTCCGAAACTAAATCATGTATTTTAGCAATTGTAGAACGACCATGCCCTGCATCTTGCAAATTTTTATTTTATTTTGGTCATCATTTTACTTTCACCGTTTGAACTTTCTTCTTGTACTTGTACTTACATGACATGTGTTACGTTTAAAAATTCTTCACAACTTGAACATTGATTGAACCCCCAACTTATGTGTTTGCATGCTTACGATGTACATTTAATTTGTACAGTAAACTGCCAACTATCTGTGATTGACTCGTTGAACATACTCGATAGACACCAAGCGCACAAGATCTCATGCTGTTCATTTTTGTTGGTGTAACTAATGCGTTTACGCGTTCCAGGACCTGGATGAGCGTGCTTTGGACGCCCTCAAGGAGTTCCCTGTGGATGGTGCCCTGTCCGTGGTAAAGCAAGTTTTGGACAGCAACCTTGAACACGTCTCAAATAAGTCTGCTTATTTGTGTGGAGTCATGAAGACTTATCGCCAGAGAAAACAGTATAACGGTTAGTCCAGGCTTCAGTCAGTGTCTGGCACAAGTCTGCTTTTTGTATTGTGTGAGTAGAATTCTTGTCGAGACTTGAATCTTGCCTGAATATGGCAAGACATTATGACATATGACATTATTCACAAACTAATAATAAATTAATCAGGAGAGGATAATATCATGACCTGAGGTTGCATTGTACAAGTTTCAATTTTTGTCACATTTGAGGTCAATTAAAGCCTTTTAGCGTGTTATGAATCATGTCACAGAATAAATGCTGTGATGAACAAGTTTTTTGGAAACTTGTCTTGATGTTTGGGTCGCAACGAAGACAGTGTATCACTGAAATTTATTTGAGTACCTCAAGTTTAGTCGCTGAAACTCGAGTCACAACTTGGAGCACTGCATCATTGTAATTACTTTGAAATGTTATTTAATAATGAATTCGATTTAACACGAAAGTAATCTAGCAAGGGATCGCAACAACGGACTTGTGGAGAAAGCATTAGTACGATAAACGTAGTTAGTTAAATGATAGAGCCTGACTATTATTCTACTACTGTTTCATGGATAAAAGATGCTAATCCTTGTTTTCATTAACAGACGGGAATGGGAGTGGTAGTTTCAACCCGTGTGGATCAGGACCAAACGAAGAGAAGCTACGGGCGATCCTGGACCGCACAGGCTACACACTTGACGTGACGACAGGCCAGCGCAAGTACGGGGGTCCGCCCCCCAACTGGGATGGTCCTCCTCCTGGACCTGGCTGTGAGGTACTGTACCTTCCTTTGTTACCTAGTGCAGGTTGTCAGGTGCCGTACCTTCATGTACCACCCAGTGCTAATTGATTCTGTTGCATTCAGCTGGTTCTCCTGAATACCACGCGCGAATCTCTGTTCTTTTTCTCACCTGAGTTTGACTACCTGGTCCTTGGTTTGCTTGGCTGCGTAAAGCTGTTACATTTCCAGCTCGTGCAGTGAACTAGTACTGGGATCTAGTACTCTTGAAACTAGACTGACGGGGCCTGTTGCTTTTCTAATCTATGCCATGTTGCATTCGTAGTGCACGAAAATTTCCTAGCGACTTGAGTGTCAAATTCTGCATTAAATGCTTTAGTAAATCTTGTTCTCAAATACATCATGCTTCAAGGTCTCAAGGTTAGGTCGTTTCAACTTCAATGTAAGAAATATATTTTTGCTCTCTTTGCCTCGGGTTGTTGCTTCTGTCACAACAGGAGAATATGCCACTTTATTGTAGTAAAGCTCTGAGTTACTTGCTTCATATTCATGTTCATACTTGATGTGTTAGTAAGCGTAGGTACGTCTCACTACCTGGGCTACAGATGGCGGTTCCTCCTCACAAAGTTCTGTAGAACGCAAGCTCTTTCATTTTGATCGCTGAGAGCCAGCTGGACACGAAAGTTTTGGGCATGTAGGGAATTAGTTTTCATTTCACAAATATATGTAGGATTAAAAATGTAATCGCTGCCCAATTTTCGGTTTCCCATTTGTTTCAAATGAAAAGTTTGATATGAAAGGGGTTTTTTAGGTCACTACTATTTTCAAATATGGTTGTGCAGCGTAATTTTTTTTAAAGTTATTCAGCCTTACATTTATTTACCCAGTGAACCATATTTTGGCAATGGATATTGACGAAAAAAGTTTTCAACATGGATTTCCCAGAAGTGAATATTTTTTTCACGAGGATTTGTGTGTGTTGTGTTCTGTACACACCAGTAACTGCATCCTCGTCTTGAAGGTAGCCATTTCTGAGGAGAAGACTCTTCGACATGTCGACTTTTAAGTTGTGATGTCAAATTTGATGTGTATATATTCTAGATCCTGATTGCAGTTGCAACAGCCATGTGCTTATAATTTTCTATGTACCGATGGGAAGTTCCAGCCGACACTACTGGTAGTATGAAGATCTACACTGATACTCTTCAAATAACATATTTTGGCTGCTAACTCACAGATGATAGCTGATGGTTGATTCCAAAACTTTTAACTTTTAACAATTTCCTGATTGCAGATCCCTATAATTCGACCCATTCATCGGTCGATGAATGGGTCGACCGATTCCTATAATATTCTTATTCTTCGCAAAATCACTTTGATAAGTTACCTAAACTTGATTTACGTCATGGTTTTTTTCCTTTGGTTATAATTTCATGAGATGTTATATTATTTTTCAAACATACGGTTGTTGCTCGCGGTCGTTCAAAGAAATGCTGTATAATTAAATTAAATGCTCAGGTTTTCTGCGGAAAGATCCCAAAAGAGCTGTACGAAGATGAGCTCATTCCTCTGTTTGAGAAGTGCGGGGATGTCTGGGACTTGCGTCTCATGATGGATCCTCTGACGGGGCAGAACAGAGGCTATGCTTTTGTCACCTTCACCTCACGCAACGGTGCTGATCAGGCTGTGGCCACGGTAAGGCGGGACTGCACGAGCTCTCAGAAGCAGCATCGGTCATTTGGGGCCTAAGGCATCGTCAGGGACACTCGAATTTACTAGAGAGAATTTGTGGGACAAGTCAAATGGATAGTGATGTTACAATCTCCTTAGGAGGGCCAATTAGGGGACAGATCAAATGAATAGTGAAGCTACAATCCCTAGGTAGGGCCACTTTTTTGGGCGAGGAAGTCGAAGGGATAATGTCACTGCAATTTCTCGCGAACAAATGGTGTGAAGCAATTTTTTTTGTTTTGCGTTATTTGGTACTGAGCTTGACGTAGACTCTTCATAAGATGGGGCTTGCGGACTCCTGAATTGCAGTGGTGGCAAGGGCATGTTGTGTTGTAGTCGGCTGAGCGGGTGAGGCATTCCTGCATCCTAGTCATTGTATAGTTAAACGTGATACGTAGACGCGAGATGTACATCGTCTTGCTCTTTGGCCTCATTTATTTACAGTGAATGTGTACGGGTTCTTCTTTTCTAAGCAGAATATACAGTTATTTCCATTTCTATAGAATATATTCGTTAGTAATTGTTGCTGTTTGTACATTTATATATTTGTTCTGTTTTTACTAGTGGCAGTACTTATTTGTTTAGAATGAACTTCTTAGCCAACGTGTTGAAAGTTGAATGAGGTTAAATTTGGAAAGGGATTTTAATCTGTTGGCGGTTAGACAAATTGAGTGAAAATGTCTAGTATTTCTTGGTATTTATGTATGTATATGAAGCTTATTTGTAATTGTGTTTTTTTAGATGAGTGTTGACTTCTTGCTGTCGTATGGGTGCGTGTCCTCGGGACAAATGAGAGCATGGTCACTGGAATCATTTAAATCAATTGGCTCGTCCAAGCGAATGACCCCCATATTGTAATAGTCTAAGTTATTCAATAAGTGTTTTGAGATACAATTTAGTTTTTAAGTACCTCATAAGTACCTTTTATTGTAACTCGTAAGTCTTTCATTTGCACTATTGGGGATCTAGAGTTGGACGTTAAATTTCAAATCTCTACGTTTAATTCTGAAAGCTAAATTGAAACTAAATTTCACTGGAATTTCTCTGCATTCAATGACCATGACTCGATGCAGCTTCAGTATGCTGTATTACAGTGGACCACAGGATCACACCTAACATTAAATCTTTTATATTAAAAACAATTTTTGCGGACCTTATTTCGCGCCTTAATGAATGGCCTTTAATATCATTAAATATGACAATTAGGAGCAAGTTCATGCTGGTGACATGAATAACCTTGCTCACACTCTAATACGCATCACTGCGAACAAACCATAAAACTTGAAAACTTTTTGAAATTGCATAGGTAACGTTGTGCTTGAAATAACTTGAAATGTTCGCTTGTTTTGTGTCACCCGCCACCACAATATCCTGGCTGTCCATTGTGAGCTCGAGCGCCTGCTAGTGTGTGCGAGGAGACTAGGGTGTCATGCTCTCAGTGCGTGTATATGATCAGCTCTGTGAAGGAATGATGTTCCCATCCCCTTGAACTAAAGTTTGAGGTGGATTTTATGGTAGGTGGTCATAAATGATCAGCTTTCACTGTAAATTCTTAGCGAAAATGATTTTCCTGTTAACCAACGCACGTCAGGGGAATTAAGAGGTCATATAATGAGATAATTACTTAGCATCATTGCTTCAAAGGTTGTATCTACGTTATGATCGTATATTTTTAGTTCTTAGACTTTCATTTGTTTGGCTCAGTCTATAAATAGACTTCATTCCTTCTCTTTCGCAGCTTGATAATTACATTATACACGAAAATGTGGCCCTCAAAGTGAATGTTAGCATACCTAAACTTCGCCTGTTTGTGGGCAACATTCCCAAATCAAAGTCAAAGGATGAAATTCAGGAAGAATTTTCGAACCGAACAGGTAAAGTGGGTCAATAGAGTACGAACAAATGTTACTATTGCTGTTGTATTTGTTTGTTGTGCTCTTTGTTATGAAGAGCACTTATTGTAGAGTTGCAGCCTCGAAAGGATGTCGCGAAGCACTACTGTCCTACGTACAGTATTGGTTCGTGCTCCGGGAGGCTCGTGTATGAAGGGTGTGGATGATTCTTTAGGGTCGCTATTAAATAACACCAGTCGTGTCTCTATTTATTATTATTGTCACTATTGCTACTAGCAACTTTCTGAGATAGCCGTCTTTTCGTCTACTTGCTGATCTGAAAATTTTATGTGTCTCCATCACATCTCTTGTTCCCAGTCTATTTTACTGCACTCCAGTAAGGTCTAGTCTTCGTCTACTTGACTACGTGTACCTACCGTTCTACTGCTACTACTGCCCTCCGACTCCTGTGATCTTTGGTTATTTTCCTCTCCATGCTCCTTGTCCTGAAATATGGGTGTTCTTGCAGCTAGTCGATTGGCTCAATAATTTTTACAGCTGAATTCTTGAAAAATTCAGCTCGTTGTCCTGTTTTTTGCAGCTGAATGATTATGAAATTCAGCGCGGGAAAAAGTTAGGCGTTACTATTTCGTACAACAATCATCGCTTGTTCGTAGGGAATATCCCTAAGAACAGGGAGCGCCAGGAACTTTTAGAGGAATTTGGGAAACACGCACGTAAGTTGCACGATGGCCCACGGCCTCTTATATACTTTTTGTCACCCACCATCAAACCATCGTGACTTATCGCCGCATATCGTGCCCATAATCTCCTTCAGTTGCTAGCTGATGATCTGTCAAGTCACTACATTTGCTCCAGCAGTTATTCCCTCATCTACTCTGCTGATGCTGCTCCTGCCATCTCTCACACTCTTGTTTCCTAGCTCTCTTCTTATAATCTCGCTTTTACTGTGTCTCTTGTTCTTCCCTTTATACTCTCGCTGTGTTCATAAATGTTTCAACTT
The DNA here is from genome assembly GCA_006783055.1 of Trinorchestia longiramus. Taxonomy (NCBI): domain Eukaryota; kingdom Metazoa; phylum Arthropoda; class Malacostraca; order Amphipoda; family Talitridae; genus Trinorchestia; species Trinorchestia longiramus. The sequence continues at coordinate 147,048 of VCRD01000732.1, forward strand.
CTGCAGATAGCCATAAATTTCTATCTAATCTTTGATTTCTTCTTCGGTGTTTATTATCGAAAAATTCTGACGGTTGTGGTTTCCTTTCCTCGGTATATCTGGCGCAGGTTTTCTCGGTAAAACTTCTTGTTTGAGAGGTCCGCGCAGTAAAACTCTCATTTCTAACCTCTTAATTGTTAAAGCCCCATATCTACCAATCATTTAACCCCTGAACTTGACTATACTCAGTACTTAAGAAGGATAACATTGTAATATTGTAAAAGAATCCACGTTTTCAGGTAATTGCATTCTATTTCTCACACGATCCTAGCCGTTATGGCGAGGCAATTTCTTTAGTGAAAACTCATCATTATAACGTGAGATATGAGTTTTGCTATTTATTTTGTGGAGAGTTTTACTGAGCGCTTTTCTGATTTTCTTTGCTGGTATCGTTGGATGGAAATGACCAGCTTGGGGAAATGTTGACCCAGTGCATGCGTTACATGCTCAACTATGCCATTTGGTGCTCTCATGTCCCGTCATTTCTACGTTCTGCTTTTTCATTTATCTTCGATATACTTCTCTAGCATTGGGTAGATTTATGGTTTAATCTATTCTAACCCTGTTTTTGTTTTGCGTTATTTATTTACGATGATGGAATTAGTTTGTTTTTCATGAATCAATTCTAAACGGACGTAATTGCCCTCTATTTAGGGGCGTTGTTATCACTCTTTGTAGCTTGCACTCAATAATTAATATTCATTCATGACCTTCTCCATCCATCATCAAAGCTTGCGTTTCATCATAATTCGCTGGCGATCAAACCTGTTATGTTATGTATCTACTTGATTTGTTTGCATGAATTTACGTATCAATTAAGTGCCATGCTTTTGAGTTCATTTTGCTTTAGCTTTACATAATTTCGCCCATTAGCGGAAAGTCTTCTTTCTCTGTAATATTGCCCTTTATTTGTGTTTTATTTGCTAGGATGAAAAAGCCTGATTTAAAACATTTCTTCTTGAGTTGTTCTGCGGTTTTAGTGCCTACATTTACTTGTAGGATATTATTGTCGAGGTTTCTCGTGCCCGCATGTCTGGAAAAAGAATAAAGCTCATGTCGCTGTATAATAATATCACCGGATCATACAAGTACGATTGTACAATGGTTACGTCAGGATGAAATCGTTTTCATAAAGGGACCGAACGGAAAGGGTTAGTCCGTTGGAGCAGAAGTCGGTGTGAGAGTCAATAAAGTGGCACTTGCAGGTGATCAGTGCTTTGGAATTGTGGTCTCGTTAATGTGCTGTGTATGGATGATCCTAAAAGCCTGTTGGTTGTCTGTGTTTCTTAAGTTACCTTGGAATGAAGGCGCGTTGTATATTTTCAGGGGTGCTTGGTAGAAGAATGGGGATGGTTCATGGAGTATTGCGAAATAGTTTGTGCAAGAGTGGGTCATTGACTTCGTAGCTATTGGCGTGGGCTATTTTTGGTTATACTGATCGAAACTAGGGACCGAAAGGTTCAGTCGTGTTGGACGACTAGTGGATGAGGATTTTCATAGTAGATAGGGTGGGTGGGTATTGTGTATCCTATGCTACGGCAGTGGGGTGTTCGGTATTGTCTGAACTGGATGGTGTGTGGAGATATTAATGCTAAGGCAGAAATAATTTGTCAATGAGCGATGGTTACATTATTTGTTACTGGTGATGCAATATAAATGTTCTTATGTTCGTTGAAGAGTTTTGTATTGTAGGGAAGAATGTTTTTTTTGAAGAATTGCTTATTTTTTCGTTTCCTAAGGATTTATTTTCATAATTAATATACGATGGGTTTTCTTTTTAGGAAGCCAAACATCATGAGTGCAATTCCTCGTGATCCGTTATGGTTGGTAGCTTAGATCTCACTGAAAGGTGACCGCTCCCTCTAAACCTGATGTGTTTTATGGCCTTCTTCTGAGTGAGTAGAAATGAGGAGCTCTGCCAGTATGTGGACAAAGGCTTGATGGTGGAAACTGGTTAGTGTTGGGTGATCGAATTTCAGTGGTACTTTGAGGTTGGAAGCTACTGGTTTGTGTTCAGATCATCGATTGGTTATGAAGTCAATTTTAATCGATTTCATATCCCTTGGGATTAACATAGGAATTCATAGCCATTCTCTGACGCGAACGCAGACACGCAGTTTTTAGAACTAGAGAGTGAGTGAGCTTGTGGTTTGTTGTCTTACAGAGTTATGCAAGTCTTTGTGCCGGGGGATGAGTTGCTTAGATCTGTGGTCAGAATAGCTCACGTACTTCATTTCACTGGTCGATTAGTCATAGGATGTTCGGTATGAAGGGACGCATGTTTCAAATTAGAAATTTATTTTATTCTGCGTATCAAACGCCTTCAGATTAATTTACCAGGAAGTCTCATATTTTTGAATTCAATGGAAGTTTTTGTTTGGGTCGCTGTAAATCTTTTCTAAGACGACATATGTCATATTTGAAAGTATTACCTCCTGCGCTGGCTGGCAGGTATTGTTCAGTGTAACTGTTTGTGTTGGTGAACCTGTGAGAGCGTGAAAGTTTTTGTATTAAATCTTCGTATCTTCGGTTGAAACTTGCAGTTCACGATAATTTGTTCGAAGTTCGGCGTGAGTTTATTGTTTTTTTTATTTCGTTTTTTGGAAAGGTAAGAATTTCTGTTAATTTTTTTTATCGGGGAAGCAATTTTTTTTCCGTCAAATCGTAATCAAAAACTTTGCAATTACCTTACTATTCTGAATAATTTAATCTCTTCTTTGGTTAGGTACTATTCAGATTTGAAGTGGAAAAATCAATTTTGAATTTCGTATTTTATATTATTGAAACATCAAAAACTTTAGAGACGTTTTCTTCTACCTTTTTTTATTTCGTGTCTATAAAAGTCAATCTACGTTTAGAGCTTAAAAATGCTGATTTTTTGTTTTTTCTGCTTTTAATAAAATTCTCGTGGAGAACGCCGGGGTGTTGATTTCCTTAGCTTGTTCTCTAGTTTCCAAAACGACTCACTTGGATTGGTGTCGCTTCCTGACTTGTGAGAACACCACTACCTCCACCACTCACTGCACCTTAATCGGTCTTGCCATTTTCAATCGCGATTTTCATGAACCACGTTCTGCGCGCGGTACTGTCGCTTTCATTTCGTTTTGATCAATTCGTGTCGTTCGACCCTCCTAGTTACGGCAACGAGTCTCCGCTCTACGCGTGTACATTATTCTAAATTTATATTTAATCCTCTGACAACAAAAAGTAACTGGAACTTTATTTCATGTTTGCTAGAAGATCATGCGAAAACTAAAATTTGCGCTGCAACTTTCGCATTGATCTGAATTCCGCATTGCCTTTCTAAATTTATAATGTTCAATTACTTCAGATTCCTCCCTTATTGAAAATTAAGTATATTTTTTTCGCTTAAGTTCAAAAGCCTTAGGTTTTTGTGGCATTCCATATCGCGTGGGTGCAAAATTCGTTCCTCATGCGTAAGATCGATTTTTTTCAATCCTTACTACGTTTAGGGATTTTCTACTTGAGAATGGTTGCCTTTTATCTTATTTAAGCTTATGTTGTCTTATCCTAATTGGTTTAAATGTAAGATGCGATGGCGAATAGAGTACGACAAGGAGAGAATTTGTTACCAGGAGTGTCTGACGTCACCGGTAGGTGCGGCACGCACCGAACTGCAGACTTCATCTCTCAGCTGTCATGCTGTCTCTTCACTATCACTTCGTTCATGTCTAGCTATGGATGTACTCTCTCAAATGCTCACATTGCGCGCGATCTTGTCCACTTACGAGATTGGTCAAAGTGATGTAAATTCTATTATAATTGGCGTAAATTATAATTGAAACAAGAGCAAATTTAAGCAGTCGTACCACCACTCAAGCAAAACTGTTCTCGAATTCATTATTATTCTTTTCGGGAGTTAATGGAAAAAGCGGGGATGGTGTGAGTGCGCTAAAGGGGATCCTTTTTAAATGGGTGTAATTCCTGACAACTCAATGGAGGATGTTAATTATATATGCCCTAGTTTGCGTCTCTACCACCATCAAGTCAGCAACACTCGTGACGTAGTCTTCCGTTTATTTTTGTGAGCTGATCAGCCTCGTCTTGTGTTTTTTTCACTCTTATAGCCCCCTCGATGGCCGCATGCCTTGAGTAGTAGAAGAGTTCAGATCATCGAAGTCGAAGAATCATTGCAGCATCATTTTTACCGAAGGTATGCAAACACTGCCATCTGAACCCATCAAGAGCTTACATAAAGAGAGCAACCGGGTGAGGAAGGTAGGGAACAAACTGGGAATGAGGTTCACTTCACCAAAAATGAAAGTAAAGGTTAGAGAGTAAACTCTGAGAACGGTAGCGCTGTTCAAGAGAAAGCCTCGCAACATGTGTTTACAACAGGATCCTTCAATTGAGGGTCTTTCAAACTAAGGTTTGGAGCATAGTGGGGCCTCGGTGAAAAATTTGAAGACTCGCGTTAAATAAATGTGATCTATGAGGACTGTGTCAGCGTGCACTATACTTTATCTCGTGGGGTGTGCATGTCCTGTTATGTTATTTCTCCAGTTTATTCTATGATGAATCTAGAGGGGATTGATCAGTGCGTCCGTTACTCGACGAGTATGGTATGCATACAGTGGTTTCGTCAATTTCACAAATTTAATCGATTAGCTATAAAATACATTTTATGAAAGAGCAAACCTATTCTCTACGACTTTTAGATTTTGGAATAAAGAGAATGTCACATTCTCTTTGTTACAAAATCTAAAAGCCGTAGAGAATAGGTTTGCTCTTTCATAAAATGTATTTTATAGCTAATCGATTAAATTTGCGAAATTGACGAAACCACTGTATGCATACCATACTCGTCGAGTAACGGACGCACTGATCAATCCCCACTAGATTCATCATAGAATAAACTGGAGAAATAAAATATAAGGACATGCACACCCCATTAGATAGTTTTTCAGAATGAATGGGCTATCACTGATGGAGGGGTTGATGATAATTTAAGAAAAATAACTAAAATTGCTGAAAGAAGACTTTTTTACGTATGTAATTGAGCCATATGCTCTAGTATTCACCAGGTAACTCTAAGAATTGTCGTTGTTATCCAGTTCTCAAATCTGAAGGAAACTGTTGTACTTGAAGTCTCTTACTCGTTAAAAACCCAAAAAGATGAAAATTAGTGGCTTTGACTAGTAATTAATTTTGACTCAGTTTTGACGAGCATGTTTTCTGGATGCTTCGTAAACATAAAGCATGTTCTTCAGTTTCTTGGATAACTGTATGGAGCATCGTGGACAAGGATTGCACCTGGAAATGTGAGGACTACGTTGTTGACTAAATTTTCTTCGAATTTGTACGTGCGCGAAAGGTTTTCGTTGAAATTCATTTTCCGGTTATTCTAAAGCCATACTCGGGCAATTAAACTGCATGATGTTACGGCGAGGACAGTTCGTCGTGATGTTGAGCTTTGGAGAGAGTGTATCTGGCGCATGAGCATTCAGTTTCATTTGGATGCATAATCACTCTTCGAAATTATTTTCATGCTGTGTTTTCAAACCTGAAATACTGAAATATTGTTATGTTGATTATTTGTTGGTAGCTGAACTTGCAAATATTTGAAACATTCTTGTTTATATTGAATTTATTATTTTATACTTTTTAGTTCGTTTAATTTTACTCTGTACTTGCTGATGTACATGTTAGTAACTTAAGTTGATTTTACTCTATTTTGATTTTGAATAATTCATAATTTTTGCTAGGATGTATCATTTCTTAAAAATAGTTATATGTACTTTTTACTATGTTAAGGTGCCACGTACATGATATATTTCATAATTTTTGGTTATTAACCATGTTTCGCGCTCTTGGTATCTCAGCTGGGCTTGTAGAGGTAATCATCTACAGTAGCCCTGATGACAAGAAGAAGAACAGAGGCTTCTGCTTCCTGGAGTACGAGTCTCACAAGGTAAGCACTCACACCACTGCTAGCCTAAGCGGTTCTGTGGATATTGTCGAGTTGTTCTTTAGTTAAAGCTTGAACTGTCACGACCATGAACTTCCTCTAATAACGACGCCTTTGTCTTGGGAGTTGAAGTTATGAGATGCTGAGTTACTATGAAGTTCATAGTCGTTGCATTTTGAAAGTGAAAATTAAGCCACCACAGAAGCACAAATTTCATTTTTAAAATATCAAAATTATTGAGAGTTGCCTTAATTCGTCGACTTATCACTTGAGTTATCATTGTGCTTTGTTGTGGATCATCTTAGCTTTGTAATTATAAGGCTTTTTCGTAGTGAAAATCGCCTCGTGACATTAATTTTTCGTTCTTAGCATATTTTATCTGAAGTCAAAATTTCAAGTTTATACCAGTCATAAAATCCTGATAGACTTTGAAAGTAAATGGGTCATGCAATCAAATTTTCTAATATTAAATGAAACATCACAATATTTTTTGCATCAATGTGCGTTTGTAAAAAGAGCTATTTTGTGTTTTGATTACAAATTTAAACTTCAATAAGAATCAATGAAATTCAGTAAAAATTGTTGCAATAGTTACTCAAAAATTGTATCAATGCAGATTGTTTTTTTAAACTACAGAACTATTATAAACATGCATGGATCACTCAGTCCAAGTGTGTGTGCGATATCAGAAAATAGCCGTGGCTAGTTTTCAATAAAGTTGCTCATTTTAACTTTAGATGACAATTTCTCTTATAATCCATTTTTGGTGGATTTTGTTTGTCCATTTCGGTGTTCAAGTATTTCACAATACATTTGAGCTTCTAAAATCTACAGGCGGCGTCGCTTGCCAAACGGCGGTTGTCATCAGGTCGGCTGAAAGTGTGGGGCTGTGAAATCATCGTTGACTGGGCCGACCCTCAAGAGGAGCCTGATGATGATACCATGTCCAAGGTGCGTAGTGACGCTCATCGAGATCAGGGAGAGATAGTAGCTTTCAAGTGCGAGTGCAAATGGGAAGTGGAATTTTAACATGTCTTCTTGGACCAGGAGGACCTCTTTGGAAGACCTAGATAATGACACTGTATCTAAAGTTGACATAAGAACTCAGGTTGTGAGAGAATAAAGGCAAGTCTTAGAAGAATGGAAATGTGAATGGCGAAACTTAGCTGTGCAAACATGGCGTTTTAAGACAGACAGCAGAGTATGTTATCTCTGAACAGAGGAATCTGTTCATGATGGTATGTATTTATTGAAGGAGTTTTATTAGAGCTGATTAAGAGATGAAAGTAATACAATATTAAACGGTAGAGAAGCTAATAAGCATTATGAGATAATGAATTTTCTGGGAACTACTAAACCTATTACATAAGCTTTAATATGTTTTGCTGTAGCACGGACTTTTAACTTGTCAGATATGCTATAAATTCTCACAAAGTAATGTGAATAATAAAGGTTGATTCCTAAAAATTAATGGGTTAGTTAGTATGGTTGTGGAGGATAGAGCAAGTACTTTTAAAGATGTAGGTTGTTATCAATGAACAAAGGGATTTTGCATTCTTGTGCATAATTTTTTGTTTATCGAAAATGATTGAATAGCTCGGGTTAATTTTACAAAATAATAAACTAGGCTAGTTGAAGTAGGTGTATTAGTAATGGAAGTGGAAATATTAATCAGAGAAGATTAATCTTAGCATGAGATCTGGAGGTGCGGGTTCATCAGTGGAGTACCTTCGTTAATACTTAAACTTGTGTATGCAGGTGAAGGTGCTTTACGTCAGAAACCTGACCCAGGCCACCACTGAAGACATGATCAAGGAGACGTTCGAACAATACGGCACAGTTGAGCGTGTGAAGAAGATCAAAGACTACGCCTTCGTGCACTACGATGAAAGAGACGACGCAGTCAAGGTAACTAGCTAGGACAACATAGTCTCATCTGCATAAAATATTCCCCTCTGCTTCACTTATTGATTTATCTTTAATGTATGCATCGTATGTTGTCTTATTTCATGTAAAAAATTTTTGTTGATTGTTGCTCAAGAGAAAGCACGTATCTTACGCAAACGGAATATTTCGATTAAATTGTGACTGTTGCACTGTTCAATTGATATAGTTAATTTTCGTATGTATTCAGCAGCGTGCGATCATATTCTGTGACGTGTGAGTAATAGAGTTGTGTTGAGGGATTAGTTACTTGATCATTAGTCGGAAATGGGTATCCCAGGTCTGAAATTAGACCTTTGTTTTATCTCTTGGAATTACTCGGTATTTGTTGATGAAACTAAATTACTATTAACATTTAACCCTTAACTGACCACATTTATTTCTGACGAGAAATGCAACACAACCACACGCTGTTCATTGGCGGGCTGATCATCCTGACTGTAGCATCTGAATAAGCAGAATCACAACATGCTCTCTGAGTTGTGTAATTGATGAATTTGTGCTGCGTTGATAAGCACATAAAATTTTATTTTAACACATTTAGTTACAGGGTTGAAAATCACGTTCTTGTTGAATACCATTTCTGTACCCGGACGAACCTGACGAACCGAGTTGCCGTTGTTCTTGAGATTCTCACACCTGTGAGCCTAGCTGACCTGTACTAAGTTTATGTCCAGGAGATATTTGACATTATTTATTATTTGACAATAAGGTTTGCGGGTTTTGAAAATGTTAATCTACATACACGTAACTTATCTCTGAGTAATTAATCAGTTTTTTCACTCGTGAAATTGCCTAGCATACTAAATTCATGGATTGCTCACATTCTGGAGCAGTTATATTTTCAGCCATTATGACAATATCGAAAATTCAAATAATTGTTTAATAATTGATACTGTAATTTCACAGAGAAAATTAGAAAACTATTGCATCGTGTCTGCATTTATTGTTAGTGCTAATTTGAAGTTCTTCTTACTTCCCTGTGAAGATTGTCTACTTTTGTCCATAGGATGAAGAATAAATGTTCATCCTATAATTCTTCCTCTCATTTAGCCTTTTATTTGTCGTAAACACTCACTTTTCCTCTTAAAATATTCCTTTAGTACACGATTCCATTCTGAGAACATTTTATTTGTAATTGGTTCCATGTATGCTTTCCTCGTTGCATTCTAATTGAATATATGTTATTTTTCTTGGCCTGTATGCAGCGTCCCCTCGACTGAACGTGTTTTACTTTCTATTAATCATGGTGTCCTTCACAGGCAATGACGAACTTGCAAAACAAGGATTTGGGAGGTGCCAACATGGAGATCTCCCTCGCCAAGCCTCCCTCTGACAAGAAGAAGAAGGAGGAAATACTCCGCAACAGAGAGAAGCGTCTCATGCAAATGTTAACTCAGAGAGGGTCAGTTTAACGAGTACAATTTATTACAAACCAGGGTTTTTAATGTCATCGACTAATGATGTCATGGTTGCTTCATGTGGGGGCTTTGACTCCTATTACGTAGTTTAAATTTGGACTGTTGGTCACAATTTGTGCTTTGGAAAGCAGCGCATGTATCAACTGATACGGTCCTGTAGCCCATGTAATACATTTTTATGGCTCATCTTAACATAAGTACCGAGGCCGTCGAGAATGCATGCACTTCTGTTGTTTTCACTTCGCTTGTTCTGTTATATACATCACCATGTTCCCCATTGTGTCACCAGAAATCGAGGATGGAATCGGTATTTTTTAAATGTTACCCACACCGGCTTTATTGGCCGTATTGCTGTATAGAATGTTGTACCTGCAATGGCAAGGCTGCGACTGAGTTTTAATAATTGTAATCCATTAGTAGATGCCGTTTTAAGTTTAAAATGCCCATGACATAATTCCTGAAGTCAATAATACTGTTTCAATGATCGTGCGTTTTTGGACCCTGGTAGAAATATGTCATGCATATTTCTACCCGAGTAAAACAACGCACTGTCATTGAAGGAGTATTATTGACTTACTTGAGCGTTTTAAATTCAAAGCATCCGACAGTAATAGGTTAATTTGTGTAGGACGAAGTACTTAGTATCAGTCAGTATCGATATTTCTAGTTTTTACCAGCCATATTAACCGACAGCAGCCGTAGTTGCGGATGCCTGATGCATGTTTCTGTAGAAATTATTGATACCTAATTTCAGCCGGTACGTATTACTTTAATGCCGCCATTGCCGTCTTAATCGATCTCATATTTCCAAGTGCGGTGTTAACTAGAGGGGAGTGGTGTTATCGATTCTAGATAACAAGTATCTAATTAAAAACATCTATACGCCCCCTATTTTGGGGATTAGTTGCGTTCATAACAAATTTATTAGATAGGTTTAAATTCAATTTGCTTGAATGACTTTCATAAAAATCTAATTTGATTTCTGTTTCAGGATGCCATTACCGCCTGCGATGATGCGCAGCGGTGGGGGCATGGGGGGCCGAGGTGGGAGAGGGAGTGGGGGCCGTGGGGGAGGTGACTACGGTAAGTGGTGGGGATACTACAATCACTACTGGGGGTGGCCTGCTCCCCCGTACCAACGACACAACCAATCCAACTATTACTCCAACAACTATAATTGGTACTATTAAACACGATCTCCTGCTGTGGACTGATGATTGGTGCTGCTGGCTAGAGACTGGTGGGCTTGGGTCTAGGAGGTTCGGCTAGCTCTAACTATCCAAATAATTTGCAAATGACGGCGAGTAGTGTAAATGATGAAGGTTTAACAGAATGTGGAGTTTTTTTGGAAGTTGACTAATCTTACGAAACTCGGTTTCCCTTCGTGACTTTAGTTTTCAATGATCGGTTAGTTGAATTTCTTTTACAATTGACCTGATGTTAGAGTATGCTATGTGTTTTCTGGCCCGAGTCACTGGTCTCTAGAACGTAGCTAGCATACTTCCGGCCCTAGATCTCTGCTGCTGTTGCTTCGCTCGTGTACTTTGTCACCGTTTCCAAGTGAAGGAATCTCCTGCATTCACGTAAACTGCTTCTATGGTTTGATTCTTACAACATTTATATGTTTAGCTGCCAGTTTCAGTTTTAGATTTAGAGTCTCATTTTACTCTCATTTGGAATTTAATTCTTACATTATTTTTAGTCGAATTCTCGACATCGCTTTCGATGACTCCTTGATTTTAATTGGAATTGACGCGTCTTCCTTGAAGTTCACGCCTTATGTGCTTCATTCATGTGTTGTACTTCCTGCTGTACGTAACTCGGAATACCTGAACACACCCCAGTTTATTTCACTTTTCATTTACTGGCACAATTTTTGCTTGCATATACGATTTAGAGTCATCACTGAGACAGACTTCATTTTTAGTGGCCTGCTTCACGCACTTACCTTACAACTTTTTTCAAAATTTAGAATTTTTGGTCAGAGAAAGGAAACCAGCAGTAACGGCAGCAGCAGGTCCTATCGGGACACTAGAGCTGGGAGTTATGTTAGCGGTAAATTTGTTGCGTTCATTCATTCAAATTTTACGGAGATTGGAAAGATATGGTTACTCACAAGATACGGTGAAGGATAGCGTATGTGACGGAGATTGGAAAGAGATGGTTACTCACAAGAGACTGTGAAGGATAGTTAAGTGACGAAGAAGCATTGTGTTATGTATCTGAAGGGCATGTGAGATGTACAGATGCAACTGTTTTTTATATTAATTTGTAAAATTACGTGTTACTGGACTAGCAAGATCCATTCGTGTGCAGCGCACGCTTTGGTTGCTGCAAGTATATATTTTTTTATAATTCTTTCAGCTCATTTTTCATGTTTATTTTTTATTTTTGCTTCTGGTATTTTGAAGACAAATGCCATCGCAGAGAGGAATTGTCATTAGCAAAACCACCTTAATTGCTCGTAGGTAAAAATAGTCGGAAGAGATTTTCGTCTTGTATTTGGTACCTGCTCAGTTGAGTCTAAAGTTATTTTACTCAAAATTTGAATTACCTTATCTCTTTTGAATTTTTTTTTTGGAGAATTTTTAAGTATCATTGTTTGTAGACACCGATATTAATGGTTTGTCGAAGATTTTAGTCTTGAAAGATCGGGTTACAATGAAAATTTTGTTCTATTATTTTAACAGTTATTTTGAACTTCTTGTTTGTTAGTATAAATCAGCGCTGCATGAAATTCATTTTTTTTTTGAGAAGGTGACCGAGATAGAAGTGAGTTTTTCTTCACCCATGAGAAAAACCGTAGGTAATCCAACTTTTTGTAAGACCATGCCACTTTGTGAATCAAGTGCTGTGCTCTCGCGCATTTGTGTACGTGTTAAGTTTGTTGCTTGGGTGCGAGCCTAGCAACCCTGAGCGTGTAGGGCGTCATGCAGACAAGCTCATGACGGTAAGGTGTAGCCTTCAGCTGAGCAGCATTGACCTGCATAGCCAGTAGTATTTTGCTCTCAATAAGCACTTCATTTTCATGAAGTTGTCCCTTCGAAGTAGGTATACACTCAAGGGTGGCAAATCAATGAAGGCATTACCTGGAACAAATTAGATGTTCAGTGTGCGCAATTGAAGCCTGTTCTTTGAATGTAATCTGACCTGTTATTCCTTAAATCTTACATTAGCAATATATATTCTTTTATTTATATTCTGCATAATGCTTATCTAATTGAGACTTAAAAATAATTTTTGTCAAAACAATGGACAATAATTTTTGGAAGTTGTACAGAGTCTGTTTTTCCATAGCAGTGAGTGTTTTAAAGTACTCTGAGATGAATTTCACTAATTGTTTGTTTATATCTATTTGTGTTCGTTACTTGACATTTTAAAATTTCAGTGTTCATTGATACGTCACGAGCTTCTTGAATATTACTCGGCTATGCAGTAAGATGCACTAAGCTCGCTGAGGAGGAAGCCTTTTCCCACTCCATGGAGTATTTATTAGTATAAGAAGCGCTAGCAAACTTGTATTTCTGCTACTCCATGGAGTCTGTGAGCGCGTCTGCACCGCAGCAAAGAGGGCGGCAGCTCGCTTTTACTGCACTTATAACCAGCCTTCTCTTTGTTTGCTTGTTTTGTTCTCCTCTCCATAATTGTAGACTTAGTCCAGAGTTTGTACGGTGTTCATCTAGAACCAAACCGAGGCTGCTCACTTCAGCTACCGCTAGAGTGCAGGCAGCGTAAGCAGTACTCACCACCGTCTCGAGAATATCGGTCTTGACTGACGAATTATATTTTCATTCGTTTCCTTTTTCGATGAAAAATTTCAAGAGTGTTCATGATACAATAACAAAGATGAACTAGGCTCTGCGAATTTAAAGCGTGCAAATTCTCAAGTTTCCTGACAAAATTAAATTAACGGGGGGCGGTGTCTGAAATGGATGGTGTTAAGTGTAAATTGTTTTCAATATTAACTCAGCATTATGGTATTTGGAATAAAGATAGATTGTTTAATTTTTTACTCGAGAACTGTTGATCGTTATTAACTAGCTAAAACGTTCTAACTAGAATTTGGAAACGCTCTAAAACTTTTGAATATTTATGCTACGAGTGCCTGTGTGCAACAGGCACTAATTTGAAGGTAAATCGTATGGGCTCACTTTTTGGGACTTGTGATGTGAAGGTTTCTATGTTCACTGCTGAGTAAGAACTCTAGTACCTCGTATTCAATTTTAATTGCAATGTTTTGCTGGTAATCTGCATGCCGAGTATCAGTTGAGACCGAATTTTCGAAAGGTTCAGTATTGCTGTCGCTGCCCTGCATGTTGTACATAGTTCAAGCGAGTTTTCTTCGAAGGACCACCATTCATTCAGTTGCTTTATTTAGTTCTCTCTTTTTATCTAATTCTGATCTCAGATGAACAATTGGCAATTGAAAGCGCAGTTTACAGTTGCGCTAATACCCTGCCTATAATTTGGTCTTTCGACTCTCGAAATTGATCGTTGTAGCAGCGTTAACAATCTTTACGACAATTATATTACCATGCAAGCTCAAATCAGTGGCTGATGTTTGAGTTAACTCAAACATCAGCCACGATCTGTCGCTAAAATTTTCTCTGACCTCGTGCGTGAAATATTAATTTTGCTTGAACGAGTTCAACTTTGTTTTAATTCTAACGAAGGAATTTTCTTTTTCTTGAATTATAGGGTAGTGTTCTTTTGACTTTAGGCGCTGCTGCTGACACCTTGACTATGCAACTTGAATTTTTGTTCTCACTTGGTTTCTAATGTGTTTTATTTGCACTTGACTTTTAATTGGCGGAGGAGAAATTTCATTTTTCTATTGATTGAGACCTGGCACGCAGTGGCGGCACAGCGAGACGAGGTTAATATTTAGTACCAGCGCCTTTAAGGCGCGCTTGTGTTTCCCCGTAATCGTTTTTTCTACTTCTTTTCCGCCACTGCTGTCACGACCGCTGCTGAAGCTAAGACATCTGTATAATGATCTGTAGTTGGAATTTTCATCATAATAAACTCGCTGTAATAAGTTTGCATGGCTCGCGTTTTCCTCCTCCTTCTTTGGTTTTTGTACTAGCGTGCAGAGAACAACTTCCTTTCCCCTCGTTGTGACGTTCACTTCCAGCATTGGTGCGAGGCACAACTCTGAGCTGTCGCTCTGTGCACGTCACTTTACCTTGGCGTGAACAGGGCGGTGTTGGGAGCGTGAACCTCGTACGATGTATACGCGAGACTCCCTAGGACGTCAACATGACGTGATCAGCACCTACGTGTTACAACACTCGCACAGTGTGCCTACATAACCAAACATGCCACTCTTATTGTATTCATTTAAAAGGTTCTCCAGAAATTGCTCAGTACTTTGCGCGTAGTTGTTTTGATGTGTAAAACGTGACTTCTCATAGGCGCACGTTAATTTCTAGATAATCTTATATTTACCCCATCTTTGATCTCACGTGTTTTATTATCGCTTTTCTAGATTATGATTACGACTATTACGGTTACGGCGATTATCCAGGAGGCTACCGTGATCCCTATTACGAAGATTATTTCCGAATCGACGATTACTATTACCCGCCTGAGTACAGTCATGGCGGTCCACCGCCTCCAATGGGCGGCCCCCGCTACAAACCCATGTCGGTGGGTGCCCTGCTGCTCCTCTAATACTTCACGCTCTTTTCCACTAGTCAATACCTTTGCCAAGAAGTGCACAGCGTTAGATGATATTTTGCACTCTATGTCCTATGGAATCTAAAGAAAACTTATTGTAATGTTTGAAAATCTGATTATGAAGCAGCACTATTTGCCTTCCATTGTTGATTGAATAAAAAACAATTTTGAGTCATTAGCTTCACTGTGTTTAGTCGTGAAAACTGTGGTTAAATTCTTTAATAATAATCATCGGTTTCAAAGTCAATATTTTCACCTTATGCAGACAGTGGTTCTTGACTTTTTTTCTCTGCAAGGTGGACACCTCTTCGCTTTGCCGTCCTTTTACTTCGTGCTGAATTCGACTGCTATTGCATAGGCGTCTGAACCACGTTGGGAACCACTGCTGAATGTGTTTTCTGTGAATGCATTTTATGTTATTCTCTGATCTGTACTGGAAAATGTCCAGTGAGGATTTCAGTTGTGGGAATTACAAATAATGAGTAATTACTTGTTAAAAATGAAGGCATAGTTTTCACATGATAACCTTAGTATGATAAGTTTCAGACGTCAATTTTACTTCAGTGATAAAAACTGTACCTCGTAAGTAATTCATCTGATCTTCAATGGATTTTGCTCTGACAGTTGGTGTATTTTGGAATCGTAACGAGAAGTTAAAACCTTTGAACAATGTTGAACAACAGCCCTCCTTATTAGTTTCATGTCAAGTTATTTGTACCCACTATCCACTCATCAGGGTTATCTTGCTTCAAAATTTCCTCGAACATGTTTTAAACAAAATAAAAAGATATCTTTTCTTGTCGATAATGGCAATTAAAAATGAAAGATACTTGCCCTATTAATTACATTTTTCTAAGTGCTATCGCTATAGTGTTAAAACATGGTTGCTTTGTTAAAGTCTCGTATTGCAGTTGTTCTGAGGTCTATGGAAACATAAACATTATATTAATTGTATATAAATTCACGGTATTCTTGTGTATATTTACTTGGAGTTTTCGTGTATGATTATTACAGTGTGGGTTGTTTCCGGTTGTGTTGTTAGTATAGTTGGGTGACTTCGAAGGGTTTGTTGTTCCGTTGATTTCTTGCGCTTTTGGTAGCTTTACTGGTATCAACGACTCTGTTTGCTTCCTATTGATTCGTCAACTCTCTTGTGCTCAGAGTTATATTGTGAACATTATCAAGTTTCCTCTTGGCGTCTGAAAGCTTCAAGGGTAATTGATCAAAACCAGAACTCTGACTTGTGGCTGTAGAAGTTGCGCCAGACTAAACTGTTGAGGACGTGGTCAAGCGGCGATGATATTCACGTAAGGAAAACAATGTAGACAATTCTCATAAGTTAGGGATGAATACTTGTTTTCCTGT
>VCRD01000732.1:163794-185405 GCA_006783055.1 Trinorchestia longiramus
TTTGTTCCACTGCACTTCACACGTAGTGTTTGAGGTCACTTTATTATTCCATTGAATATAATATTCTATTAGTCTTTTCCACGCAGCTTTGGTTGATAAGTATGATACTTGTTGCTGTAGTAGACAAATACGGCTCCTTCAATTGAACTGTGGTGTGTCAAAAATGAATAGTGCCCTATTGAATTTTGCTTTGGCAAAAATACTTGGTTGTTTGAGTTAAAGATGGCACAGGCTTTTATGAATTTCTAAATGAGGTGAACCCGATGTTTAGGGATGCATTCGTAGAATGAATAGATTCGCCTTAAATTTTTCTTTACTTATTATCGGAGTGTCGGGTATTTTTATATACGCATACGTATATATGTATAATTATTTTTTTAGTATAACTGCCTAAGATCAGTACATAGAGTGAGGTTATTGTTGAAATTGAACGAATGATCGTATAAGCTATGTGAAAATCACCTTGTGTTCTATGTTTCCTCATCGCGCCCGCACCCCATTGATCAAATTAGGAAGATTTAACACAAGCTCTTATATTAATCTTCAATCTTTTTTATTTGCTGCTTCCTGTTCAAAACCTAGAAGTGTTTATTAAATCGTTCAATCGGACCGAATTCACCCCAACCCGTGTTGATTAGTTGACTCTTGAAAGATCAGAAATGTGACATGATACTCCGTGTAACTGATAGTTAGTGAGTGATGTAGACTGCAGAACGCCATGGTTCCCCTGGTCCTCACACATACAGACATCATCAATTATTGGCCTTACTACTTTTCTCTTTCTTTTGATTCATTTGTCAGAGGAAGTATTTCTATATGGCACACTTGGTTTTCTGTCGCCTGCTCTATTTCAGAGTGTCTTATTATATGTGGATGCTGTCTTTTCTTTACTCCAGATACGCATATCCAGTTGTTCTGCTGTTTCTATTTACCATAACAAATTACCTCACGGATGTACGCAACTGATTTCACCTTCTGTGGTGTCATGGACAAGCATCCTCACTTGCTATTACTTTATCAGCTATGCGACTCGCGTTTCTTACCAAACATCTTTAGTTGAAAAAGTGTTCACTTTTCAACTTTTCATGAATAATTGTCAAAATCTTGTTCACGCACTTATGTGCTGAAACTGTTGGCGTCAGTCCAGTTATTCTGGTTTTTATCAATTTTGAAATTCACTCATCTGAAATTTAGAAACCTTATAGATTTTTTTCACGATTTTCAAATAATTATTTTGACTTGTTAGTTTCGTCTATGCAGCTTATGAGCAACTCATTCTGCACTTGTCTACTAGCATCACGATCTTACCAAGTCGTGCTTGTGTAGAAATGTGAGAAATTAACACTACTCATGCAAACGACGCATGTATTGTTACGAGGAGAGACAAATTAATTATCCAATTGAGAACGGGGCATTCAATATCAGTATCTGGTTATTTTGTCTACAATAATGTTTACCATCAAATATGATCACTTTTCTAATATATTCCGTTTTAATTCATTGTAGCTATTAGTTGTCGTGTTTTAATACAAAAAAGCGATGTTTTTATCTCTCATGAATGTGGTTATCGAGTTTCATAAACATGTTGAACTGGTTTTAGTTTAATTTGCTTCGGATGAAGTAAATAATTTTTGAGGATTTGAGTTAAAAAACATAAAACTGAGCGCCTCTGTAAGCTAGAACCTACTTTCTTTTTTCATTTATGTGGAATGACATTAACAACAATACGTTTAAAACAAAAAATAATCCTGCTAGGAGAAAAATTATTTACGCACTGATCTTACCTTTTTTGTAAACTGATGATTTCTGGTTTATTCGTGAAAATAGCAATTGCTTGCTATTAACTTAGTCTTGGAATAATTCTGTGATAAATTTGATCGATAAAGTTTTAATTTGGTGTATATTTAACATTGAATTATAGACCGCGTTGTTGGTTTACATGCCTATTTTTAAAACTTGGAGGCACTGAAACAATGTCAAAGATGTATTTATTTTAAGACGAAGCATGAAGTTCATCATAACGGAGTTTACAATAGATAATTAGTGTGCAGAAGTACGTCAAAGTTGTAGGTCATAGCGTTAGGCTCTTCTATTCGTTTTCTGAAGTGGAGCAACTGCAGTCGTGTAAGACCTTAGGATCCGTGATTTGTTGTTTTTTAACCCCCTGAATAGTGATTATACAGTCAAACTCAAATACCTTTTAATCATATTTAAAGATTTAGTAATGCACAACTCCTCTGATTCTGACTCCGTGCGTATTCAATCGTCAGTTCATAAGTACTCATGGGTCTCCTGTGGCGGTCATGCATGTTGTCAGGAATTGTTCTGAAAACAAGCTGCTGAAGCTGTGTGCTCCCAGCTGTCTTATTTTCACGATTTTACTGAGTTCGTTTCTATATGGCCAAGTGTCCTTACGAAACAGTGTCTACAAACTTTGTTACCGGCAGACAATTCCTTTGCCTGACTTTGAAATTTTGGAAAATTTGTTTTCGCTGGGTGTGTGAAAAGTTTGTTTAGAAAATTCATGACATTTCTTTTTAACGATAAAATTTGTAGAAAAAATCCATTAATTTGTCATTTCCCCAAAGATAGTTGTCCTCCAAAGACGCATAATCTGTTGTGTCAAGAAATGGTTAACTGGAGTTAGATATTCTCCGTGAAATGTTGAACATTGATAAGGTACTCTGAAATCGAATGTTACTGATTTCAAACTTACCTTCGTAGCACAATTCAGTTTTAGCCTGTCAAGTTACGAGTCCTCTTGCTTACATTCACATTTAGTTAACCAGAGTTGTGGTCAATGTAATTGGTTGTATTTCTAAAAAATTTCAAACCCAGTCGCGGTTGAATGAATTCCATCCATTTTATCAATTTTGAGTTTATTTGTCATCATTATTTCATAAATTTCGACATCGTTACTATGAAGTAATTCGTTAAAATTGAAAGCAATTTCTGATGGTTGGAAAAATTATCGGGTTTAGTTCACCTACACGACTACTGCTGCTCCATTTCAGTTATGTTTTGCGTAGCTTCTGTATGTTATTGATATCAGTGTTGGTTGTCCTGCACTCATCCTGTTCTCCCTCTTCCGTTTTAGTCGTTTTCCTTGCTACTCAATATTATCACAATCTAAACTGATTTTATTTCTTCATCATTTTCTTGTTATGCTCATTTTTACAGTTTTCTTAGTTTGTGAGTTATTTTTATCATTGCTACATTTTCCTTGGTTTCAGTAAATTTTCAGCATTGGTTTTTATTATTGTTTGAAAATTTATTGAGAATTTTTTTCTCGTTACTGACCACGTAGTCAGATGCACGCAGTCTTTTTACTTCCTGAGCGTCTAAATTACATCACAGCACCTACTTACTGAATTTCCTGTTCACTATTCTAATACCTTCTTCGTCTGTAACCCAATGTATCAACTCTATTATATTCTGAATCTCTTAGAATTCATTCTACCCAGGCCAAGATAATTTTTTTTGTTATTGAGGAGTATTTAAATTGCCATAGCGATAATTTTCTCATACAAATTTCAGTACATTTCATTAGTTACTTGAGCACAACTGTTGGAGGTTTCGTTTTCACAAATGTAGCACTGAGTTCTTAATTAGTGTTACTCAGGTTATTTTCAAACTTACACGCTCACCTACTAAACGTTTTCCCCTCATAATAATCCTTTAATTTTTTGCTCGAGTTTTCTCAAACATTTTTTCTTGAGCCATTTCTACATCTACTGTTGAATTTATCGTTTCGTATCAAACTGTGTTTACTTTTTCCAATTTCACGTAACAATTGACGTTCACCGTTCATTTTCATTATTTTTCATCTAGATAACGCGATTTCTGTTTTTGAGTATTTTTTGTTTCTTAACTTTTTGGTTCTGCTAGAGTCCATAATTTTTATTCATTTTTCTGCAATGATTGTGAGAGATGGCTTACGTCCCATTATAATTTGCTACTGAATTTATCATTGAGGTGCTCTTAGCTGTGTTATCGACCACATGCAACCCTGCCATGCTATCTCTTATTCTTTTGTATCGTTTTCTTTTACTTCAATTGGAAGGCGTCGATGATGTATCCAGTTACGAGTACTTTGGAAACTACCAGCATTATTAAAGGTACGTTGACCGCTGGCTGCTCAGCATTCTCTTTCTAACTAATGCCAATGAGGGAAAAAGGGCTCCACCTACGGCTGTTCAAGGTTTGTTATGTTAAGCTCGCTCTTTTTCGAGTCTCCACGTTTGTTTCTCGGGCATCTGATTGTAGGTAGGTGGGTATGGTGGAAATAACGCAAGTTATGTTGTGATGCTACCGGTGTACGAAGTCGCTTTTTAGCAATGAGTTGAGTGAGTGATGCTTTCTAAATTCATGATAGAAATTGATTCATTGAAGGGTCGTTTTTCGCTGTTTATTTTTGTATCGGATTCGTGTTCGTGGTGTTATTATTGGACTGGAGAAAATGAGATTTGAAAATGTTGGGTCATCTAGAAAGTGAGTCAAATTCGTCTTCATCTGTGAAATACGAAATGTTTGCATAACTTATCAGTCTCGTTTTTCCGTTGCTTTTCTTCATAGTTCATTTAACCATAGGAGCGTTTAAAATGAAATTCTGTCAATATTGTTTTAATAAATTGTCAAAACTATTCTTAACTAACTTGTTTCCAGAAAAATGAATTGGGCTTCTTTATAAATTTCAAACGATTTTTTTTAAATATGTGTTTTCACAGACGACGCTCCTATTTCTGAGTATTGTGACGGTTCTGTTGGAACATTGTTCATCATGAAGGATACATTACTAAACACTTAAAATTGCAAGGCCTTTTCCGCTTTTCTAAACAAGATTTGCATTCTGGCCGTATACGGCACGCAATTTTCTAATGGTTCCTTTTGCATTTTGGTTTTAACGATCTATTTAATACACAAAGGTACTTTCTGGTGAACTTTCAACAATTCAAATTGCAAAGCATTCATAGATAATTGTGTATTCTAAATGAGTTATGACAAAACCTTCCGCTGAAAATGCACTTTATTTTGAAATATTTTTGTGAGACATCCGCTTTCACTTTCCGGTCAACCCAATGTTGGTCTTCTTTCTATATTGTTTTGGAATGTTTTTCCATTGCTTCCTTAGTTTTGAACAGTTTTCTTGAAGACTCGTCAGTTTCGTACTACTGGTGTTGCAACTTGGGTTGCTGTATCGTTTCTCCAGCTTCAAGATCCGTGATTGTTTAATCAACTACATTTTACGTCATTTTTTATGGTAAAGTCCTAAGGAAAGTCACCTAGTTTAAAAAATATCTGGATGACGGTTTACGCGGCGATAATCCTAAGAGGCCTAGGGTGCACGATTCTTCAAAGGATTGTGTGTTATCAGACTCTTTATGCACGATTTTAGTTGTGAGGTACTAAAATAAGAAAAGGTGGAATTTTAAGCTGTATTGTAGTTCATTTAATATTTCTGGATGTTTATGCGTATCATGACCATAAGAGTTTGGAAATAGTTTTTATCAAACGAGAATTGACATTTTTATTATTGGTGATAGGTACTGACCACGTGGATTACCTTCGAACTCGAAAAAGAAATTGAACTAAGTTTTATCTAGTATTGATTCATTTCATTTGCTGATACTGCAATACGAGCATATGAGTTTAACCACAGTTTAGGCACAAAAATGATTGAAACTAGGAAAAACCGCTCTAATATTTCAAGCGGACATATTATGTAGTGTTTCAATTAACATAATATGGAAGAAGTGGTGAAACTTTCTACATATGTGAATAATAATAAGAAGAAATATCGAGATAAAATGCGAAGGAGAAAGTATCACCACAGAACACGCTCGATTATTTGAAAACTACACACTGCTCATTGTTCAATAGATACTGAAGTCTGTGACTAGGCTTCGACAAAACTTCCAAGTCTTCTGGTGATCATGTAATACAAATTACAAGAGTATGTTCAACGTTGGCGGAACAAATTCAGAAACATTATTGCGCAAAGCTAAGTGCGATTTGACTTGAGGATTATCTAGCGAACCATCCTTTACATCACGAGGGAAAAACGTATGGGGTGATTTGTAAATTGTGTTTCTGTTGATGCAGTGCATGGGTGAGACACGTAAGGATGCTTATTACTGGTTCGAGTTGAGTCTGTGTCTTCTGAGCCGACAGTCGGCTACATTTTGAGCTACGTATATTTATAGAAATATATCATGTATATGTGTAGCGAAGAAGCTACATTTCAGTAAGTTCTAAATTACAGTCATAAAAGTCGGATCTTAGTGTGTTGGAAATTTTCAAAGCTAATGCAAGTTATGATGAACAACCGAGTAATTTTTTTATTAGTCGGCCCTTCAGATCATTTATCCTGTACATTACTATCTTGCCATGGTGACATAGTGACCAAATAAATCTGAGCCCTGAGCAGTCGACTTTCGCTCATAGTATCAAGCCGTTTTGTTGACTAGCTGAATTCTCCATGAATACAGGCTCTTTACCAAGTGTAGGCGTTATTACTGGACCACGACAGCTAGACGTAAGGAGCGAGATAACAGAGACCCTCTCAAAGACTTAAAGAGTCCACTTCTCAAGAAAAAAGGAATGATAGTGTCTACTATGCAGCGAATTGTGACAACGAGAGTAAGAAACTGGGAATTTGCAAGCAAAGGGAATAGAAGTGGACACAATTTGAGCAATGTGCCGGACCAGGTCGTTAACTATCTACTACCTAATGTGTCTATATGTTCTTTAACTTCGATTGCATGTATTTGAAATGATCGATTTTCTGATAACGTAACATTACCTTGAAAGGGGACGAATTTCAATTGTGTGGCTAAGTAGCTCGGTTAAAATATTTGAAACTGAAATAAGGGGAAGTTTTCCGTACTCTAATGCTAAATTCACCTATGAAAATCGATCTTATGCATTTTTACAGCACTTGAAGGGGTTTGAAATGCTAGTACTAAATTAATGTGTACAGAAACTCGAAAATATATTGATCAAATTACAGTTAGAGCTAGAATGTAGTTAAAATTTGAATGCAATTTTTTATATTTGTTTGGGCCACGGATAAAATAACACAACTTTCTGACATTTTTCACTCTACCTGTTAGAAAAGAGTAGGACTATCAACAAAAGGGTTGTCCTATCAATAGTTAGAATTATCGCAACTATCCTACTGTGATTGCGCTTTCGTATATTAAGAAATTCAGAACACCGAGAATACGAGACAAGTTAACCGATTGAGCGTTCGACTTGTCGAAGTGAGTTCTATTTAAGATATTTTTAAGAGATCAGAGTTGATCTAGCGTTTCTATTGTATGACGAAACTTAAAGTAAGAAACATAAGCATCTCTTGGATGGAAAAATGGCATAGCATATTATTATGATATACACATCTTATGCTTGATTATATTGAGTGGGAGATCGAGTTAGCTAGGGTTTTACTTGTTTTCTGCGTCACCGGAGCATTGAGGTGAACGTCGAAGACGAAGCATACATGAGAACCTGTGATCTGCTCCCTGCGTAAGTTGCGACATCTCGTCCCTCATCTTGCTGCTGCGTGTTTGTGTCATCAGGTGAGCTTTATGGAACGTTTTCGTTGGATGGAACTAATTTTGACATCATGTTCCTTCACTAAATTGTTCTAATGATGGCCATAAACTGCCTGAATCACCTTCAGTAATGGTCATCAACTTTTTAAGTTGCTTCAAATGGTTATAGACAAGCTAAATTATTTGTATTACGACCAATTGACTGCTTAAATAACTTCAGCATAATCATTAGCTCACCCATTGTATTCTGACTTGGGTAATGATTGTCACTTAGAAATTTTGTTGCTTTTTCTTGCCTGGTCCTGTGTTTATCATCGATGGCTCTTCACTGTAGTGCAACTTTAGTGTAGTGTAATTTTGTCTTCATTTGTCATTTATTGAAACTTTCCATTTATATCGTTTATATAAAGTTATTTGCACTTTGTTTATAATTTATTTTAATTGCCTATCTATTTCCTCCAGCTTGCCTAAAGTTGGATAGTTGATGTGTTCCTCATGAAAATAGGCTGAGAGTAGTAGTTTGTAGGTGTATTTTATGCTTTACGAATAGAAGTGCCAACAGTTCCGTACTTTCTTTGATTGTTTTCATGAAATTCTTCATTATTCCACTAAGTCAAAGCTTCTTTTTGTTAAAAAAATTTGTTTAAATTATGTTTTGTATTTGTTGGGTTTGAGATATTGAAAGGACATCTATGACTGTCACTGATTTGGATGAAAGAAATCTCTAATGTAGCTGATCAGTCCAAATCTATTGTCCGCTTACATATTTTTACAGTGAAAAGTAAACGCCTGCTAATTATTATCGACTGCTTCACGACACTACGACTAAAACTTGTATGAAGCAAAACTTGTACATGATGTATTGATTTAATTTTGTATTACTCTAATATTTTTTTCTAAGATATTCCTTCCATATTATGAGTATTTCAATATGTTTGATTTTTTGAGGCAATGGAAGATGTTTTTCGTTGGTGGGAAGGGTTACGAATAAGTTCGTGAGGAGGATGAAAATTATTAGGTGATCAAATTGTAAATAAAGGGAGTTAAGATTTCTATCTCAAAACGTTTCAAAAGCAAGAAAGCATTATGTGACCGCTTGGACAGACATTTGCCTTTACTAAGAAGAAAATTCACTGGACTAGGTATGTCGACTCATTCATTTCATATTAATTGGATTACGATGCTGTTATACATTTCTTCTCACGATATGAATTGCCTCACATTAAAATGATGAATCTTTTTAGTGAGTGTCGCAGTATCATTCACTGGTGTGTTGGACTGCCCGATAAGTGAGATGAAGCTTGATGTGTTGCAGGTAAGCGCAAGTTGGAGGGCGGTGGGGGCGGCGGGGGATACGTACAGCAGCAACTACATCATCACCAAACTCCCAACTCGGGGGAGTCCAAAAGACGGAGTGGGGAAGGCAGCAGTCATTATGGCTGGGGCTCTCAACCTATTCCCCAACAACCTCTGTCATCCTCATACCATTGGGGCAGCTAAAACACAAACATGCGTCATGTCGCCACTGGGACATATTTTAAAGACGTCGTCTACGTGTTGAAAATTTTGCGTCTCGTGTCGAGAGGGAAAACACGAGATGCGTTACTGCACTTGCACAGTGACACTACTAATTGAAAGCTAGAGTTCGAGGACTGGATACGCGTAAGCAGACACTTTTGTCGGCTGAAGAAGACACGTGGATGCATGAAATATCTTTTGGAGATTCGTCATGCCGCTCAGAAAAGGATGCGTACGAATTGCACTGCAAGGTTGAAGAAGAAAACATCTGAGAACGCCATGCAAAAACCTGCTTATTGGCTGAAATAGCGTGATTTTAAACTTTTTAGGACATTTATGCCGACGTCGTTGGTACATATAATGACAGACAGCATGCCAACGGGGGGAGCTATGAAGTGAAGCCGCTGGATGAAGCTAGAATGAGGAATGGAGATGGCAGCGGAATGTCTGTGGTGCTAGACAACTGACTAGGCGGGCAGTGAGAGAAGGTTTATAGAAGGAGGAGGGACTGTTGAAAAAGAAATAAGAGAATGTTTAGGGAGGAGTAGGGACGGAGTGTGGGGTTGTTGGTCCCCAGTCAGTGAGCAATGTACCTGAACGAAGTCGCAAGACTTCACTAGGAAAGCTAAGGCTACTCTATTGTTGCACCAAGTACGTGAACAGTAATGATCTGGTATCCACTGCTTTGATTTGGGTCAAAAAATAAAAATTCAAATGATTGAATTTTGTTGTTTGTTTGGAGAAGCCAAGTCTTCCGGTAACTGCCCGGTCATTCCCCCCGTTATGCAGCAGCACCTGAGCACATACCTAAACTCTATCTCTCTGCGACCCCGCACGTGCGTACGACTAGGAGGTCATGTCTCGACCACCCAAATTGCTAGCTCTCATCATCGTCTTGATAATCGTAAACAAGAAAAGATGCGAAATTTATTTGCTTTTTGCTCGTTTCTATATTCTGTTTTCTCAAAATTGCGTGTATGTTCTATGAATGATGTTGTGTGTAATAGCTAAATGCTTCACTTCCGACCTGATGTTTCCAGAAATACTTTGGGAGATTTTCGCAGCTTGTGTATTGTAGTTCGTGAATTAGATAGTAGTGCATGGTGTTAAATTGCTAATGATGCATCTCGAGAAAACAATTACCACATAATGTAATTACGAATTCATCACACGTCATTGTTCTGTGCTTGCTATGGACGCCGTGTTCGTTCGCATTCTTCTAGAAATTGTCGCCCTCTTAAAAGTGGGTGGGCAGACAGACCTGCGTTCGATCGTTCACGGCGCACCAAAAGATGGGCCACCGTGCCCCGTTGTAATTTTCTGTTAGCATTGCCTAAATTGGTGTGATTAGAGTGACTTGAGTGGATATTTCATTAGAATAGTAATTTTCTCTCCTAATTGTGGTCGAATCTGAAGACAGCCTTGGTCCGTGTGCTGCGAACCTTGTCTATTCAAACTACTTCTATTATGATTATTACCTTTGGATGTCAAATGAAAGTAAAAAAACGCTCGTTGCTCTTGCTATGTAATTGGTGTAGTGTGTTATTATCGTAGGTCAGCCGACACATTCACTTTTGACGATTGTCGTTTTTCGCAAATTTGATCCAGGGAAAAGCATTTGCTTTTACACCTCACCTTTCTTTTCTCTAGCCTCGATGAGACATCGCGCGTGCCATAGGTGAATAAACAGCCTGTTACTTTTCCTGAAGGCAAATCTCATTCCGTTTGACTCGCACTGTCGGAGGTTTGTTCCATTATTTGAACTGTAGAGAAAAGGAACTTGTGTTCACGACCCATATGCTGTCTATCGTTGCTCTCGATAATAAAACACGTTCGATTATTGATCGTGGTGACTTTTTTGTGCATCTTCAGTGACTGACTACATTACCCTCATTTGGCCAAAAAGTAAGCAAGTTTACGCGTGGATCTGCAAAATATGCCACTACTCGATTCACAAGAAAGTAAACAATGTTTACAATATTTTTTTTTTATCCTTCCGTTTCACCTTGTGCTTTTGCTTATATCAACAAAAAAGGGTTCAGAATATTCATTCATATTGCACTATAGTGATGGTCTGAAAGCGTTCCTTTAGTTATGTCTATGCTATCCGTAGTAGACGTAAATTTGAATAAACTTTAAAATGTCCGATTATAATTAGGCACAATAACCTTCCTAATACAGGTACCATGGATGACAATGGGTGAGGGCCTCACTACGGTAGGAGTTTGCTTTTGAACGGCTTCCAACGTATGTATGCACATACATTCCACACGTATGCTCGTATGAAGTATTTAAACATTTATATACACATACGTACACATATATACACATATTCGTATATACATACCTAGACATGTTCACACAGTCGTTAGGTTTTAAATGCCTTTCGACATATATATGCACCTGGACACGCTTATATATACACAATGCACATGCACACACACCCATCGATAGATCCATGCATTTAATTGATATACTAAGTATCCACATAGAAACACATATCGAGTTATATAGTTTTGCTTTCTGGAAAGTTTAACTATAGAGGGAAAAACAGGATAACCACTTTCAACCTTGTTTCATTGAATAGGAATTAAAAAACGGAAAATCTATTAAAATTTGAACGTTTTGACCTTCAGGATCGTTTTCAACTTCTGGAAAAATGAAATGCATCAGAAGCAAACGAAAATAAACATTTCAGCAGATAAAAGAAAAAACTTGCCTAAGCGGAGGTGATAAGTAGGCTGCGTACGAATCAAATCAGGTTTGTCTCTTAAAATGAATAAAAATTCTAAAATGCGTACATCTAAAATACTAAACGTAGCGATAACTTTAAAATTGGACGCGAATTGTCTAGCGTTTGAATAATTGTCTGATACTTTTAATTGTTTAGACAGTTTTTCTACCTCAAAACGAACATTTGAAAACTCTGGAACCTTTGAATTTATGAAAAGTAAATAAGGACGAACCTAAAATAGATTGTATATATTTGAGTTGGTCAGCGCTGTTGGATTAATTTTATAAACGCTTTAATAATTCAGAGTTTTTTATACCATTAAACGAACTTTTAAAAATCCCAGTACCTTTAAATTTATGAAAAAATGTCGATTATTCTTACATACTTACACCTAAATACGTACATATACACATATGTCTATATCTGTACATACGCATGCATACACACGTTCATATAAACTTATAAATATACATTTACATTCAGGGGATCATAAAAATACTCATCACACAATTAGATACCTGTATCAAATCTAAGAAAAGCAAGCTGTTGAAACTAGTATAAAATCAGAAAGCAGACGAGTAATTCTGTGACGTGGTTTCTCAAATTTCTGAATAGAATGAAGCCCTCGAAATAGTATAATAGCTTTTCTACGATAAACCTATACTAATCATTTTTATTAGCCATATATTCATATATTTACGTAAATAGATACCACTTTGATGCGAATTAACTATATTGACAGTCTTATCAAAACCAAAACCGGCTTCCTAGTTTCTTAGTCCTAGTTTTGGTCTTCCATGTCTCTGTGAAAGCCAGAGTTAAAGAGTTAATGAAACGCGGCCACCGATTTCCGCAGAGTATTGAAGATATCATAGATAGGCTGGTTTCCGAAGCGTTCAGTATACTAGTCTGCCATATCTAAGTCAGTTGATTTATTTCGATGCAACGAGCAAAACCAGTGATGTATCATAACTGCTGGCTCTTTCAATTACACTTGCTCTTTTGCACTGAAGTTACGAGAATGAAATTCTTTAAATGGTCTTGTAATTACTGTTTCACTAACTTCTTAATTTCGGACTGACTAGTTTATTAACTAGGAGTACCCAAAATGAATTGAATGCCCGAATAGGATAACGAAATAAAAAGTTAAAATAGGACAGCAAATTAAAATAAACAGCACAAGAAGTAACGTCCAGGCAGAAGGCGGTACGGAATACGGAGATCCTTTAATTGGTAAGTTTACAGTCATGAACATTTCCGGCAGCATCTGACAGTAACAAAAGGTTTATTTGAATTGAAGGGACAATAGTCTAAACTCAGTGTAACTTCGTAAACCTAAATATTTATCCGAACGTAAATTCACGGGGGAAAACATTTCATTTTCATACCTTGAGTGGTCAAGAGCAGTAATATCTCCTGGATAATACACTAGACAAGAGCGTAGACCGTACAGGCGAGATGAATGTAGTTCGGCAACGATTGTTTTGAACTTCTTTCGTTGGGTGGATCTCATCTTGACTTGATGATGACGAAGGACTGGAATACATTTATACTCAACAAGCTTAAAAAACACAAAACTCTGAAATACTGAATTCTTTCCTACCCCAGAGTTTTCGATCGCCTGGAATATTACTTTTGTGCTTCCTTCAAAGACGCATGCGTTATGGTATGAGAAATGATGAACGAGTTTTATTACACACGTCTTTCGAAGAGGTTGCCATTCATCGTTCATTCGTCAAACGTCACAACAAACGCTAGGCCTCGAGCATTTAAACTTTGCTTTCGAATCACATGTGTCGTATCCCTGATTGTGACGAATCAAGACTTTAAATGTATTATAGTGTGCACGTTTACTGAATGACATGGACTGCGAGGACGTTTTGTGCTTCATGGTTTGGCTTTGAAGTACTCAACATTTGGGCTGCATTTCACATAAAGAGTATCCACATTAAGAGAGAGCTAACACAAATTATTGCGAGCAGTTCACAGTAGGGACGAAGCAGGTTAACGCAATTCAAGAAAGTTTAAGTTAAAAAGAAAAAATCACCGTTTACTATAGTTAAGTGACTGAGTATTTTTTCAGAATTAACTGCTTGTTAATGCATAAAAAATATATTTCCGTAGATTCAACCAAAACTTTAGAACCTGTATAACATCGATTTGTGATTTGCTGGACTTTCTCGAAGCTCAATTATTTATATTTTGACATTTCATCATCTGTGAGGATAACAGAGTTCTCTTCACACATGAGTTAATAACGGTTAGTAAGTATATTGGTCGCCATAAACATTTTTTAATCTTGATAGAGAGATTCGCAAATTTATAAAAGAATTAGAAGTGTCTCTTAGGGAACAGACTTTGGTGGATTTGTTAACGTTTCTTCCAATTTGGAAGCTGGAATTGATTATTGACGGTTAGAGTTATTTGAATGATTGTATGAAGTAAGCGGAGATACAGAAATAATTTATGTTTCTTCAAATTCTGCCCTGGAATTTTACGACGTCTAATATTTACCTGATTAAGTTAAATAAAGTTAAAAATATTTAAAATGTTTAAGAATAACTTTATCGTGTGATAAAGTATTTCTCACCATATCAAGTATTCATATAACCAGCTAATTTGTTTGAAAATGCTTCCATTTTTCTCAAAAGAATGCAGCCAGCCAGTTTATTTTGACGCATAACGCATAAACGTAACAATTTTTATTGGCTTTCAAAATCCGTAGAGTTTTTGTCACAGAGCAACCTGGAAATACTTTGGCTTGTCCTGCGAGCTCCAGTTCACTGAGAGCTGCATCACGGCCGCCTTCAAGGGACAGAAAGCTTCGAAAATAATAAAGGATCAGTCAAAAAAGTCAAATGCTTTTTGTAGAATATGTAAATTTTGGTTATTAAAATTTAAAAGATAAAAACCCATGTGAAATTAAGGAAAATAGAATCAAAGATGAAACGTAAAGATGAGAGTAGAAAAACTAGCGAAGTACTTTTGAATAGATTTTAACATAGAAAACACTTCACTCAACATTGTATCAAAGCTGTTTCCGGAGCAGAAATTTTTACCTTTAAAGTTTTAAATGCATTTGAACGAAGAATTTCTCCATTTTTGGCTCAGAACATTATATTTGTTTTCAAAAACAACATTTTTGTATTGATACATTCAATTGTTGCAAATTTGGCGCTGATGAAGTCGGAGACTCTGATGCAACTGATCATCCATACTTGCATTGTGGTCATATCGATTAAATTGAAACTATCTAGCTTTCTTCAAATCGATTAAATTGAAACTTGTTCGTAAATAAATCAAATTGGTTGCACAAATTTATCATATATAAGCTAACTCATTGTCATATATGCTTGACAAACAACTTTGTGAGCTTCAATTACCATTATCAATGTTAAAAATTTAAGAGCACCAAAATTCTCACAAAAGTTAGAAAACCCTCACGAACGTTCAAAATGTTGGTCCACGAGTTTACTCCATGAATGTTTGCTGCATAACTTTGTTTCAGACGCTGGTTATTTCTTCATTGAAGAAGGCCGATGATTGGTCCGTAATCTCATCCTTTCACTTTCCCCCTCACTTTTAGGTTGGGTCCACATACCCCGTTCATGATCCTTCTAAATTACACGCTGACCAGACTCCGTGTTTGCACAAAGCTCACAATATAAAATTAAATACTTTGCTCGATGCCACGTCAGAGCGTTTGGCAGGCAGTTCCTAAGCAAGCCATACTTGCGGAGGTGATCGCTTGTAGATAACCTGCCTCGAGGGCTGATATTTGCCAGGATAAGCAGAGTAGGACGGCAGATGGAACTGATTCTGAACGATGAAGACTTCGATATCAGCTGGTGTTGACTTAACGATGTTAGTAATTTTTGTGACGATGCTGCAACCCCTTCAGAGAGGGCGAGATTCACCTCGATTTCAACATTCGTGTTTTACTATATTAGATTCTGATGACATAGATAACAACTCACGATGACAGTGATTGCGAGTGGTTAAGACATGAATGGTGATAACTCATGATGTATTAGTTTACAAAATTATCGAATGTTATGTTTACAACACCGAAATGGACTTCCGATGATAATTGGCTTAAAATTGTGAGCTCAATACCAGACAAACGGAGGTGTAAATTATGAATTTTTACACCATCAAAGCAGTTTTCCATTGTCTATGATTTATAATCACTGTCTGATATTTATAGGAAATTTCACGTGGTTTGAGGTATTGAGACAATCCGACAAAAATCGTAGATGGATACCCTTCGCATTTTCATCCTGAAATCGAACAATTTTCCAAGCACTAATTTTCATCGCACGTAGAAATCTAAATCCAAATAAAATATATTTTATTGAATACAAATACAAGAAAAATTGAAATAAATACTACAGAATTTATGGATAATTAAGAATAAGGTGAATGAATAAAGAAATTACGGTAGTTGTGAATTATAAAATGTTTGTACAATACCAGATGGTATTTACACGCGTAAAGTACTTGTTAGTTGTCTATGACTATTGTTCGAAATTAATACGAAATTTCATGGGATTCCGAAACATTGACTGACAATTCGAAAAAAACACGTGATGGAATACTCTCGGCATTTATAATCTGAAATTGAACTAATTTTTAAGCAGTAGTTTTCATGATAGTTTTAAATCTCTGCATGTATTGAGTAGGCATATGATTCAAATGCCAATAAATACTGTTGTGTAGAATTTTCGAATGCAACTATTGTCTTTCATAACGAGAATAACGACTGGTTGAAAATGATATTTTATTTTTTATTAACTGTTCGTCAAGATTTGTTCCTAATTCGATAAGTTATATTTGAGAAGATAACGATCTAATTTAAAAAAAAATCAATTTTTTTTCGCATTAAACGATGAATCACAAACCGGTATGTTTGTGCACTGTCAACACTCGACATGAAACCAGTTGTGATATCAATATTAATCGAATCTGGGGATTATCAATATTAATCGAGAGTCTGGGGATTATCAATATTAATCGAGAGTCTCGGGATTATCAATATTAATCAAGAGTCTGGGGATTATCAATATTAATCAAGAGTCTGTGGATTATCAATATTAATTGAGAGTCTGGGGATTATCAATATTAATCGAGAGTTTGGGGATTGTTTCAGTGAAGTGAAAGCAATTACGACACAAACTGACGATGACCATAATGATCACTTTAACGTTAGGCGTCGAAAACGACGTTTCATTAAAGCCTTAATGTTGGCCCAGAAAATATTCATATGTTTTTGTGGTGAGCAAACAGATTTGTGGACCGATGAAAAATGCTGCAAATGATATGAAGTAAATGAGAGTGCATGTTTTGAATTATAATGTGTGTGCTAGAAAACGTGAGTACAGAAGGTCGCAGTTACTGCGGTGAATGTGGACGAGCACAGCTGTGAAATGTAAATTGCAGTGATGACGCACAAATTTTCATGTAATTTTCAGTAGATACCCCAGAATATAATCGTATAATCCATCCTTCACATTGGTATGGGTTTGAAAATGATGAAGTTGAGAAAATCAGGATTTTAATAAAACCATAATCATACGATAGTTAATACTGACATCTATGTTCATCTATGTAATCCTGAAGAAAAATTAAACATTATATCAAGACAATCATTTGGAAATTCACGCTGTCGTATAATGCGCAACATCTGCTGGGCCTTGTCTGCTCAGTACGCCTTTGGAAAAAATTCTGCAACAATTTCTGACAGCGTGAACTACGATGACAAAGAAGCTCATCAGTCTAGCGTCCCAGTAGCAGTTAAATATGCGGACTGCAAATACGCAGACCGTGCTCTCATAAAACCCTGTGTTCTCACTCGATATTCACACATTTTGTGATTTCTTACCTCAATAGTACATTTTAGTTATTACTTTCAAGCCGTAACTTTTTAATTTTTTCTTCTAGGTTGTTTCTTCTGGGTTGTTTCTCCAAAGTTGTTACTTCACAGTTATTACTTCAAAGTTTGTGGAAAATCCTATTGAAGGAGTTACTCAAGAATGAGGCATCTAGTCTTGTCTGCCTCCGTTTGACTATTGCTGTAATTCCTATTCTTCCCTGTAAGGAGCATTTTGCCTTCTTTCGATTAATACCTGATTTCTAACAACTCCTCTCGACTGAAAGTCATTCCGACACTGACGGCATTAATCAGTCAGGTAATTAGTACTATTAAATTGTAACTATCTTCGTACAACAGGATGTGGATTGTATTGGCTACATAAATTTTGAATATGGTGTTTTATCGTGCCTAATGATGTAATTTTTTTCGTTCACTTGTGGCAGTGGTCTTGGGTGGCAACTTCTGATATCGCGCTTTTTGGTCCGGGCTTCTCCGTCGTTGTTCCTGCTCTGCAGAAATGCTTACCTAGATAAGTACGGAGCCTAAATTGGAGTGTGCCTTGTATATGTTATGTTTTCCTTTGAACAGTAATCTAATTTGAACAGTTGCCAATCAGAACAGGTTTTTATTGTCTGAATTATCCCGTTTCTTTGTTTACTCGTTGTGCAGCTGGATGTTTGCTACTTGGTTACGGCTACTCAGGATACTTGATTCCCTGTGTTACCTCGTGCTGAAGACCTTGGTTCTTGCGTCAGCATTTCTTTCTAGCGTTGAGGATCGATCTCTTTGCCGCTGTTCTTAGTCTGTTTCTAGAGAGTCAACCTGCTCTTAAATGAATAGCGAGAGAGAGACATTTGAAGATTGACCCTTTTATAATAAATTATTATGCTTCGTTTTCTGGGACTAGTCCGCTTGGAAGTTTTCTCAGGACGCTTGCTCTGCTGGTTCGCATTAGTTAGAGACCGGCTCGTTGTTGTTGTAGTGTCTGCGACGTCAATGCATTTGTTCGCTATCGTTTTTAATTTTGTTAATGAAATATACAAACGAGGTTGATCAAGCACTGAATTTAAGTCATTGAAAATTTAATAAAGTTGTTGGAAATTTAGCGTACCTTAACCAAGCCGTTTTTAAGTAAATTGAAATATAATAATCATTACTCGTAATTATTTTCAAAATCGTCTCTTTAACTGTAATTTCGATGGTGTAGACACATCTTTGAAAGATATTACATCAAAGTTATTACATCATATTATTAGTTCAAAATTAATAATTTTAGTTATTACTTATTATTTTTGCTCCTTTGGGTTATTACTCTTTGCTATACTACCAAGCCATTGTTTGTTTTTTATTACTTTTGAGCTGTTACTTCTTGGTTAGTACATTTTAGTTATTTATTTCCAGTTTTTACGGTTTGACTTGCCGTCATAGTACGTAACGCTGTTTAATTTGAATATCATTTCATTTTATACTTTTAAGTCTTTTTGTTGAATACATTCATCAAGAACCGCAGGCAGCAATTAATAAAGTGATGAAAAATTTGTCAATATTTTAATTGTATGTCTTCTGAAATACAGAGCCAAATTTTTACTGTAGAGTTTTTAAAACTTCCACACAAATGTGTGATTCCAGGGGCTTCACAGTTTTCATCGAATGATGAACATGCATTTTATCAAGAAGGTTAAAAGTATATTAAATTAATTCGAATTCTTACCAAGTTTCCTTTAATATATCATACGTTATTTTGAAGAATAAGAGATTGCCTTCTTGAATAAATATTAAGTGTTTAAGCAGTTAACTAGTTAGAGAACTTACTACCATGGTAGTTCCCTTTTTAAAATTCTTCAGGTACATTTTATTGCAATCAACTTTTTACGTTAGTAGATTCCGGATAGAAGTGAAGCTCCTGAAAGCCACCGTAGAATAAATTAGGTCCTAGGTGATTATCCTGGTCGTCAAGTAGCTGTTCCCGTGCATGCTCCTCGTCCAGTCGTCAGATGAGCCTGAGTAATAGAACGGGTCAGCTCTAAAGTATCGCTTGTCTATTCAATTCATTTTTTAGATCAATAACGTTTTCAAGATTAGGTTTCAGTGCGTCATATTTTGGCTGTGCGCTTTGCCTCTTCTCCTCGGCACAGGCAGCAATTACATGGGCTGCTAAATACACGACTCAGGCAGGAAATCGAAACTTAGCTGATGCTATCGCTAAAATTTGAAGGCATAATAGAGGTTGTTTGGGAGACCAAACGTCTTCATCGGCCGGGTAGAACTTGTTCGATCTTGGCTCCAACCGTCTAATATTATTCCTACACGGTCGTCAATCTTCGTAAGTATCGGAGGAATGCCCAGTATTCCTACGGGATGGACGAATTATTTTTTTGTTCGGAATCGTTGCGATCGTCGATTTCCCTATCTTATTAGAATCATCCGTAACGCGTATGGATCGCCTCAACCGTATTCATTTTCTACGATCTTTGATTATCCAACTGATTGCATAAATTAACGGTGCGTCGACATCTTGCGATCTGATCTGTGAATTCTCATCTAGTCTGAAATAAAGTTGTAATCGTTGATTATCCTGCTTAACTTATGATAAAGTATGGAATTTCGAGTGTAGTTTGAATCAAGTTTAGAACTGTGACGCAAAGGGGTCGTGATCGATATTCTGGACAAGCTCTAAGTCCATTTAACGCAAACAAAGTTCTTTAGTGCCAGCAAGTCCGGACAAGCGTTTGACAGCGTGTTGATCTAGTGACACAGGCGAATACAGAAGAATTAGGTTTGTACTGAACAGCTCCTTGAATGCTGGGCTCAGACACCTTCAAGTTCAGACATAGTCTGATTCAAAGTTAACAGTTCCTTACTAGCAGTTTTCGTGCGCCGTTCACAAAAAACGCAAATATGCATTAATACGAAAAGGCAAATTTACATTAATACGAAAACGCAAATTTACATTTATACGAAAACGCAAATATGCAATAATACGAAAATGAAAATATGCACCGAGTTTAACCCTTTTGGTACCATGATGCAAATATCAGAACCTTTTTCAACATATTTAACATCAAATTTAAAAAAAGATGCTTTGTGATGTTTTACGGTCACTGCATTGTCCTGATCAAACTGTAGCTTGCACTGCCCTACCAGCGTTTGCACAGACACACGTGTTGCTCTGCATCTTAATAGGCGAAAAATGACTGCGGCTACCAGAGATGCCGTCAGTACCGAAAGGGTTAAAATAAGAAGTAGGGCATATTTAAGATGAAAGTAATTACAGCGGAAGCAGTGGAATGTATTGAAGTCTAAATCACAACCAACACGGTGTGAATACAGTTTTTACCAATGAAAAATGTTCTATAAAATTAAAAAGTTACGTATTGAAACGAAAAAGACGAAGAATCTTAGTGTATAAAATGTCAAAATCTAAATTTGAGCTTCAGAATAGGTTCCATTCTTACGAGTGCAGATCTGAATGAGTAGCATGTCAAACTCTTTTCTAGCTCAAATTTCTTACTTCAAATATCAATTGTTGATGGTTTGCTGGATTTTTTTTATCAGCAGGGCTCTTGAAATTTTAATGATGGAAGTAGCCGGATTTTTCGTGACTTCTTCTCAGTCGGGGGGATTACATAGACATTATTTTCCATTAATTCTCTTCCCAGTTTTATGTTCTTGGAAGTAGTTGAATATCGTGCTGTAATGATTGAGTTAACACGTTGAGTGCGATACGACCCGCCGGTGGGTCACTCAGGTTAGGTTCTATAATTTTTTCAAGGCTTTCTAGTGACTGTGTGTACAAAGTAAAGATTTGCACCAGCTAGGCAATCGCAGGCAACGTGTTAATACTTGTCCTCTGTGGTTACAATTGCGTAATTGATGCAGAACTTTTGCTTAATGGCTGCTGTCGGACACGTTGTACCAAACTCAAGTATTATCT
>VCRD01000732.1:185740-217248 GCA_006783055.1 Trinorchestia longiramus
TAGGTTTGTGCAGAACAGCTCCTTGAATGCTGGGCTCAGACACCTCCAAGTTCAGACATAGTCTGATTCAAAGTTAGCAGTTCCTTACTAGCAGTTTTCGTGCGCCGTTCACAGAAAACGCAAATATGCATTAATACGAAAAGGCAAATTTACATTAATACGAAAACACAAATTTACATTAATACAAAAACGCAAATATGCAATAATACGAAAATGAAAATATGCATTGAGTTTAAAATAAGAAGTAGGGCATATTTAAGATGAAAGTAATTACAGCAGAAGCAGTGGAATGTATTGAAGTCTAAATCACAACCAACACGGTGTGAACACAGTTTTTACCAATGAAAAATGTTCTATAAAATTAAAAAGTTACGTATTGAAAAGAAAAAGACGAAGAATCTTATTGTATAAAATATCAAAATCTAAATTTGAGCTTCAGAATAGGTTCCATTCTTACGAGCGCAGATCTGAATGAGTAGCATGTCAAACTCTTTTCCAGCTCAAATTTCTTACTTCAAATATCAATTGTTGATGGTTTGCTGGATTTTTTTTGATCAGCAGGGCTCTTGAAATTTTAATGATGGAAGTAGCCGGATTTTTCGTGACTTCTTCTCAGTCGGGGGGATTACATAGACATTATTTTCCATTAATTCTCTTCCCAGTTTTATGTTCTTGGAAGTAGTTGAATATCGTGCTGTAATGATTGAGTTAATACTTGTCCTCTGTGGTTACAATTGCGTAATTGATGCAGAACTTTTGCTTAATGGCTGCTGTCGGGCACGTTGTACCAAACTCAAGTATTATCTACATATTTAGCATTCAGCTATAATTTAGATTGGCTGTGGTTTTTGCTCTGATAATCGAGAATTGGAAAAATCATATTATCCCTTGACGATGAATATATGTATTCAAAAATCCGGCTTTATAAGTGTCATTGTATTAAATAATAATCATCTAATATTTTATGTAGTCAAATTTATTTGCATTAGTTAAAAAAAATTGTTATGACCAAGTAGTTTCAAACTTATTTGGCACCTACTCTGTGTGTAATGGTGACTTACTTTGCATACGTTGCAGTTGCGTTTTTAGATAAGTCTTAGACCCTCAAGTTTCCACGTGTGATGCGTTGTATGAGTGATTAATAGTAATGATCATAACGTGCGAGTCATTATCATAATTGAAGGAAGCAAGTTTATGAGAAAGACGAGTCGTACTTTGTTCATTTGACAAATGTGAAATGAACTCCTAAAACTGTACAATCACCAAATTCGTGATTTATTTTACTAAACTTCAAGTTTCCATTCCCACTTCAGCACACGTTTCATAAAATTTTACTCGTGGGGAAGGTATTCAAATATTCACAATGCACCAATATTCTCAGGAGCATAGTAATGTTTTCACCCAAAATCATGCTTTTTCCCATTAACTGGCAGCGCAAAATATGGCTGCTCGCGTTACAAGTCTGCGTTTCTTTACGTGCCTCGTATTTTTGGAGCAGATCGCAGCGCTCTACCGCCTCTCTCCATCAGCAGTTCCTGCCGGTGCTGATGAGAAGTTTTTTCCAGCTATTCTTTAGCGAACAAAAAACAAGATGGCGTCAGCGGGTCACTTCCGTTAATTCGAATAGCAAATGAAAGAATGAAGAAGGCCATTTGGACGCTGGAAAGTCTTGAAGTGGCTCATTGTGTGTACATTGGTAGAGTAAGGGAAGGAAGGGTTAGGGTGGTGGCCGAAAGAAGACATGGAGTCAAGCCAGGGGTCTGGATTTTCATCAAAAGGAGGTCTTAATCAAAGAACATATGAACGTTTCTGCTGTTGTGAGAGGAAATCACACTGCCTGATTGAATATTTTCGATTCTACCTGTCTCAGTTTCTTATTATCGAGTATTGGGTGTCCGTGTTTCTGTTTTGCCTATCGGTGGTTTACGTAGGAGAAAATCTGATGCACAAATTCCTGCAATTCCCGCTTAGGAGCAACAAGGTGAGGTGGGGGAGACGAGGTGAGGTGGGGGAGACGAGGTGAGGTGGGGGAGACGAGGTGAGGTGGGGGAGACGAGGGCTAAGTCGTTATTGAAGCTCCGTGTTATGACCTCGTTAGTGCAGACAGTAAAAGGAAATTTACCTACTTTGAGCGACTGAAACGTCTACTTTCAACGTCGGTTCGGGAACACAAACAAAAACAACGATCTAAAATTTTCAGACGGATCACGACGTAAATGGCTCGTGTATATTCCTGTGTTTTCAATGGGACAGTTAAATTTAAATAAAAAACTCATACTGTACATACCTTGACTATGTGTTGGTTAGGCACTGCCTGATCGATCGTAGCTTCACACATCTGGTCAATTTGCTGGTCTTCCGTGATCTAAATGGTATTCCGTGATCCAGATGGTATTCCGTGATCCAGATGGTATTCCGTGATCCAGATGGTATTCCGTGATGCAAATTGTATTCACTAGTGAGAGAAAATGTCTCCGTTTACTTTACAAGACAGAACTGTCGTAAAGACTGATTTCCATGCCTGCTTCGAGAAAATTTTTCTCAGCATCTGAGATCTGAAAATGGGACACTTCAAACTGTTTAACACAACTCTTAAAGAATCTTTGCAGATTGACTTCAAAATTTATAGGCTGTAGAAAGAAAATACAAGCCAACACAAAAAGATTCAGTTTCAATTTAAATATTCTGGAATACACAGATTTCATTGTTAGTGCTGAAATAAAATAAAATTCATTCTGAAGTTGGGTGAAAATTTCAAATAGAACATAAATTTGTCTCTTTAACCTAAAAATTTGTTACATACGCAGACAAACTTATTTCAGTAGCTGCAGAAGTCCTTAGTTTGATGGCAACAAGGTCTTTATTTAACATGTTTCTTGCGATTGGCTAGCAGGTGTAAATCTTTACTTTGTACACATAGTCTCTAAAAGACTGAAAAAATTACAGAACCTAACCTAAGTGACCCACTGGGCGGTCGTATCGCAGTCAACGTGTTAAGTTAAGTTTGTGAGTAAACATGAAAAGGGATTCTAAAATCCGGAGGCCTTGCTCCTTATTTGCTTTAGAGGGAACTGGAAAATTTACAGTTGTAAATGAATAGCTGTAACTTTGACAGTGACCCCTAATTGTTGACAAACAGAACAGCGGCTAGGCAGTCAGTCTATGGCAAATTCCTAAATGTTAACAGTGTCCAGTAAATTACGTTAAGTACTTCCAAAATAAGACTACGTGCAACAGTCACACTTATAAAAACGGACACATTCACGCTAGAGACATTTTTTCAATCATTCCTTTTATAAAAAATAAAATCCCTATACAATTTCTATGAAGTACTTCGACATCAGCTAAAATAAAAACACTTTCGGACTGCAGACAGCAGTCTTTTTCAAGTACGTATTCGAACAGCACATGAAGAGTAACTTCACGCGCGATCAAAGTTTGCTTTGCTGTTCTGAAGATGACAGCAGGAGGACAAA
This sequence comes from Trinorchestia longiramus, assembly GCA_006783055.1. Lineage (NCBI taxonomy): Eukaryota > Metazoa > Arthropoda > Malacostraca > Amphipoda > Talitridae > Trinorchestia > Trinorchestia longiramus. The sequence continues at coordinate 189,217 of VCRD01000732.1, forward strand.
TTTTCTACCTAGGATTTTCTCAGAAGACTGCCGATTAAAAATTTTGGATACCTGTTTTGAGGATAGAGCTTAGAAATGTATTCAATTTCATAATGAAAAATTGAATAAGTTCTGAAAATTCTTTATATTCGTTATAGTAAAGTAATTAGGGAGGATTTTACATATCCTTTGTATATCCAATTGAAGTAGTTAATCCCATGACCAGTGAATTTTTGGTTTCCTCCAAAAAAGTTTATCAATTTAAAGCTAGACTTAACTACGCGAACGTCTAAAAACCATTTCTTCATTTTTTTCTACTTCCATGATTAGTTATCATGTTCTTGTTTTGATCCTGCGTGTCAGATTCCCTAGAAATTGATCAATTGGCACTATGCTGTATTACTGTAATTCTAATTTTCTTATACTAACGTACGACAGGAAGGTAAGGAGAAACGTCGTCATTACCTCAACGCTTGCGCTAAATTCTTATTTCTACACACAAGTCATGGTGTGGGAACGCAAGAAAGTTCCGTGAATTTATCCATGGCTGGACTCCGTATACTTTGCTTATGCATCAATTATGTTGAGCCATGAAGATGGAAAGCGCCTTGATTGATGACTACATAACTATAATGGGGTGCAGTATGCTGTATATGGTTCTGTATGTTCATATAAGTGGTGGAGAAGTAAAGAAAAGATCACAGCCCTTTTAGAAAGGTCATGAGGGTCAACTCTGTTTTCGTAGTTAGATTGAAATACGAGTGCAAAGTGAACCATAAAGAATCCTTTGTCTTGTAGTCAAAATGAGGAAAAAGAGACTCAGAGCATGTCTTTTTGAATGGGACGATCATAAATGTAATTTTCTTCAAAAAGTAATCGTTAATCAATGAAAGCACAGTGCACGAACAAAAATTAAGCAGCATAGATCGGAAACGTGTTTCTTTACGAGTATTCAGATGGTGGTTGAGGCAGTTAGCAGAGGCGTTAGAGTGTCTGTCCTTCACACAATTACCGACAAGTTATTGTCTAAGAATTACACTCCGCCTCGCCGTTGATTGTTTTTAACGATCTTTCAATGGCTTGTATTGTGCAGATGATGGCAGTGCAGCCATGCTCTGCTGCATTAAACAATCGTAATGTTGGAAATTTTCTGAAGTTATTGTGTTCGGCAGGGAGGATGAGAAATAGAGCGGCTCTCTTCCTGAAAGAAGTTAAGAAAATACAGTGCCTCTTTAATCGAGAATTACATAGAACATTGACGGAAATTTTCAGGGAATTGAAGTTAAAAGCACAATGTACTGAATGAGTCGGCTTCACATTTTTTCTCCCTGACTAGTATTTATGAAAGATTAGTTATCGTTCTACCAATAAATATTGTGAAAATTTGCTTAATAATTGAGTTACTTGGTAGTATAATTAGGAGTGTAGTTTTTTTGTCACTCAAACAACGTCAGGTAATAATGCGCACGTCTTGGGTACGTGGAGACAAGCTGCAACTCTTCAGAGACATGAAGTAAGAACTTCTGCTCGTGAATGATAAAAAGAAATCTAAACGCAGGAGCCCATCGTTATAAAATTACAGCAGAGAGCAGAATTGGGCACCCCGTAATAAACAAAACTGAAGCAACTAAAAGTTGTCGTGGGTAAATGAACTTGAGATTCATTGATAAACAAATCTCAAACAATACCATAGTTTTAATCATACGAGGCGATGAAAAAACCTGCTTCGAATTTGAATTGTCTATCACTGAGTTCATTTCAGTAATATTTTCCAAGTAAATTTAAAAGTTACTCAAGTTACTCGAAAACTATTGTTTCATGTTTGCTGAAACTGGAGATACAAAATTACTATTGCTTTTGCCACGATGAACAGAATCCCACCCAACATTTCCAAAAAGAATTCGCATGGACTATACACATTCATTGACTGACATGCTTTTATCAGACACTATATATCTGCAGGCTCATTAAGGAACAGGATTTGAAGCATTCATTTCCAGACACTCAATTTCATTTTTTTTGTTTACCGTTAGTTGTGATCTCCCGCGTAGACGGAGAAGAGAATTTATTATTAAGACGTTCTTTATAGAATTCATACATAGTTAAGCAGCGTTCGGTGAATTCCGTACGGTACTTAAAAGTGCTTATGATTCTGTTGAGAGTAAATATTATGACAAATATAAGTTATTACAGGACGCAGACACCGGCCGGTGTTGTATAAACATAACATATTCGTCACGCTCTAATTCACCTCCGAAATATTTAGCGAATTTTTTTACTGATAAATTATTTCTTATCGATTGAAGTATCGTATGACTTACAAAAGTTTTACAATATTGCTTGATATTTCTGAGAGCTTCTACATCAAATTTTTTATTTAAGTTGGAATTTACATTTCACATAGCTTTTTTGTATTCACGAAGCACAATAGAACTTGCTGTTACATTCTGGATTCATGCTCAATCCACTTTATTAACACAGGTATTAATTCTGAGTTCAACATTGTAATCAATCAAACGGTAAGTCTCCTGATCCAGCACCTGCTACTTTCAGTAGGCATTGCACCAGAAGGTACCGAGTGCGGCAACATAACGTCTTTTTTGAAAGGAACTTCTTTTGTAAAAAGGAACTCAGCGGCCAGACTTGACCCTTCACAGGGTGTGCACAGCTTGCCTCAAGACTTGTGGGTAAGTTAAATTATCCTCTACACAAATGCTAATCATAAGATGGACAGCAGCAGATACAATCCTGTGTAAATAGTAGATAATTATACGTGTGATGTAAAAACTTTAGGCTACAGTTGGGGGCCGCCTTCAAGGCGACGGCGTTCAATGATCAGCTGTTGATTGAGGATTGTGAGTTCGAAATTGACCAATTTACAAAAAGTATTCGCATGTATGCGTGAATTCTCAGGTACTCCAGTTTAATAAAAAGTGTTCTGCTTACTGCTGTATTATCAAGAGAAATGTTCTGTTCACAAGACCATACGATACAAGCTCGAAAATGTAATGATTGAATGAACGAAAACATCCATAATTTTACAGACTATTTCTGTCAGATTCATGTTTTAAAGCAAGTTCAAATCACAATATGGGTGAGTTTACAGCATAAGTTTTTAAACAGTTTTCGTAAGACTAGGAGGATGATGCAAACACAGTTGGGCAGATCAACAGGAAAATGATGAAAGCAGCGGGACGTTCTAAGCTTCTAAGGGGATGCGTGGCGTTCCATCTCTTCGAATGGTAAAATAATTATTTGTCAAAGTTCGATGAGGCTCAGCCGGTGTACGATTGATTGGTAGTGAACTTTCGTACATAAATGTGTGAAGCAGTGCGTAGTGTCACGCCAGATGAACTTTGAAGGCAGTGGGATCGGAAATGAGCTTTTTAAACTCATTCTGAAATATATGAGCATGTAGTAATTCAATATTATTGTAGAATGCGAGAAACGTGTAAAAGAAAGTTGGCTTGAGCTAAAAAACTTTCATTATATAACATACATGACATACATTCTTCATTAATACAGACGTTGTCTTACAAAAAAGTTGCATTTAAAACTTGCTTAAGGCACTCAAGCAACGACTTTACTTGACATCTTTCTATTAAAAATGCTGAAACATTCTTCCTTCTGTGCAATGAAAATAAATTCTGGTATTTTCCCATACTCAGGATTACGCTGCTTTCAAGAAATGAATCTATTACTTGCAGAAGGAAAGGGATCTCAGTTCTATCGTTGCTGAGGTCTTATTGTTACGTCGAAGTACAAGAGCAACTTGGTTCTACCTAGGATCTATACTGACACCTTCAAAAAATTCACCGGAAAGAAACGACAATCAGTATGTTGCATCAAAAGCGATGTAGAGAAACATTCGACCTAAACTATAAGGCGTATGTTGCATACTAAATACATAGCCTTTCTCACACCCTACCTTCATTCAGTGTATTTTTTATAATTATTAACTATCATTAACATTATAGCTAGGAATATTATTTTCATTACTATGATAAACATTGCAATTATTATCATTTACTTGAACATAGTTCACCAATGTTTATTTATTAATATTTTTACTATCAGGATTATTATTATACTATTACTATTATTCTTATTATTATGATAATCATTATTAGATATGAGCGCAATGAAACAGCGTGTATAGCTTGTTGGTTTACATATTGAAAATGAACAATGATAACATTGTGCTGTTTGAGTCAGGCGACGGCATGGAGGGACAACAAAGCTGTGTTTCTTCTTCACCAAGCCTCTCTTGTTAGAGACACTTGTGCTGACGGTCGTTATGCCTGTGATTAATACGGTGTCACTTGTTCAATGTAATGAGGTTCTAATGATCCTCTTAATGAACTTTAATTGCAGTCACTTGATTTATTCGATCGTTTCTGCAATGAGAACAGCGAAGCATTGCGCACACTAGAAGTGGCCTATTACAGATCGAATTTCCAATCTCAATATTCAGAGTTACACCTCGCAGAATCACAATGAAATTATGCCAATTAAGACGTATCTTAATTCCACGCATTATATGTATGTGCGCCATTAATTTTTTAGTTCGTGCCAACTTACACCATGTGGTGAAATTTGAGTCCACCTCAAACACTTTCACTACAGTACTCTAAAGTTTGTCCGTTCTTCCAACAATCAAAACTTGTCAATATACTACGTTCACATTTTTCAATAAATGTTAGTTAAAATGGTTCAACTCGTAAAGGCCCAAGTTAAAAAATATAATTAATTTACTATTCACATCCCAATATCAATAAACTTTAGACAAGAGATCATTATGGTTTGACTAATTCTTTCTAACAGAGAATAAGAAAACAAGATTGGCTAGCTTCTGAAAACACGATGTAATCATCTCGTTCAAATCTCAATGTACATTGAAAGAGATGAACTGGATTGAGTCTCACAGCCGTACCGAATTCAAGGAATGCAATCAGCACTGATGGCCGGAGGAAGGAACGTTGGCCAGTGTTTTTTGAGAGCCAAAATACGGACCACGTGTTTTCACTTATGAAACCAGCGGCACAGGCTATACATGTACAGTATAACTGTAAAAATGGGCCAAAGCTGATGTGTATTCTAAAGCGTTTTCTATACATATACAGTATAACTGTAAAAATGGGCCAAAGCTGATGTGCATTCTAAAGCGCTTTCTTCACCAGGTCATATCACTACTACTTTCTTCACCAGGTCATATCACTACTACTTTCTTCATCAGGTCATATCAACTTGACAGACTTCATGAGTGGGTTTATAATTACAATTCATTTAATAATATAATTCAATTATGCTGGAATTTATTGCTAATAAATTTTATGTAAACAGTGAAATCCATGTATGTTTCAGCATGAATTACTTTTGTTATAAACCTACGAAACTAACTACCTAAAACTAGATTAGTTTTTAGGTCAATCAATCATGCCAACATTTTTACACAAATAATATCAATGTTCTGAAAATTTTTCAGCCTTGAAGATCCTTAAAGATGTATTTCTGGGTACGCATCTCAAAGTAAGTTAAATTGGTTGGTGGAGTGTGTTGAACATTTTGTTTCAAAATTATCCAGGTGTTTTCCCATTAGAAACACACATAGTGTTTGGTTCATTGTATTACTGTTCGAATATTCTAATTTTAAACGTTGTTGCATTATTGGGCAGATGAATGAGAAAAGAGTACCTAATTTGCTTTATGAACTCAATTTTAACCGTTCTAGTTTGTGATGAATTGGAATAACTGCTATTAACCATGTTTGCTTGTTCCAATCAACAGATGTGTCAGGCCTGTGAAATTCCTGTTCTTTAAGTCCACACAACCTCATCAGAGTAACTTGGCTTGTATCTCATGGCTATTTCCACACAACTACTCGTGTTCGCTTGTAGTCGTCATGTTTGCTGCTGTTCATCTTGTATGAAGCAGATACTCCTCGGTATGTAGAATAGAATAGAATAAGGCAATAGGAACGAGCCGTTTGGCCCATTCTTGGTTCAATACCAAAGTCCCATGCCGTGTACCGAAGTCCCATGCCGTGTACCGAAGTCCCATGCCGTGTACCGAAGTCCCATGCCGTAGAGTAGATCTACATGAAATGAAGTTCATACATGAGTCATGTCATCTGGAATATTAGTAGCAACTCTTACGCATTTATTGGTATTATTGTAGGAGATATTCAGTTCTACCAAACTCAAAATTTGTATTCATAGTGGAAGTGTGACGACGTAGTAGGCGATTACATTGACTAGAAATCTTTCAGTAGGGAATGAACAAAAAATTTTGGTCGCTTATGTTAATAAACCATGAAAGCTATTTGTTTCGCAAGCGATTCATTACGTACATTTTGATATTAGAATACTTTATCGGAAGCTAATTGGAGACTATTTTTATCTATTTAGGTAATATGTACCTCTTGAATATTCACATGGGTTATGATTAACTTTCTCGCAAAAATACGCATTATGCACTTCGTATCTTTGGATTATGTTACTTCAACACCAAGGTTCTGTTGCCCATGTTACCGTTATCAACTGCGGGAATTTTTTTTTTACAGCCGCACCAAACTCAATCAGAGGTAAATTATGCCGGTGTTAGATCCACCCACAGCTCAGTTGGAGCCTCAGACCGTCAATTATAGAGTTGAAAGCGAAAATTTGAGCGTAGGCCTTGCGGTAGTTAATGCAGGACCAGTCCAGACATCCATCAGAGTATGAGTGGCAAATTGTCGCCATGGAGAGCTTCATCCATCAGACGCGGCTCGTACAATCACAACTTGCTTGTGTGCGTGGTAATCGAGACGAAGGCAACTGACTACTACTAGGCTGATCAGTGACCGCGTCATAGGCCTCTGGCCTGCTCATTGTGCTGACTAGGCTGCTGACTGCTCATTGTGCTGACTAGGCTGCTGACTACTCATTGTGCTGATTAGGCTGCTGACTGCTCATTGTGCTGACTAGGCTGCTGACTGCTCATTGTGCTGACTACGCTGCTAAATGCGTATCAGGGTCTCGGGCATGTACGTATCAGGATCTTGATTGATGGTGAAGTTGTTACGATGAATCCTGATAAGCTGCTGCACAATTCTGCTGAACACTAGTTCGACTATTCACTGTTAAACTAAATTAGCTGTTCTCAGTTCATTGGGGTGTTACATACATAAGATTGATGATAGGGCTCATGATTGTTGCACGTGAACATTCATTCTCCATCACTTTTGCAAAGGCTGTGTAACACTGGTAGAGCAGTTAAGGACTTATTGGGCCGGTGCGTGCTGATCGAGCTGGTAACTGCTAATTTTGCTGTAAAGCGGTGAGTACTGCATGAACAGAATGTAGATTAACATGCTTAACACTGGCGCCGCTCTTGACTAATCATTAATCGGTGGAACACTGTCGAGGCAGTCAGGTGTTATTAGGGTGCTGATTGCACACAAGCCTTTCTTATGACGACTAGGCTTTTGAGAGAATAGTCTGTTGAGTGATGACTAGGTTGTCGAGTGATGATTGAAGTCTCAAGTGATGACTGGACCACTGAGTGGTGACTATACGCTGTTGAAAGACAACGAGGCTATTGAATCATGCTAAGGCTGTTTCACGATGCTAGGCTGTTGCACGGCACCTAGGCTGTTATTTGATGGCTAGGTTTGAATGATGGACAGAGTGTTAAATGAAGACTAGGCAGTTTGTATCCCTAAACGAATATTTAGCTTTGATTTGACTGATAAGAGCTAATTAGACAAAGCTCTCATAGTTCTTTTTAAATGCAAAAATAGATAATTAAACAACAAAACACATTTTGTATTCGTGGTTTGAACTCTGTAAGAGCAGCTCTTGTAAATTTCCAATTCGTTTTAAAACTTTTTAATTTTCACAGAGTTAGAAACGATTGCACTATACGTGTGACAAGAATCATCTCCATAGAAAAGTTAACAGTTGCAACACAACATAGTTTTCTCGCTACTTCATAGAGAATATTTCTCTCCTGCAGCTCATACTTCTCAAGTCCATAAGGCACGAGACTTGACATGATCAAGGTGCGTAAATTCAGTAGGCTACAGAAATTTTTCACTTCTTATAGTCTCTCGCTACACTCTCGCATGCTCGTATAGGCATAACTCTTCTACTCTGCGATCCTTTTACTCAATCTATCCATTTATACATCGGTCTCCCGCGAGCTCTCCTTTCTTGTGCTTCCTATGCTGTCACTTCTTTAACCAGGCTCTGTTCGTTCATTATCTCTATTTACATACACATCATAAATTTTTAGCATTATGTTGTTGTTACGTTGCATTGAATTGAACAATGGAGCAACTCCCTTTCACCTTATCTTCATCTCGCGGCCTCGTTTAACAATTCATCAAACCGTGTCACATCCTACCACACTTCTCTGGCAATATATTTCTAACATGTTCTAAGTTTTCTCACTGCTACGCTTAAACTTTGAATCTTCGTAGTAAAAAACGGTCGAAATGATTGCATTCTCATGTAAGCTTCTTTTTTCCTCTAATCAATGGCCGTGCTCTTTAAATCTGCTGTCGCTCACACCATGCCTGGCAGGCCTTTCCTACTTGAAACCTCACATCTTCCTCTATCTTGCAATCACAGCGATGCACGACCTCATGTATCCAAAACAACAGACTGTTTTAAGTAGCATTGACTAATTTGAGTTTATGTAGACGCTCAAGTAACAACTGCCTTTCACAAATTGATAGCATGTGTCACTCGATGTTTTTATGCCCCAAAATCTTCATTCAAGTCTATTTTGATAAGTGTAGGCTTTGTGCAGCGACTTATTTATACCGTATGACCCAAAAAAGGTTTACCCATGTTTAAAATGTCATAATTTTTCAAAGAATTAAGATATTTTGGATCTGTTTGCTTTATTCGACGTAGAATATAATTGTCTATCAGTCTCTGCAAGCATTTTTGAAAACACGTAGCCACTCCATAACATTTAATAGTTAAGTAATAGACACCGAAATGAAAGTTGCGCAAGAATTGCTAATTAAAGTTTATGAACCCCTGTAAATAAAAAAAACTTTTTATAACATAACTAAGCATGAGTTAAAATAATCGTATGTATGATACGCTTGGCGTATATAAGTTGGTGTTTGTACTGTATTTCACATGATTTTTGTAATTAATAAATGACTTTCAGAGCCCTCATAAACGATGCAATTTACAACAGAACAGCGAGTTTTTATTGTAACAACGTATCTACAAACAGGAAGTTTACAACAAGTCCGAAACAATTTTGAACAACATTTCCCTGGGAGAACATCTCCATCTAAGCCCACCATTCAAAAGACTGTTAGTAACTACAGAACTGAAGGCACCGTGTTGAATGTAAATCAAAAATATTCGGGTAGAAAAAGAACAGCAAGGTCTGCAGAGAACATTGAACGTGTCCAAGAATTAGTGAGGCCGCAGCTCAAATTATGCATTCGGCGAAATGGTACAGGAATATCTGGTACTTCATTTCATCAGATATACAAAGATTTGAAACTGTATCCGTATAGGATGCAAATCAAACACAAACTTAGTGAAGCTGATTTACAAAAAAGTAAGTCGACGCTGACTTACTTTTTTGATTTACATTTAACACGGTGCCTTCAGTTCTGTACTTACTAACAGTCTTCAGAATGGTGGCCTTAGATGGAGATGTCCTCCCAGGGAAATGTTGTTCAAAATTGTTTCGGACTTGTTGTAAACTTCCTGTTTGTAGATACGTTGTTACAATAAAAACTCGCTGTTCTGTTGAAAATTGCATCGTTTATGAGGGCTCTGAAAGTCATTTATTAATTACAAAAATCATGTGAAATTAAGTACAAACACCAACTTAAATAGGCTAAGCGTATCATACATACGATTATTTTAACTCATGCTTAGTTATGTTATAAAAAGTTTTTTTATTTACAGGGGTTCATAAACTTTAATTAGCAATTCTTGCTCAACTTTCATTTAGGTGTCTATTACTTAACTATTAAATGTTATGGAGTGGCTACGTATTTTCAAAAATGCTTGTAGACACTGATAGACAATTATATTCTACGTCGAGTATAGTAAACAGATCCAAAATATCTTAATTCGTTGAAAAGTTATGACATTTTAAACAAGGGTAAACTTTTTTGGGTCATGCTGTATTTTCATGATGATACTATATTTCAATCTTTGTTTCACAGAGTGTTCAGTTCCATGAAAAATTTAAATAACGTAAAAGTAATTGTGACAATTATAGCGAACTTTTGCCTCAAAATGTTAAAGATTATCTCTAGTAAACCACAAAATTGATAATATAAATTAAGATGTGACAAAGATTAAATTCTTTTAAAATACCACACAAGGAGTTTGAAGTGAACTCTAAGTTATAGTTTTATTAAACTGAAAGAAAAAACGTGCTGCCTTAAAGATAGCGAAATTATGAGCGTTACTCTCGAGAGCCACGTTGCAGAGGCGTACAAATCGCTCTGCAGAGGACATGAACAACCGCACGATAATTAGTCGTACGATAATAGCGTTAAGAATTGAATGCCGATCCCAATACATATACTATATGATACATAGGAATAAAGTAGATGTATTTATTGGTTTATTTTTGTACTCATGGGGTCTATGGGCTGTATCGTCTTAGGACAGACGTGGCATACGTTGGTTATTGGGTATGCCTCTTTTTCCTTATGGCTTGCCGTCATGGAGTGATGATTTAGTGCACGTGTACATCGTACGTAGCTTTAAAAGAGTGACAATAACTTCTACTGAGCTTTTATTTTTTAATTGCCTTGGCTTTTGCTTAGCCTTTAAAAAGCGAAAGTTCACTGAACTTCTTTTTACTCCTTTGAATTGTTTCTTGAGGGTACATTACTTTAGTACGAACTGTCGACCATACACACACATCACACTCACACGTTCTCACTGTTCTAACACGTTTGTTACGCAGTGTACTGCACATGCCAAGCAAAACTGAAACTTAACATGACAATATACAAACTCAGACGACAATAGAAATTTGAAGTTCGTAAATTTCACAAGGACAAAATTTTGAAAATTGGAATTTGCCCAGAGAGGGATGTTGTTTATATAGTCATGATTCGTCAAAGCAGATTCTTCTATCATATTTTTCTTTTTACCCGGCAAAATAGACATTTGCAATGTAATATAACTTACTGGACAGAAAAATGTGGGTTTCAAGGTGCTAGATGCGTCACCAGTTAGGGAAGACAACTCTCAGACGGGAAGGGGAAAGTCCACGTCCTCTTCAGGCGAGGATTAACTCTCCTGAAGGATACCTGCAGTCCTTCTCACGTGGGGCTGACGATTAATTTCCTGGAAGGGGAAGACGGAGGTTGGGAGGAGGATAATAGGAGCTTGTCTGTCTCTCTGATGGATCAGCAAGCGTCTTTAAATAATACAATTGGCGCCCTAATACCTAAAGGGAAGCAAGAGCCCCGTTTTGTGCTGTCAGTTACTTTTCTTTACCATAGCTAGCAGAATCAGAGTCCTGATAGGTAGAGTGAGTTAAGCGAAAGTTTTTGTTGGGCAGTTGTTTTACTTGTTATTAAATAATAGAACTGGTGCCGTGATATGTAAAGTGAATCAAGGGGTGGCGTAAGTCCAGTCAGTTACGGGCATTGAGGTATGAGAGATCGCTTTGCACGCACGCCTCTCTACCCCGGAGATCAGCACGTCAGCCAGCACGCAGCGCTGTCCAGTCCAGCTGACTTTAAAGGGCCCTGCTTCATGGGGCCCTGCTTCATGAAGCCCTGCTTCATGGGGCCCTGCTTCATGGGGCCCTGCTTCATGGGGCCCTGCTTCATGGGGCCCTCTTTCATGGGGCCCTGCTTCATGGGGCCTTGCTTCATGGGGCCCTGCTTTATGGGGCCCTGCTTCATGGTGACCTGCTTCATGGGGCTCTGCTTTATGAGGCTCTGCTTCATGGCGCCCTGCTTCATGGGGCCCTGCTTCATGGAGCCCTGCTTCATGGGGCCTTGCTTCATGGGGCCCTGCTTCATGGGGTTCGGATTTACTAGGCTCTGTCTCATGGGACTGATTAGATGGCACAGCAGACCGCTATCATGTAATCTGTCTTGATCAGTAGTGCGCAGTAGCGGTCACACTCTCATTAATTGTAAATTTCTTCCGAAGAAATAAACTGAATGGAGGCGCTTCGTTCATTATTCAGATATTCATTTTCATAGACCTTTAATAAACTCCATGAATTGATTAAAAAAATGCATTGAATAAACACTCTTTGAAATTTCAAAGTGAATGTCAAACGTTGACATGCAGCGTGAGTATTGAAACTTATAATCAATGTTTCTTGCCGGCAGAACTTCGTTATTCATCGGACAGCTGGTATAAAGCTTTCATATCACTGAAGGTATCAAAACCCTAACTTAGAAATGAGTAAATGATTTTACGAACAGTATAAATATACTACTCTGGTTTAAAATAAGGTCTCAGTATTTGTGTAGCAAACAAGAGACACTGGAAACAATCATGGTCTCAGGCTGCAAGCTGCAGCGCTCACTCAATTGTTGCAATTTCTGGTAGTTCTAAGATGAACATGGAAATACGACTATACTTGCTAAATTATTTTTTTAACTTGGCATTCATCCTTTGAAATAGGACTACATTAAGAATACTTTGCGTAACAACAGAATTAAAATTTAATGTATATGAGCACATAAAAGGGTTATTATATCATGACTAGAGGGATTAGGCTTTGTTCTGTTTCCATCTCAATTTCGTGATCGTATTTCGAGCACGACAATGAAGCTGTGAGCATCAAAAGAAATTGATGTAAAACAAATGAAATTTATTTCAAATACTGGGTCAAATCTGCGCTACAAGACATTGCAACTTGCATAAGATGGGAATTGGATTGTTTCCAATCCAGAATAACAAAAATTAATGCTGCTTTACTCTGAGACAAGTAGCTAAAGGTTTCTTTTACAATTCAATAAATTTCCAGCATAATCACGCAACCAAAACTCAAAGAATTCTTGTTAGCCAAGAAGAAACCAGTGAGGACATGAAGAGATCACTCAGTTATTCGACTCAAAGAGATCGCTTGTCCTGGAAACATTTCATGGCATCTAGCGTTACCAAGGGTGGAATTTGACTCCTATGGCCCGACCAATTCATTGCTATTGTAAGAGAGATTTGTTATTATTGTACGCCCAGGAACTGAGTGGTTTTGGTCCATTGTAAACATTGTTTATGATGTAATGTAGAAGTAATAAAGTACATTTCCTAACGCTCTCCATGCGCCGCTCATTCAGCGCAGAGTGAACATCATAACCAAGCGGACTCCACCGAATAAAGGTTACTGACACACGGCTGACAGTTATGGTTGACCGCTGACAGCAGCTCTATGGAAGTGCTGACGTCGACAGCAGTAAACTTGCGTACGAAACTGGAGACGTAAAATGTATGGGCTTTGTTGAATGAACATCCTAATTTGAGGTTCCTGAGGGACGACCTCCAAGGTCAGGCGTTGCTGGATAAATGACGTCTAAATTATAACTGTGGGTGTGTTAATGCTTGAAATATTTTGTGTTGAGGTACTGCACATGCCGAAAATATGCGTTTAACTTTACAGTTACCAGAAAGTTTGCCTGTGATGAAACAAACAAAGCATGCATTCATCTCGTGCAACTTCTACATTGTAACTTGCGCAAGATGGGAATTTGATTGTTTCGAAATATTTTAACAATAAATTTTTCATTTGTTTGTTGAAAACTTTGTATTAATCTCACATGAAGGCTTGAAATACTAAGCACCAAAGTTTGGGAAGGATCCAGAATAACAAAAATTAATGCTGCTTTACTCTAATACAAGTAACCAACGACTTCTTGTTTGCTGCGTTGAAAATGCGATAAATGAGCTAGCTTGCATGCTCGTGATCTTCGAATAAAAAGCATTGCAAATAACTCGAAAGGAGCTGATACTCTTTCTATCTTCTATTTGGTTGTTTTAAATATATTTTGATTCAGCATTTTATTAAGAATTATTTAGTTCGTTTTCATCTAAATTTTGTGATTTTTACTTCCAGATCTTAGCTTTTAAACAATAAAGTATTGAATTTTTCTCAAGTAGTGTATCTTCATCGATTGTTTCTTTGCTTTACTCATCATTAGGCTTTGAACTGCCCATTTTCCCAACTAACTACAGAAACGAAAACTTTTCATACGCATGAAATGCAGCATTTTCACCCAATACCTTCATGAAAATATTAATTCTTAATAAAATTATTCATGTGTGTACCAGACAATAACATAATGAATAAATAAAAACAAATTTGAAACACTAAAGCTTACGAAAACACTACTTATATTAAATTAAGTTTCATAATTAAATTATGAGCTGGTCTGAATAAAAATTCTATCTTACTCAGGAGTGGAACTTGAATGTTTGTAGTTAAATGAGAGCTCCAGAGGAATATAAGAAAAAATCGTATATCTTACAAGTGTTCAATGAACAAAATGTGCTGTATTTGGCAGCCAGATCGCAGAAAAAGGCGTCCACATTACCTGAAATATTCCATGATGAGTAATGAAAGTTTATTTCATTTTCCATGATTAATATAAACACCACAAAGAAAGGCATAAGTATGTGTCTATAAGGTACAATGGACATAAAAAGCTCATTGAGCTGAACAAAAAGTAGGACTCCATTGTATTCCGATATAAACTCTGGTATCGAATTTGATCAATATCAGAACGATATTTTTGATTATACTAGATTTTATGGTGCAACACAGCGGCTCTTGCCGCAACACACCGGCTGTTGGTACGTCATACCGGCTGTTGGTTTGACATACTGGCTGTTGGTACGACATACCGGCTGTTAGTACGACATGCTGGCTGTTGGTACGACATACCGGCTGTTAGTACGACATACTGGCTGTTGGTACGACATACTGGCTATTAGTACGACATACTGGCTGTTGGTACGACATACTGGCTGTTAGTACGACATACTGGCTGTTGGTACGACATACTGGCTGTTGGTACGACATGCCGGCTGTTAGTACGATATACTGGCTGTTAGTACGACATACTGGCTGTTAGTACGACATACTGGCTGTTAGTACGACATACTGGCTGTTAGTACGACATACTGGCTGTTAGTACGACATACTGGCTGTTAGTACGACATACTGGCTGTTGGTACGACATACTGGCTGTTGGTACAACAAGCATGCTGTAGGTATGACAACCATGCTGTTGGTACGACATACCGGCTGTTGGTGCAACAGACATCTGCAGAATGAGCATTGAAACGTTCCTTAACCCTAGAACGGTAACCTGGGATAATATTGCCCCTAGTTACTACGCTTTCTACGCTTCTGGAATAGAGCGTTACCATTGTAGGGCTAAGCAACAGTCTTGTATCCCTAAATATTTTCTCTACTAGGTCAGGTCAAGTTGTAGATGCAATATTTACTACTGACAATACCCTGTTTTAGTGAAAAGTGAGCAGAATATTGGCTATTCATACTGTATTGGTTATGACTAGTTCAACGATCCCAATGATTACTCAATGACAACATATAACTGTTACGGTAAATGATGGATCATAGCTGATTTTGTTGATCTGTTACACATGAACGGTACTCCGAGAAACATGAATGCCGCTATCAATTTGGCAACACAACCAATATTTGAGCATCAAATTATATAAAAAATGGGAATCGAATTAAAAATATCCAGGTTGAAGAATTAAACGCATACAATTGAATTTGAATAATAATAATTGAAATAAAAATAATAATGATGGTAAAATTTGCTCATTGACTTGAAAGATAAAGGTCTGCATAACTGCCACAGCGGGTTTTCAGTTAGCATTTTGACCTCTTTTTTAAATGGCCTATTAAACATAACGGCCCAATGTTATACAACTTGAAATGCACCTGAAGTCTCAAAAGTGATGAGTATAATTTGCACGAAAAAATGTTGAGCTTTCGCTCGTAATCAAAACTGCATGTTCAAAAAACTAATTCCCATCTCAGCATCATATGTTATGCATCATCTTTTTAATAAAGCAGATTTTTAACCAACCTCCAAAAAATTTTCTTTTCTAATCACTGGTATATTCTGTATATCTATTATAATGTCATGAAAGCAATCTATGTTAGTGAATTATCGCAAGCTTTCCTCTGGACCGTGGCACACTTCTGCCGTGGTAACCTTCGATTACGGACTGATGAAGACATTTATTTATAGGAAAAGAAGTGGCAGCCTTCGGTGAGGATCTCACGCAGCTTGGGACATGTGTTTTGATAATTTGGAGGCCCTGCTCGTGAGGCCGAGGCTGGGCCCTGACAGCAATATATGGGGCCCATCACAGCCGTCCACGTGCCACGTGCTGGATCCCAGACACCACAGCTCCTGCAAACCCACGCGCTGACCACGCGCGTTACTTCAGGTCCTCTTGTTCTTCTGGTTCTTGCTTCTCTTGTTCTTGTTCCTTTTTTTCTGTTCCTATTGCTTCTCTTGTACTTCTTATTCTTGCTTCTCTTGTTCTTGTCCCTCTTTTTCTGTTCCTATTGCTTCTCTTGTACTTCTTATTCTTATTTCTCTTGTTCTTGTTCCTTTTTCTGTTTCTAATGCTCCCTTGTTCTTGTTCCAGTTTGTCTTGTTTTGTTTATTTTATTAATGTTCCTCATTTTCTGTTCCTAATACTCAACTTATTCTTATCCCTCTTTTTCAGTTTCTGATGCTCCTCTTGTTCTTGTTCCTGTTTCTCTTATTCTGTTCCTCTTGTTCTTTTTCCTCTTTTTCTGTTCGTTTTTTCCCTCCTTTTCTGTTTTTCTTGTTCTTGTCCCTCTTTTTTTGTTTCTAATGCTTCTCTTGTTCTTGTTCCTGTTTGTCTTCTTCTGTTTCTCTTGTTCATGTTTCTCATTTTCTGTTCCTAATGCTCCTCTTGTTCTTGTTCCAGTTCGTCTTGTTTTGTTTCTCTTGTTCTTGTTGTTCTTTTTCTGTTCTTCTTGTTCTTGTTTCTGTTCATCTTGTTCCTATCCACCTTGCTATTCTTGTTCATGTTCTTGTTCCTCTTGTTCTGTTTTTCTTGTGTTGTATATAATTGATTGTGTTCACAAATCATATACCTTCGTCACAAAAAGCTAGATCAAATTGAATGGCTTCTTGAACGGAAAAATAATTTTCCTGTCGAGTATTTTCAATGCTCGGGCACTTTGAATACTTGGGGATTCCCAATCACCTAATCACTGACCCTCAACAACCACACCTTGTTTATTCTGGAGCAGCAAAACATGGCGTGAAACATGTTACATCCGTGATTCTCTTGCCTCATCTGGTATTTCTATTACTATTATTTTCACAAAATAATAAAGAAACTACTTAAGTAAATTATATCAGTGATTCTTTAGTATCCTCTGATATTAATATTATCGTTCTTACTTACACAAGATAATAAAGGAACAACTAGAGTAACTGATATCAGTGATTTTTCTGTTTCCTTTGACACTACATACTATTATCGTTATTATCCACACAAGAAAACAATGAAGTAGCTAAAATAAAAGAAATATTCGTAATTTTCCTGCCCCAGTGGTATAACTATAATTGTTATTGTTAACATATCTTTGAAAATTCGGAGGCAATTCTTGTGTCTCCTCAAATATAACTAATATTGTCATTATTATCACAGGAAAACAAAGTGGCAACTTGTGACCACTGGAAGGAGGAGATCAACGAAACAATAAACTACTAGGTCATGTGAGATGTGAGGTGTGAGGGAGAGAGGGTCCAGGGGAGGTGTGAGGGAGAGAGGGTCCAGGTGAGGTGTGAGGGAGAGAGGGTCCAGGTGAGCTGTGAGGGAGAGAGGGTCCAGGTGAGCTGTGAGGAAGTAATGGGTAGTGATATGCACCTGGGGGAGTGGTGACCTTACTGCCACGCTTGCATTAGGGGAGAAAATGATTAAAAATGACAGTATGAGATTAAAGAAAAATAATGATATAGGTGTTCTGTAACATTGAGAATGCTCTCAATGACGCAGGGTAAGATTGAATGAAAAAATGATCGTTCTAATTGCTTACAAATATTGGCTTCATTTCATCATAGGCACATTCTCCCAATTGAACCTTGATTTTCAAGTATTTTGTTTTTTGCCATTTTTTACCACAAGTCAACTTTTAACAATTTTGTACACCAGACTTGGTTATCGGCCGAGCAGACAGCTAACTCATTTCATTGGGTGACTATCAAACACTGCTGAATAATTTTAAATTATTTTATATTTGAAAAAATGCCACATTTTTTCCGAGGACTAATAACATTGAAAAACGTATGCTTGAATTAATAAATTTTAGAACATGCGTACAGTCAAATTCAAATTTCTCTTAAAACACATGCAATCACCTGTGATCAGATTTTCTGAATAAGTTGAATAATCTAAGAGTCTAGGTCTTCAAAAAGTACGAAAAACATGCGTAGTTTGAGAAGGAACCAAACCATAATTGTTCATTTTGGGGGCCAATTGACTGTCATGGGGTTGAAGTGAAAAAGAATCATACAAATTTTGAAAATTTTCTGTGCTAATTGGTGGTTGTGGAGCCGTAGTTTGAACTCCATACGCACACACGGCAGCAACATCGACGGCCCAGCTTATCCAAGTAAAATATTCGGCGGTTACCCACGCACGCGCTGTAGTTAATAGGTACAGCGTCTGACGTTCTAATGCAGGGGTTCCCAACCTTCCTCTGACCTTGTAACTTTTCAGTATTTAAACAGATGAGCGATAGTCCTGAATTTTTATGACAGGTGAGTAGAAAAATAAAATTCCACTGAATTTTTAATAGAACTTTTAGGTTTTAGGAGCTATAAACTAACATTAAATGTACCCCTTTAAATAAGCAAATGTACCCCTAGGAGTACATGTACCCCAGGTTGGGAACACTTGTTCTAATGAAATGTGCACTCAATAGCAGCAACTTGGTTTTTTGCTGCGGTAAATACGCGCGCAAATAAAGCATTAAAATATATTCGAATAAAGGAAGAATTGTGAGCACCTCTGCAACCTAAACTAGTTCTTGTTCCTGCGTTCGACTTCAGTTAGAAAAGGAGCAGAACAAAAGTTGTCATAAAAATGCGTTCAAAGAGAGAGAGAGGGAGGAACTAATTAAATATGTTCTTCTAGAGTCAAGCAAACTCGTTTAACTTGGTACAAATTATTAGTAGCTTATTTTGGAAGCTCCTGAGTTATTTCTAATCTTTATAGAAGTGGACTACTGCATGAGGCTGAGAGCAGGTCTGCATTTACGCTTCGTTTCAATATTGCGAATGGAAAATTTTATTAGAATCTTTTTAGCGTCCAAAACACCCTACTTCTCAATCCCTAGAGGACACTCAACTGAGCAAAGTTTGAACTGCTGAGGAAAATCTTCATCCATAAATCACAAATTTCCAGTTAATTCGGAATCCTTCCCGTAATTTGGGCTAAAATTCGAACTCTTTTACGATTTACGAATGCAGAATTTTTAATAATTTCTGTAACGATCCTAAATTTTATTCCCATTGTCCACTTTATTATGACGCGTTTTTCTTAGTTAAAGTTTCAATTACACTTTTAAGTAAAAAGTATATTTTGGCAACACAAATGAATTTTTCTTTACTTTATTCGAACATTAAACCTCGTATGAACATTTTTAATAATATCGTGTGAACACTACCTGTAATATCGTGTGAACACTACCTGTAATATCGTGTGGATACTACCTGTAATATCGTGTGGACACTACTGGTTATATCGTGTGGACACTACCTGTAATATCGTGTGAACACTACCTGACATATCGTGTGGACATTACCTGTAATATCCCTCGTCTAAAATAAAAACAAAAACTAGTCTGATATCACTCAAACGTAGTGAGTCAAGGCTTGGGTATTATTCCTGTATATTCAAAATTTAAGATTCAGTAGCCTTCCTCATTCAACACAAAAAAGTAACGATTCAAAACATTCATTGTGAATTTGGAGCCACTATTTAATAGAGAGTTCTGCATTTATGACCGTGGTTCAATCTTCTACAGACTTAAGCTGTGCAAAACCAAACATATTTATTTTTTCCATCTCTCAAGCATTACCATTCGCGACCAGCTGCTAAATTTTGTGATAAAATCAACCCAGGATTTTTTGCAGACACAAACAAGCCGCGCACGTCGTAAAATTAATGGCAGTATTGTTCGAACGCTGTAAACGCGTGTTAAACTAAAACGAATACCTTCGGCACCGGTCCATTGATTAAGACTTAGAAACTTAACAATTATGGCGACGGCACCAATTTAATCAGTTTATGTGCAACCGCTGCAAGAACCACTGCTCTTGCTTTTGTTGAGCGCCCGTCAGGCTCGTAGAACGAATTATTGATCTTTCTTCGCTAGCTGCCGGCAGATCAGTGCTAGGAAAATTGTTAGTCTCTGTTTTCTCGGTGAGAGGTCGTTGAGTGCTAGAAAATATTAGGCTTTATTTCACTCGTGCATGCAGAACTAAGTGCGAGAAATGTGCTGTTTTGCATAGCTAGCGAGAAAAAAATCTCTGGAGAAGTAGAAATATATTAGGGTCCATATAGCTTGTAGGAAGCAAGTATATGAAAGGTACATTAATCGCAGGGGGAGGGGGGGGGGTGATTTTACAAAACTGATATGAAATATTTGCTTCAATTTTTATGGACAATTCGAGCATCACCGCAAAGATCATTCTTTGCTTTAATTTCGGAAGAAAACAGAAGTAACCCAAGCGAAATTTTCATCTCATTTAGTGCAATAGCGGAAAGTATTTATCGTTCGTATGTGTTTCTTTCCGTGCTGCTTATTTACTTGTACTTTGAATTTTAGAGACAAACGATACATTATAACCAGCATTACAAAAAAGTTCAATCATTAGCAACTGGTAGGAAGATGCCGTGGGTGCGCAGTAAACTGACATCGCAAAAAAAATTATACTCGTCTTTTTATGAACAAACTCACGTTTTCTTCTATTTTATTCATTATTATTTTCACTGATACTACTGGCAATGAAATAATAATTCAGTGATGATAATGGAAGTGCAATGTTAGCAATTGTTACACTCACGTAAGACTAGGAATTATGTTGTCCTGAAACTTGCATTTAAAAAACCATTCAACAACTTCAAAATGACTACAAAGCAGGTGAGTCGAAGACGAAGATAAATTGGCACCTTAACTTTTAAGCCCCGTCATTGTTTTGGCTTGTCTCACTGCTAAGTGTAGTGTGTTTATATTCTCAGATGGCTGCACACAACAGTTTTTTTTAAATAGTAGTGTTTTACGAAAAACAGGGTGGAGATCAGTTTTACAGTTTGACACCAAACTGTACCGTTTGAAACCGAACTGTACATATGTGTGACCTGACAGTTAGTACTGTAATTTGGATACTGTCCTAGTATATCCAAAAACTTTACCAAACCTTAGGAATCCGGTATCGCGTGTAGGGAGTTGTAACATTCAGAAAAATTTAGAATTGGTAATTTTTTCGTTTTATGCGTATTTTTAAAAAACTAGAGGACTGAAAAATAGTTTACAGTTATGAGCGAAACTTGTTCACCAAATTTTAATTTTGATGTTTGATTACCTATAATTTATTCATTTTTTATTTTTTGCTTCTCTACTG
The DNA here is from genome assembly GCA_006783055.1 of Trinorchestia longiramus. NCBI lineage: Eukaryota > Metazoa > Arthropoda > Malacostraca > Amphipoda > Talitridae > Trinorchestia > Trinorchestia longiramus. The sequence continues at coordinate 210,857 of VCRD01000732.1, forward strand.
CACGTTAGTAATACGGAGTTATCCAAACCAAAATTTATGACGCTATTACTTTTCTAACTCAAATAATAAGTCCTAATAAACACTAGAGATTATTCAAGTTCTTGTTAATTTGAATGCACGTATTATGGAAAAATCTGTATCTACAGAGTAATGGTTTCCTCAAGTTTATCTCTATTCCTTTCCTAAATTTTTTGCTTCGAGTGCAATGTAATTTTACCAGCAGAACTTTCAGGAAGAATAATATTGAGAGAGAGAGACAGAGTAGAAAATAGGATAGGATGCAAGCAGCAGGATTGAAGGAGTATGAGATGAAGGCAGCGAGGGAGAGAAGAAGGAGGAGGGGTCGGTAGAGGGGGCTGGTAGGGAGCGTGGGGTGAGGGAGTCTCTGTAATTACAGTGAAGGGAAGCGACGGGTAATTTACAGGCCGTTCAATTATTGAAAAGTCTTTACCTGTCGGACTTGATCACTTCATAGCGGCTGTGGCGCGCGGTGGTGGTGGTGGTGGTGGTGGTGGTGAGGTAGTGGTTGGGCTGTTGGTGACTGTGACGGTGGTGAGGTATGATGGCGCTGGTGGTGAGGTAATAGCGGCGGTGGTGAGGGCGGTTTTGGTATTTCATGGTGTATTATGGTAAACGCGTAATATGTTACTGGAATTATTAAAATAATGCTGCGTGACGGTGGTGAAAGTAAGGTGCTATTGCTGTGTGATGGTGGTGACAGTCACGGTGCTATTACTGTGTGATGGTTGGGTGATGGTGGTGATAGTTATTGTGGTATGGTAAGAAGGCTAGCGTGGTCGTGTGGTCGTGTTGTGGTTACTAGACCAAGTCACGCTGATGATGTGGGCTGAGAAGTAAGTATTAAACTAAACGTCTGATGTTCAATAGGCGTTTCAAGAGGCTGTTTAGCAGGGATTTACTGCGATGATTTGACCACGAACTCTTAAGGAAGGAAATACAAAATAAGTTTGAATACAGTGATACTGACAGCAAAATTACACTTGAAGTGAAGCTCATGAGACAGACCGCAGCATTACAGCACCAAAATTAGAACTTCCACGAGGCAGTAATAATAGTAAATCAAACAATGAAGACAATCAGTAGCCCATGTATCAACGTAAGCATTTCTGTTTGATATGTCACGAGAGATTAATTCAGAATATGAACGCACATCGTTTACTCATTACAAATAGGCGAGAGCAAACATGCTCAGATTGAAGAAAAACAACTTTTGTGTAAGTACTTCTCCTTCAAAGAAACATCGTGCACTTTACAGCAGTTCTCTCACATTTTTCTTCATTTCCTATTTCACTCAATTCTTTTACCTCATTCACAAGTAGAATCTTCGTCTATGAACACTTCTACATCAGCTAGTTTATTAGGGTTCCCATTAGAACATAAAACAGGAGCTCTTGGTGGTAATACAAAACACTTATATGTATATCCCGTCTCTGTATCCGCTCTGTTGTCAACTGACCTAATTAGCAAAGCACAAATTGTACCGCACAGACAGATTCAGTACTCTACTGTCGGCAAGAATACCACCAAATTCATGCTCTCTACCGTTGGGGGAATACCACCAAATTCATGCTCTCTACCGTTGGGGGAATACCACCAAATTCATGCTCTCTACCGTTGGGGGAATACCACCAAATTCATGCTCTCTACCGTTGGGGGAATACCACCAAATTCATGCTCTCTACCGTTAGGGGGAATACCACCAAATTCATGCGATCTACCGTTAGGGGGAATACCACCAAATTCATGCGATCTACCGTTAGGGGGAATACTACCAAATTCATGCGATCTACCGTTAGGGGGAATACTACCAAATTCATGCGATCTACCGTTAGGGGGAATACCACCATATTCACGCTACCATTGGAGGAATACAACAAAAAACTAGAAAACGATGAAAATGATAGAAAATAATGGTGCTGGATGAATGGTAAACACGCAAATAACAGTAAACAAGAGACATCGGTAGTAGACAAATAGCGAATAGTAAGTTGTGATGATTAATAAACAACCCAGAATAATAGGTTTAGCATATAAGCCTATGGTGTTTCAGTTATTCAATTAAGTTCCTTTCCTAATGGCGTTTCTTCTTACAAGTTTTCTCGCATCTCTTCATAACTTTAGATACAACGCTGAAAAACTGTTTCGATACTTTTTTGAAAAACATAACGTTACATATTGCAGTAATTAGTTTTGTTTATTATTTTGAAACATATTAACGTATAAGTCATCCAAACTTGAAATGACTACCTAAACGACTGTTTAATGGACGGCAAAGGACGCTATTTTTCAACCCTGTAGAAAAATAGCTGCGCTTTGTACACAGCATCTCGCTAACGTACAATTCTTAATACCATTCGCTTTCATTTTTTTATCAGTAAACAAATCATTTCTATGAAAGCTCATTAAAAACCTCAAAATTTATTTCACGCGGAATCCGCGTTCCTCCATTTTGCGGAAAGTCAGTCGTTGGTTGCGGCGTAGCAGCAAAATGATCGATGGCGCGTGGTTTGTGTGCGGAGACTCGTCACGTAAATCAATAAGAGACGCGGCTCCTGAGTCTCCAGTCGAACTCTCTCGCCCCGACCTACGTCTGCACATTACAGGTTTTCCTGCAAGAGCGAGGACTGAGCTGTGCCTTTTCATTCAACTGAGATACTTGTAACACAATGACTATTCAATTCAAATATTGGGTCAAACTTATAACAACTTCCTAATCAATTCTTGTGAAAATTGGTGTAAAAATATTCGTGTTGAAGATGTAATGTAATATTAATCTTAACACGTTGACTCCGAAGTGGTACGTATGTGGACCACTTAGGTTAGGTTCTGTAAATTTTACAGTGCCTTCTAGTAATAATACGTACAAAGTGAAGATTTACACCGGCCAGGCAATCGGAGGCAACGTGTTAAGCACACTGCCTTCATGAAGGATGATCTCTAGAATGAACAGATTATAGCCAATATTTTAACAAGACACCTCTCAACTCTAGCCTCTAATAAATAGTAGTAACAGATTCTCACAAATTACATTACTGTTTATGTAAAAGTACAAATTTGCTACTGTTTTAATATACTGCTTGAGTATTGACGAAAAATGATTGCGATTGTTAATCACATCCTAAAATGGAATACTTATAGATCACTGTGCTTTTTTAAAGCGGTGACTACATATGTAAACGATTCTATGCTCTGAGCGATCTGAGCGATGATAGCGACGATGTATATCGATTGAGAGCAAGAGTTCTGCCAACGCGCAGGGCTGATACTAACGCAATTGTAGTCATTTACCGGAAACAATCTGCTCGAAGCGGTGCATTTGTGAGACTGTTTGTCTAGTCCGCCCGGAAATAATCATCGAGCTATACTTTTGGCAATTCTTAGGGAGCACTTTCGGCAATTTTTCTTACCCACGGTAGGTTATTACCATGGAAAAAGTGCTTGGGGACCCAGAGTTCAGTATCAAACTCTTGGGGTTCATGCATGATTTTGAGCTGATACTCACTAATCAACCGAATTTATAGGCTTTAAAACCTGCGTTCAGTAGGAGCTCTTCTTCTAATGACTCAATTTGATGCGAGTTACAGCCTTGTAGTTTGGGCCTTGAGCTTTTTAAAATTAATTTAAGTTGTATTTTGTTCACGTTTGATACTTCCAGACGGTGCCATGTTTTCATTTATTTGACAGTTTCTGACTACGTTTGAGGCGGTTTTAGTTTGAGAGAGAAAAGAAATATTCGAGTAAGAAATATTTTAGATAAAAACATGTTTGCTCTGGCGATTTTCATATAAAGAGAAGTAATTTTTCATGCTTCAAATGCCATCTTGAAGAATTACATTTAATGAATTGTGAAGATTCAAACGAAACTATTCGCAGGATTTAAACATTGATACACACATGTACACAAGTAAGCATACAAAAATTATTTTTTTTTTCTAACCTGAAATGAGAAATTTCATTGGTTGCATTAAAAACAGGTCTATTGCAAAATCATTTACCTTGAAGTGTACAAGTTTAACTTACGATGACTTCACTGACGTACGGAAATGAGGTTCTACGTATAATTACGACGACGTTAATCTCATTTAAGCCCTGCTTTTCAGACGTCTATAACTAGAAAAATAGTAACTTAATTCAAAAGAGGCTTACAAATTCTGTACGGGAATTGTTTCGTATCACATTATTGGTTCCTTGTTTTTCGTTGCAGTTTCACAAATATTACGTAAACAAGCACAGAAAATAGCACCACCGGCAGACGAACAAATATTTTAAACTTTATCTTCAATCTAGTTTCTTCCCACCAGTTATAAAGAATATTAGATTATTCTTGAATTATGCTACACAGATTTCATACATTAGGTCAATTATTCGATTATTTTATAACATAATCATAATATGCTTTAGATTGTACGGAATCTGGGAGACACTTTTTCTTGATATAATCTTTTAAATTTTATTTAACACTGTAAATTCATTAGCTTTTCATAAATTAGTACTCCTCGAAATAGTTCCTGACAATGCTGTACATTCAGCGACGAGGAGCTGCTCAAGAAATCCATCTCTGCATGCCAGATGCCAGTTCCATGCACCTTCTCTCTTATTTTTACTCCAACAATTTGGCCAATTTAACAATTTTAAACTGGTTTGGACCATAAGTGATATTTTACGGACCTAAACAGCAGACCTGAAGACAAAAAGTAAGTTTGGTGCTTTGACTGTAAGAAACATAGAGCAAAGCTCATGCATATTAAATCATACGAACTTTAATTTTTTTTCACCCCTGCAGGTTCTCTATTTTCCATTTTGGTGGAAAGTAGAAAACAACGTAAATCAGTTCTGTGTTTTGTGCCATGTTTTGGGTCTTGGGGTAAAAACCGAAGTTCATTACTGCACATATGTTAAAGAAATTGGAACTCAGAAAGAATATTTGTCAAGTACGTTAAACAAAGAAAATTGTTTGTACTTCAACTGTGCATCCACCATTGAGCAAGAAACAGGTCTGGGGAGGATGCAAATTGACTGCTCGCTCAGTCAGCAAGCAATGAAGTTGTCTCTGTCACGAGCCTGGGATTGCAGCGACTCATTCAATCTTCCGTGGCAATGAAGATGCCTCACACCTTCTCAGTCAGTGAAGACAATGAAGTTATCACGCACCTACCTAGCCAGTGTGTCATTCAGCCTACGGAGTAATAAAGTCCTCATAATTCTAACCAGTCTGCGTTGCAAGCAAGCTCCTTATCGCTATTCTGAAAGTACATAGTCAATGATGTTGTCACAGAGATATTCAATCAGTGAGTGGAACAACAGTCTCCTAAATACCACTCAGTCAATTAACAGAGCAATAAAGTCACAGTGTTGAACAATGAAGTTGCCTTAGAGCTACTTAGTTGTTTGAGCAAGAAAGTCATCACAGAGCTATGCAGTCAGTGTGTCCAGGAATGTAGTCGTCTCGTAGCTGTTCAGTCAGTCAACGGAACAATAAAGTCATCACAGAGTTTGCGACTGAGTTGGTGTGTCGGTTTTATATCAACATTAATAAGAGGTCGGTCGACACAGGCGATATCCGGCCATTTGCGTCACCGACAATGAAAACGAACCCGCCCTTCACGGCCACATTTTTTTCAACAGGAAAACAATAAAAAAACAGAAAAGACTCGACAAGAATTACACCTTCTCCTGTGAGGCAAGCTCTGAAAAAGAGAACCATAGAAGACGTTACATTTAATAGATGTCAGGGGAGGAGGGAGTTCGTTGTTTCGATATGAAGTAGCATGAGTAGATGAGGATGTTTGAGTGTTTGGATACGGAACTACCCGCGTAAAAACCTACACTACATATTTGAAGAAGCATTTCTCTTAATCCTAGTATCAAATCAGGCAGCAAGTTTCTTGGAAAGGGTTGCAATTTTTTGCAGAGAAAGTAGGTAACATATGCTGCTTATGTGGCAAAAATGATAGACTTTTAAGTAGCTTGAAGAAATCAGATAATTAAAAAAGAAGGTCAACAATTGCTTACACACGAGGTGGTCAACAGATCCCTGTCAGCAATTAATATTTTAGGAATATGACCAGTAAAAAGTGAACTCTAAAGAACTCTACAGCTCTTGCAAAAGAAGTTGCTGGTATCTTAAATGCGGACTTGCAATTGTAAAGCACGACATATTTCCATTCGAGGCATTTTAAGTTACAATTGCATTTGTGCTGTGCCTTTATACAAATGCTGGTGCTGTACATTTTTCGTATTTATTTACACTAAATTTTCTAAGTTAGCATGTGAAGACGCTTAGTTCTACACATGAAAAGTACATTTGTTGTCTTCTCTCTCTTTAACTAACACATTGCTGCCGATAATATATATATATATATATATATATA
>VCRD01000733.1:5531-18823 GCA_006783055.1 Trinorchestia longiramus
ATTTCTGGCACTCGTGGCATTTCTGGCACTCGTGGCATTTCTGGCACTCGTGGCATTTCTGGCACTCGTGGCATTTCTGGCACTCGTGGCATTTCTGGCACTCTTATCAATACACATCGTTCAATTCATATCATTCATACACAACGTAATTGGCCGCAAATGCAACGCACTTCAATCACTAGTTGGACTCTGCCCGTCCTCCACAAGGAGTGCCTCGATAACTTAAGCCTTGCGAGCATGAGGGTGTTGGGTGCGAGGTGGTCCCGTCTGCCTGCCTCTACCTCGAACTGATGGCGAGGTTCTGAGTGGTCGGCTGCACACAAGCTGGTCCTCTTTCTGTTGGGGTTCCTTTTAGTTAATATTTCTTCTCTCGTCACTGTTCCTTCTTTATTCGTTTTCTTTTTTTGTTCTTTCTTGTTTCGTTGTTCTTTCTTCGTTCGTTGCTTTCTCTTTTTACTATTCCTACTCTCTCCAGTATTCTTCTTTGAAAAAATTCAGCGTAGAGCAACGAAAATCATTCCAGAACTCCGCAATTTCAGCTACGAAAAAAGTCTTCAACACCTTAAACTAATCTTCCTGGAACAAAAAAAAATGCAAGGACAACTCATTGAAACCTATAAGTATCTCAACAGCCTTAACGATGTTACCCTGGAAGGGCTTTTCAGAAGAGATTGTAACATGAGAACCAGAAATAACGGCTAAAACTAATACTGAAAAGCTTCAAGACATCCCATGCTATGAATTTTTTTCTCGTTTAAATTGCCGCAACTTGGAACCAACTCCGAAAACATCGTTTCTGCTGGCATTGTGAATACATCCAAAAATCGTCTCGACAGACATTGTATTACGAATCCCTCGGTATTATAACTTACTGATTCTATGTCCCTAACTCCCACGGCCAGTGTTATGGGATTAAGATGTGCGTGCTTGATGTAGACCCTTACTTTAAACGGCGTGGGACTAGGGTATCAACCCAAGAATTGGCCAAACGGCTCGTTTCTATTGCCTTATTCTATTCTTCTTTCTTTGTTATTATTTCTCCCTTCACTCTTTTCTATGCATTGAGTATGATGCAAACTATGTCTAAGTTACTAATATTTTCTATTTTCCTTTAAAATTTCTGTATAATTGTTCAGTTTTGGCATCTTTTTGACGCTCATTTAATTAATGTTAAATCAATGTATGAGACACACCGTTAATAGAATCACTCATGAAGTAACCTGGTCAGAGTTTTCAAACCACATTTTTCCCTGTGAATCTAGCTTGCATATTTCTGAACGAGAATTGCAGTAATTATATACATACAAAACCGCAATATATCATTAAACCCTCTCAAGTCTCGCCATTATATTCTTGCCTCTTATTGAAGTGAACCACGGTCCAAAATAGGAGACCCTTCAGTTGAAGGAAAAAGCCTAGGGATCTGCAATTATGAATGAACATTCCAAAATTTGTGTATTCAGTATTCGAATTCAGAGACGAAGTGCGTCGAGTCTTCGCCCCCAGCTGAGCTGAAAGCCGAGTCTTCGCCCCCAATTGTTCAACAATGCATTGAATTATACAGGGGGCGGCAAAATGACAACATATTTGTTAATTGAACAATACTGAAATAGAGTAACGATTGAAAATGTTATTTTTTTAAAACAAGTGAAAAGGAACCAGATGGCATTGAATAATAATTTTGAAAACAAACACATTTTTCGTCCTCTACTCTTTTTTTTTGTTATTAAACGTACAAATGTCAGAATATCTCCTTAAAGTTCGTTTCCAAAAAATGCAAGTGTATCTTGTCTCCACTATAGTCTGAAAGGAAAAAGGTTTTGTTCCCATTATTTTTGCAGTCTAACAATCCATTGCTGTAATTTAGTGCGAATTTCCTTATCCAAGAAATTCATTTCATTCATTAAGAGCTTTTACTTTATTATTCATGTCAAACTCCGAAAGCCCATCGATACTCTTACATACTGAGTTAGATTTTATATGATGTGTCGATAAATGTACTTCTAATCGGAATTTATCGAAGTGTCATCAATTTTCAACTCTATGTTAAGACTACCACCAAATTTTCACACCATCCATAAATTTTTATTGCGCACATTTTCAGATCCTGCATCTAAACAACAATTTCTTCGTGCGTCCACGCCATAAGCTTCCTATTTTTATTCTTCATTTGAAGGATAATTTCTGCGTGTGCCACACCAACCATAAATACTGACGGCAATTTTGCACAGGTGTTCACGGCGGTGTTTACACTGGAGTGCATCATGAAGATCATGGCGCTAAGTCAGGAGTTCTTCATCAACCGCTGGAACGTGTTCGATTTGATCATTGTACTGGCTTCGTTGCTGGACCTCGGCCTCGAAATTGGGTCCGGCCTCTCGGTGCTTAGAGGCATGCGCTTGGTAAGTTTTTTTATCAATCAATCCTTCAATGCATGAATTTTCACTTAACTGTTAGTATTATTTTTTACTCAGATACTGTTGATTGTCACAACTAAACGAGAACGTCTGTCATGTGCTGCTAGTGGTTCAGTATGCTTTCTAGCTTTTTTTAACTTCATGGTTATATATCTAGGAAGTAATCTGGTTTGTTCCGTTCATAGTATCTTACACATTTGATGGTTTTGATTGTACTCCTACTCGGTTATGCTCCAATGTTGGGTGAGGATTGGAATACGCACTTTGATAGTCTGTTCCAGATTTATTTTCTATTCAATTAGTACTTTACGGCGTGAATGTGCTGTACCCAAACCTTGTTCATAAGGTGAAGCAATACACACAATTGTCTGTACGACACGCACATCGGTATATACAAGACAAAATTAAAAGGGTATCGCAGTTAAGCTAAACTATACTATTATTCAGGGGCTTGAAAACATTTTCATGACCATGACAGTCGAAATGCTACCGAAGTATAATTAACTCAATCTTTTCATAATACAATGATAATACCAAACCTGTCTGGTGAGCTTGATGACCTACTATCAGTTCTACTTTTACAAATAATTAGATTACGGTGTTTCATTACCACATTTATCATTATGTCGTCCTATCATTACGTCTTGCAATTGAAAGCAAAGAGGGTTTAAAATGTCAAAATTTTCTCTTTAAAATTAGTTTTACTCGTGTGCTTCACGAGACCTGTCATACATAGTTCTGCTCATGTGCTTCTCGAGATCTGTCATACATAGTTCTGCTCATGTGCTTCTCGAGATCTGTCATACATAGTTCTGCTCATGTGCTTCACGAGACCTGTCATACATAGTTTTGCTCGTGTGCTTCACGAGACCTGTCATACATAGTTTTGCTCGTGTGCTTCACGAGACCTGTCATACATAGTTTTGCTCGTGTGCTTCACGAGACCTGTCATACATAGTTTTGCTCGTGTGCTTCACGAGACCTGTCATACATAGTTCTGCTCGTGTGCTTCACGAGACCTGTCATACATAGTTCTGCTCGTGTGCTTCACGAGACCTGTCATACATAGTTCTGCTCGTGTGCTTCACGAGACCTGTTATAAGACTAGCTCTTCATTGCGGTCGGCATGGCCGCTCATTTACGGACAAGTTTCAATCCCTTCATCTACTATAGAGCACCTCCATGGCAGGCTAAAGTTCAAAATTTGTGAGTTTAAAGTTATAAGTTATGCACGAGATAAATTAAAATGAGTGTAAATATTCAGGTCCACGTATTTAAATTCTGTAAAAAATTCTAAGGTTTTAACACATCGTTTTGCATTTACAGTTTGCACCAGCATTTACGAGTATAATATGTAACATCATATTCAAAGCAATAAAATTTTTGCCAGAAATAAATGCATTCAATATTTTGCTATGAGAAATTTGCTGTACGAACGTAACCAAGCATTACTGACAGGTCTTTTTTGTATAAACTTTGAGATGAAATAAGAGATTTCAATGCATCAGCGGATGTGTGTAGATAAGTGCAGTAGTAATGCGCACCCAAAATTTCTACTCGGAGAATAGTAGGCCTCCTGTCACTATATCTTGTATTCAGTATGCACAGTAACGAATGCAGCCAATGCAACCACCTGACGGAAATATTAAAGGAATACGGTGTGTGACTCAGAGTTGGTGATGGAGATTAATACCGAGGACACAGAGCGTAAAGATGCACGTAGGTTTAGAATTGTTGCTTGTAATTACGAAGCATAAACGTTTGCTATGACCAGACTTGTATTTCCTAGGTTTCGGTGCTATCATATTTGTTAGTTTTTTATCCTGTTAAGATTTTCAACCTAAGAGATATACTTAGATTTATGATTCTTAAACTTGCATAAATCCTCTACATGTTCATGCGATACAAAGGCCTTATTCTCTATTTTTCCGTTCTAGGTTGTGTTGGTTAATGAAGGAGCGCTATGTTCTAATTCATTTTGATGTGTGTAATTGAGAGGTAAATATTTTTAGACATTTTTCTAACTTTTGCAGTAATTTCTGGACTTCGTCAGCATATTTTAGAAAACCAGGAAGCTCTCGGTTTTTGGGATTGTTCGCCGTTGAAGTTATAGACTTGTATTAATTTTCGTGTATTATGCTAAACTTCGGGGTTCTGATCCTAAATATTTCGTGAACACGAATTTGTATTTCCATTTGATCCTATTAATTGCTCGTATATGAAGAAAAACAGTACGAATTTTTATTTCGCCTACATAAATACTAACGTATCACGAAGAAATTAATGAACTTATTTCGCCCGTCTTCACTACAGCTGAGAGTGCTGAAGTTAGCTCAGTCATGGAGGACGATGCGGGTGCTATTGTCCATTATCATCTCTACTCTCGGTGCCCTCGGAAACCTGACTTTTGTGCTACTCATCATCATCTACATCTTTGCTGTGATCGGCATGCAGCTCTTTGGTGACAACTACACCGAAGCCAACTTCGCCCCTGACCCTGTGCCCAGGTCAGTGTCTAATTTCAGTTCATGAAGTTCAATTGCTGGAATAAATTGTCTCCTGCTGCAACTTATTTTTGCAAGTCCCTCCATATTGAAAATTTGTTATGTTCTCTGTTTCGTTAGTTTGTTAAGGCTGCATTTGAAGCACCTTCTGAAAAAGATTGGTCATGTCAGGATTGAACGGCGCCATTGTTCTAACGAGCATTCGTAGGAAGAACATTGATTTACGGCGAAAATTTATGCATATTAACTTCGAACACAAAAACTGAAATTTTCCCTTGACGCGTTTCTTTGTCAGCGACTGGTATGTTACTATCATCTCTATACTAGTAAACCTGCTACTGAAATACAGAGTTACTATCCCTGTTCTGAAGTGCTGGCTCAGCTTTGACAGTGTCAGCGCTGGCTGTTGAGAATAACCACATTATAAGGAGCACCTAGCAGTGTAGGCTCGCCACTGGACCAGGAAACAATGAGACTGGAAAAATGACTAGCAAGGAGCGTCAGTCGGTGAATACGCGTATTGTTATGTTATTTTGGTGACAATTCATTCTGTCATGTCCTTGAAGTCGGATGTTTGCTAGTCTGGGTAAATTTAAAAATGTAAGCATATTGAATTAAACAAGTCATGTGTATAGACTTCTGGCGTATATTGTATTAATGCTGTTTGTAGTTGAAATTTTGATCGAATGAAAATTTGTGTACGGACATATAATACCCTGGCAATTAGTAAGAAATTCATGTTCATGAATCTAGCCCTGCAAGGATGATGCATTTATAGTGGTGTGTCGATTAAATGTAAAATAGATTGCAGTGCACTGCCTAAGGTTCTTTACCTGATGAGAGCTGTCGATATACGCTAGTCGACATTATTCTAAGAAAAATGTCATGATCATTTTTGTACGCCACATAAATGCTGCTCTTAGCTCTGCATTAGCTAATTCGGTATTAATTAATCACATCTTCAGTTTAATTTGCGTTTGTTTATTTTATTATTTTTTTTTTTCTTTTGTTACGGAAAGTGGGCTAAAATATGCTTTTCTAACTTCACTCCAAACGTTTTCAATCCTGGTTTTTTAAGCTAACGAATAATAGAATTAATCAGATTGTATTGCTTCGGTTTAGAACTTTTGAATGTAGTCAGCCTGAGATATATAAACTTTTTACCAAAAATGCAAACTAGCTGAGACTTGTTTATATAATTAAGAATTTATTCACTTAATGACATCCGCTCGGAAAAATTCAACCATGCACGTGATAAATTTTTGCGCTGTTTGTTTGATGCCCCTTCATCTATGTAAATTTTCGTTAAAGTGCAACAAATTCTTTATAGAGAATTGTTTTTAACGTACTTGTTTAATGTTCTCGCATTTGAGGGGAATTTAAATAAAATTATCATGTCACAGCGAGTTTGAACGTGACAATTTCCCAAGCTTGTTTGCAGTTGGTTTTTACAAATGCTTGTAATATTTCACAAACGAATTTCTATATAAAGTTCACATATTCTAATCCTCTAATTCATGCTGGTTTTCAATTCAAAAGCATTCAATTATACCCATATCATCTCATTTAAATTTTAACATTTTTTATTCCATGGCATTGTCCTCGTGTTCATGGAGCCGTTGAGTCATGGTGATATTAAATGGCTTCTATTTTTCCAGATGGAACTTCACGGATTTTCTGCACTCCTTCATGATGATTTTCCGCATCTTGTGTGGAGAATGGGTCGAACCGCTCTGGGACTGTATGAGGGCAGAGAAGGAGGGCGTGAGTCTTGCTTGCCATTTTTGTCCAGTTATGCTCATATTCGTAAAATTTCCTTGTTATTTTCATCGCAATATTGTAAATGCTTCCAAGTTTTTGGCCAAGCTAAAAAAATAATACTTGGGAAGAGGCCTTGTAACTGTCCTAGAAATAAGCAAGTTTCGATTTGTGTTATGGTGAAAAAGCCATTTTTGTTTTACTAATTATATCAGGTCATTAAGAATGAAATGCCTGGTTTTTTCATGCGCCAAATATGATGGTCGTTAACTTTTATGATTTATTTTGATATGTTATTTAACAAGATTAGACCCACGCATCTTTACTTTTCCTAATGCATTACCCGGTGTTGGATGATGTTGTGAGTTTTCTCACACAAATCAATATTTCTGAACCCATAGATAGATCAAAAATTCTTATTTTTTATGATGAGTTCCGTCTTAAAACTAATGCATCACAGCCAGCTCGAAATATTTGAGGTTTTTATTGAAGGTATACTGAATGAGCACATTGTACATCAATGGTTTGAGAAATTACGGTCTGGTAACTTTTATTGAAATCAACCAGTTACAAAAAATGTAGCTAACTTCAATGATCCAGTTATGATCAGAGAGATGTAAAAATATCTTGCTACAGCACAATTTCAGTTTCACTGCAGATTAACAAGCACTATGGCAACACAGCGTCATTATCACTGATGACATGCAGACACACTTTATATTTGACTGCGATGTCGTACGAGGTTAATTATGCAGGCAGTTAACTATGAATACCAAGTAAAAGAAAAAACTAGAAATCATCATTTTCAGGATTTTTGCAATTTTTTGCCGACAATTTGGATGAGTTTGTGGACGGGAATGCCTTCACTTCCATCCCTTGGGACTCATAGGCATTTTTAGAAACTACCAGTTGCGTCGGTCAAGATATGCTGCAGTACAAAAAACTGGCCTAGATGAACATGGCAAGCATGCGCGCTGCACATTACGTACCTGTTACACGAAAAACTATTTGAAAGCACCAATGTAAAAAATCGTAACACTTGCACTGAGTGAACACGATCTCATACCAGGGCGCACGTAATAAAGCCGATAGTCTCGAAGCAGAAGAGAGGAAAATAGAGAGAGAGGGTGAGAGGAAGAGAGAAAAGAGGTAGAGAGAGCAGGGAGAGCCGTACGCCTAGCAGAGAGACGCTGCGTTCTGTGCTATCCATATTTAAACGTTACCACCAGCTACTTCGAAGCCTCAACAAACTCTTTTTAGAAACGTGCGTTCATCCGTCGGCGGCGAACTAGATTAATGAATCTTGCCTAACATCCCGATGCCAGACTGTGATGCCCTTAAAGGTATAGCTTGCAACCTCGTTTAGGCCCTTCAAATTTTTATAATAACGCACATCAATTTTGTTGAATTACGATCCCGATGATTTACCTCATGGTGTCCGAAATTTTTCAAGGTTGTAAGTTATGTTCAACATCACGATGACATGTGCGTTTTTGGATAATTTAAAGTCCCTGTTTATATTCATAAATGCAGGTGTAGTTGTTATGCCGCTTATTGTGACCTATAATAATGTTTAAACATATTAATTCTAGTGGGTTTCTTTGAATTTTCTCAATTATACGTAATAAATCATTACCTAAATGGACTTTTAAAAATTTTCTGTTATTCAATGTGTAATTTTTTAATTAGTATTTGTTTTCTGTAAGCCTGTCGATACTAAATTTTTGCTGTAGCTCACGATGGTTGTTTAACTGGATTGATTTTCAGAGTCAGTTATGGATGAATTATTGGGCTCAGTGAGTTTTTCTTTATTCTTGTTAGGAAATGAATACATTTCTAGAACGCATTCGCGCTAGAGTAAACCAGAACACATTCCTGCTGGGGTAGTCTACGACACATTCCCGCTGGGGTAGTTTACGACACATTCCTGCTGGGGTAGTCTACGACGCATTCCCGTTAGGGTAATCTATGACGCATTCCCGTTAGGGTAATTTATGACACATTCCCGCTATATTCGCTCGAATTAGACTCATTCAATTCCAGTTTCAACTGTTTTGTATGGTTTGATGAGGTCTTTTAAGTTCTACGTAATATTTTGCACCAGGTTCAGCAACGTCATTAAGCAAAATTAGGATGTGTAGAAGAACTAATACTGATGCTAGAATTTTATTGCAACTCAGTGAATTAGAATTTATTGTTGATATGGTAGTTTGACAGCCACACTTTTAAAATATACTTCCTATTTTGTGGACAAAGAAAATTTTAAATTGTTTATCGACTCCACTGATGGAAAAGTACTTATACTTGAACATACAACGATAAATTTTAACCAGAAAAGTTTTCTGACAGAGAAAATGTTGAAACGAAAAGACAATCGCAACGATAATATCGAAGCTTCAATCGCAGCGATAGTATCGAGTCTACAATCGCAGCGATAGGATCGAGGCTACAATCGCAGCGATAGAATCACAGCGATAGAATCGCGGCTACAATTGTAACAATCGAATCGAGGCTTCAATTGTGACAATCGAATCGAGGCTTCAATTGTAACAATCGAATCGAGGCTACAATCGCAGCAATAGAATCGAGGCTACAATCGCAGCTTTAGGATCGAGGCTACAATCGCAGCAATAGCATCAAGGCTACAATCGCAGCGTTAGCATCAAGGCTACAATCGCAGCGTTAGCATCAAGGCTACAATCGCAGCGTTAGCATCAAGGCTACAATCGCAGCGTTAGCATCAAGGCTACAATCGCAGCGTTAGCATCAAGGCTACAATCGCAGCGTTAGCATCAAGGCTACAATCACCATATCTTGTGGTCAGGGTTCGGAGACGTGCCTGGCCATCTTCCTTCCTGCGTTGGTGATGGGCAACTTCATGGTGCTAAACTTGTTCCTTGCCCTGCTGCTCAACAGCTTCAACTCTGACGAGCTCAAGTCCAGGCAAGACGACATGGAGGAGGAGTCCAAAGTGGTGGAGCTTCTCACTAAGATGATGGTTGGTCGCTCATTACAACAAATGCTCAAAAACACTAGGTTTTACTGTATTAGCGTCTCTTTACATTAGTATTTCGCTCACATAATGTCTCATTGAAATGTTTCGTTACATATGATTATATACAATTATCTCTCTTTATATTGTCTCTGTACATTTATGTCGCTTAACATTGTTTGGTTACATTAATGGTTCATTATATTAGTTACATATTCCTTAGTATTTATGTAACTTCGACATAACAATTGGACGATTATCCTCTCTTCGTACCCAGTTACAATTCAACGCAATTGTTAAGCCAACGACTTTTATACAGATCACCTCTGCGCTTTTGTGTGTCTGAGTCAATGCTGGAAGACTAATGACATCTACTGTTCCCTTCAGAACTTTTTTCTTCCTACGCGATTCAAACGGAAGATCAAGACGGAAGCTGAGCGCAGAGCGGAGATGATAGCGCAAGACAAGGCGGACGAGGAGCAAAGGGCAGCCAGAATGAGGGAGCTGTTTGGGGAGTGCAAGCAAGAAACCACTGAGCTCGTTGTCGACATGGAACCTGATCCTGTTGAGACCACTAAGCAGGTCAAGATAGAAGAGCGTGAAGATCTCGTTGAAAAAGCCAAAGTACGCGAGAAACAGCAAACTCAGCAGAAACAGCAAACTCAGCAGAAGCAGCAAACTCAGCAGAAGCAGCAAACTCAGCAGAAACAGCAAACTCAGCAGAAGCAACAGCAGCAGAAAAGTTCAGGAGAGCCTGTGGCTGGCAAGGATTCCAAGGATCGAGGAGTAAAACAGGCCTTCAGTGAGCCTGAGCTCAGAATAGAAGAAAAAGATAATAAGGAAGGAGGAGCTGATCCTCAACGCCGGGGCTACAAGAGGATGGCTGCAGCAGGTAACTATCAGTTTGTGACTCCTTTTTTGTTCATTCGATTGTGTGTCCCCTCGAAAACAACAGATAATTATTACACAAAAATTGATGACTGAGAGTAAGTTTATTATTGCCACTTTTTCATGTATACCTATTATTATGTATGTACATATAACGAACTGCAGGTACCTATACATTTGATAAATGATGCTATTGTTTTTATTTCATGCCCATCATCGACTTACTAAACAATAAGATTGGATTTTTTTTAGCTAGCAACCAAAACTGCATACCACTTTAGTTGATATGTAGAGCAGATTTATATTCCTAGCATTTAGTTCATGCTTTGACACCAGAGCTGCTCAGACTCGCTGTTTTCGTTTCTGGAGCCAATTTTCATCAGTAACATATAAGCCTCATAACATCTCGCACTGAATTCGCCTTGTTTTCAGGTGATGGTCGGCTTGAGAAGCAAGAAAGCATAGAACTGAGCGACTTCCCTACAGAAAGCACTCCGCAAAGACGAGGGCGAATTTTACCGGCGCAGCCTTCAGGTGGTCGACGACCACCACAGGCGCCTGCCACAGGGCGCGACTACCATGAAGGTAGAGGAAACACCAGAGACCTTGTAGGTAGGAGAGACCTCAGGCGTCCCGACATAGACGGTGCAGGAGGCAGAGAACCACCCTTCGATATCAGAGGATCTTCTAGCTACCGAGGACATGATCCCCAAAATTGGGATGTCGAAGGTGGCAGAGGAGATCCAAGAAGCTTGGATGCCAGAGATCTCGCTACGGATCCAATTGGTCTCCGCGAGACTAGAATCGGTAGCGACCATAGAGACTATAGAAATGACAGAAGCGCTAGAAGTGAACGGGAAACTCTCTTATTCAATAACCAAGACTTTAGTAGTAGGTCAGCCGACATAAGAAAGTTTAGTCCGAGAAGCAGATTAGATTATTTCGAAAGGAATCCACTGGATTCTTACGACCTTAGAGGACTAGATAGAAGATCCGACCGTTATAACCTCCTTGCTAGAAAGAATGATTCGATGGGTGACCTTCGAGACGAAAAGTACTTCGATAATTACAGTCGTAATGAGCTTGGCCGTTTCCCTCTTCATCGCAGTGTACGAGAAAGTAGAAAAGATATTCATGACCGTATCGATAGTCAGAGAAGAGGGTATTTAGCGAGAACAGGCTATGGAAAAGCAGATCCTTCGTACTTACGTAGACATTTCACAAGTGATGGCATCCCTTCTTATAGGGGAAACACAGGAACGGACTATCACCTATCTAGAGGAACAGCTTCTGCTTATCACGACAAGCTCAGAAGAACTGATGCAACATTACTCGACTCATCGTATCACCACAGCCTGCCAAGAAGAGACCCATTAAGAGGTCCGTATTCTGACAGGTATCCAGCCTACGATGACAAACGATATATTGGGAGTCTTCCCCCGTCTTCTCGCTCCCCTCCATCCTCCGCTCCTCACCGCTACGATTTGGAGGGTCTTCAGAGGGGAGAAAGAAGAGGAAGGCCTCGATATCCTGACATGGAGGGCCGATACGACTACGACGATAGTATTTCTGATGTCAATATGTCGGAAAGTGTGCTTCCAAGACTAAAGCTCAACAACAAAGTGAGTGAACGAAAACTAGGAAACTGATTTATTTATTCTGTGATCAACATGCAATTTTTCATAAAAATCCTAAAGCTTGTTCATTTACTTCAACGTTATTGCCGAGGTAATAGAACGTTTTTGCACATATGAGCATTGAGACTTTCACTATTATTTGGACTTTTATGTTCTTGGTATTTATCCTTTTATATGAATCAACTTGCTTGGAAATAGTTTTTCTTTCTTTCATATGATCTTAACCATCTTTTTTAGACCTTATTTTAGTGGTGAACTCACTATTATAAGTAAATTATTTGAAGCTCGCCTTCTCACAAAACAGCATGTTAGTCAAGCTGAATGTATAATCAATCAATTTTTTCTACCTTCATATTTTCTGTTAGTGTTCCTTTACTGGTGCAATATTCTAAATCTCTAACATGATAGCAGCTAAATTCTATTTGTTTCGACTAGAGTAACTTTTTAAAAGCTTACTACAGCTTTGTTTCCTTCGAATCTTACCATCTGTGAATTATATTTAAAAATATTTGACCAATATGACTGTTCAGCGACCTCTCCAACGTTTCGTCTATTTTTCTCTTCTATAATATAAACAGAATAACAAAGCGCTTTTCGTTCCTCAAGTGATTTTCGTTTCCAGTTAAACTTCGACCACCAAGGGTCTTGCGACGACCTACCCGAGATAACACTCGACCAAGACGAATCTGACGACAGAGAAAACAAAAACGATGAACCCGAGGAAGAAGAACCAACGACGCCTTTAGGCAACGGTGGTCCAGGCATGAAAACGCTACAGGTGAGGTCTCTGCCAGAACGAACTTTGGAATGAACTAATTTCTTTAATTTTTCTGAATTTAGTTCTTCCGAATTTTCAGATGAAGTTGACAGTTTAAACAGAACGAACTCGAGAATGAAAGAACTCGTCAGGTGAGGCTAGTTGTTCGAATTTAACTAATTCTAGGATGAACGAATACCATAGATGAAATTTGCAGTTCTGATGGAACGAACTCTTGAAAGAACGTAAATTTTATTTTTGAAGAGGCTCCTGCAACTGGTGCTAGTGTATACAGTTATTCTAGTGAACTCGTGCTAGTGTATAGTTATGCTAGTGAAC
>VCRD01000733.1:19598-32875 GCA_006783055.1 Trinorchestia longiramus
TTTTACTCTTGATCCATTTCTCATGCAACATGGTCTGTATGACTTACTTCTGAGCCGTGTGATACTTTAGTTTTATTTACTTTAAAGTATGACTTTGCTATGAACTAAGGAATTTCGTGGCTTATAATACTGCACTGAATCAAAGCTGTGAGTTCTTGACCTCACAGCGCTGGCAGAGAGAGACAGGAGCGAGGGGGGTGTGAAACCATACATCCTCAATGTTTAATCGCATTACGTGTTAAAATTTTAAGAAAAATTGGTACTCTTCATACTAAAAGTAATATCCAGCTACATAAATGTAATACTCTGTGGTTACGTAGATCATTAGGTTACAAAAATATTCACAAGAGAGATAGGAGTCACTCTGAAAAAAATATGCTACTAAAGCTACATTATTCAGACTATAAGACAATATTCATCCTTACATGAAAAGACTACCCTCTTAACTAGAGAAAAAGTTCAAAGGTATACCTCAGCATAATTTTCACTCTAAATTAGCAATAAAATGAATGTCTCAAAATGTTTTAGCGCTCAACTTGGTATGGTTTGAAATTAAGGACAATAATTAGCGTGGGCAGGTTTTGTATATTCGGTATTCTAATGTGGCCATGTTTCTGTTTCGTCATTTAGCAACTCTAGCTTCAGTTCCAATAGTGTGGCCATGATATCAATATTGAAATTTTTTGGTTTCTCCATAATTCCTACTGATATTCTCCAAACGTATTATCCAGAAGTATTGTTCCAAAACGTATTACTGAAACGTCTTACTGAAACGTATTATTCAGACGTTTCTTAAGATTACGGCTCTAATGACTATACACATTTCGTACGTGTACAGTACTGTTCTTGATGTCCGTGATTTAACGAGAGTAATAATTTTGTTAACAAAATATTTAAATTTTGAAAATATTCAAAGGTTTTATTCATTTTTTCTGTCCAAACTGTAGAATATCGTTGACGATGATGAATTGGTGAGCGTTTTGGTTGTGTGTAATGAGTGTCTCTTAACTTGACTTCAATGTGCAGGATTATATTGCATGACGCATCTGTATCATAAATTTAACTGCTTTCTAAAATTTATTTTCATATAAACTTATTAATATCACTGGGATCCAACAAAAATCATTGGCTGCTCTAATGAGCCCGCTGAAGAGATAAACTATTTGTATTATTGTGTACCAATTAAAGGATGTTTATTCCTTTTAGCATTTCTATTTGGGTGGCAGGAATCAATAAATGTAACTTTTTATTTTTAGTTGTATTCAAGATTGAAAAATCTAAGCCTCATTAATGTTTCGCACGGCACGTCTGAAAAACTTATTTTTTGAAATGTGTTCCATAAAAACTTGGTGTATTTTTTGTTGAATGGAACGCTATAATTCATGGTGATTACATCATGTATCAACATGCTGTAAGTTTTCAATAATATTACTCGCTGACCAGTAACCCTTATTATTACAGAATACGTCAAGTCAAAACTCGAGACTTGTAAGATCCGTGATCTTATCTCGTTCAGCGAATATGCAATTTTGCCAACTGGCTCAACAGGATGTTTTCTTAAAAAAACGATCTTTGAGTTAGCGGATACTCCTGTTTCAATTGCCTGAACTTGATCAATGCTTCAACTAGCACCCAATCGCGCCAATCGTTCACAGATTCTGGCTTAGGATTTTGCTGTACTGTCGTATTAGCGCTAGGTAAAAAAAGAGTGGACGTATTTGTGCAAATCTTTCTTTCAATTCAGTCCGTAAAGTACAAACCCTTGCACTATTTCAACTAATATTCGACTCCTAACTTTTTTCAATGTTTATCAGCACGGTGTATTTTCAGAGTACAAAGTATTGGAACAGACTTTAGTACCATTTCTTTTGCCATATTTACCATATCAAGATGACTTAACGCTTTTTAAAAATCATGCACACATATTTTCATTGTAAATTTATGTATAAATATTTTGTTTATGATCAGGAGCAAGTGTACGTGTATCTTTATTTTAAGGAGCACTCTAATCATAATTTTCACTTTATGATATAATTAGTGCGCTGAACACAGCTGGCACTGTAATTGACTTTATATGTACGAGTGCTCACCTTTACCACTCTTATTAACAGATGTTCAAATGACTGCAATTTCTATCTGAAATTTCCCTATCTCTGTCATTCATGTTTTAAATGTACAACTACTTTTAAGTAGCCATGTGCCGAACGATACTACACAGTTGAGAATTAATAATTTTAGTCGTTTGCGTTTGTATTGAATGTCATCTACAGGAGATCAATCTGCCCTCTACTGAACAGCCTTGTGAATGCACATTTAGTCCAACGACAGCCACTATTTTACCTGGTGTAACAGACGTTTAATATCATTAGAGCCCTGCTCTAATGGACAGTGACATCCATTGTTAACATTTCTTGGTGTTCCGTGTTATGTTACTAACTGCAAATGCAACATGTTCACCATATAATTTCCGTGTTTGAGTGTGCAGTAACATTTCTGCGCAAGAGTTGTTTTTGATGTTTTATGTATAGTTCAACCTATACGTAATAAACTATAGTATTTACATGCTTCTTTGCTATACTATTTAAACTACTATTGTATACGACTCGGCTTATAGTATACTATAGTATTTACGCTACCAGCAAACACTACCAAAGCTATAGTTTCTTCCAGTCGTTTCGTTCTTTATGCCTGTATAACTTTTCCAACAATCTACTGATGTTCAACGTATACTTTTGACTTGCACTCTCATAAACAAGGTATGGTTTATTGGCTTTATAATATACTTTTTATTGCACGGGTATTATAAGTGTTCATACCACATTTTTATGACTAATATGAACTGCCTTGTGTGCGGCTATAACAATCTGCTTGCTGACTAATTTCTTCAATCGCATCCGCAACTTCAGGTTTTAAATTGCTTTCAAATGGCTTAATTTTTCTTAGTTTTTGAACGTTCGTTCTTAATCAACAGATTTGTGCAGTTTGATATATTATACTACCTAGCAAGCTCTATTTTTTAACATGAATGACAGCCTCTTGAACTGGTCCACAGCACTATACCCAACAGCGATACCAATTAACACCACGTGTTTCATTGACTTATACTAGTTTCAGTGACCTATACTAACTTGGCGCCGCGTAACTCTAGTCCCACATGCAGGCGGCGGCGAAGAAGGCGAAGCAGGCAGAGAGCACCCAGAGTTGGGGTGCGGTTATCAATTACGTGGATGAGATTACCACGGGTGTCAAAGACGATGAGGACCCCAGATTTGTGAAGCAGGAGAAGAAGCAGAAGCTTCCCCCAGATTGCTTTCCCAAGATGGTCTACAACAGGTACTAGTTGGGGGCATAGTTTGTAAGGCTCTCTCAATGAAAGAAGAGATAGAAATACCTAAGATAACGCAAAAATGTAACAGCATTGTTGTGCAGTATTAGATCACCTCTAGTGGCACAATTGAGGAGACTTTGAAAAGCTAAGTAAGGACAATGAAGTAATGATATATGGATAATAATCAGGTAATACTCATAATGTTTAGTGATTTCAGTACTCAAATAAATCGTTCAGGACTTTGTTAATACTGAAAGTAATACATCAGAAAATCTATAACCAAGAATAAGACTGATATGTAACTCTTTGTGACACAAGTAATACAGATCATGTCGTTCACAACAACTTGGGGACGTCTTGTATGATAATTGAGTAGGATGCTTGAATTCTTCGTAAGACTTTGTTTTTCCTCGTCTTTTCCTTTTTGTCCCGCGCTATAGACCGATGGATCGACCTCTTTCACAACAGCGTCTTAACTGATCTTTGTTAGATCTAGCTTTGAGTCTATTAACCCTTTCGGTACCATGATGCAAATATCAGAACCTTTTAAACATATTTAACATCAAATATTAAAAAAGATGCTTTGTGATGTTACGGCATGACTACGGCAAACTTACGGCATGGGACTTCGGTATTGAACCAAGAATGGGCCAAACGGCTCGTTCCTATTGCCTTATTCTATTCTATTCTATTCTTTTACGGTCACTACATTGTCCTGATCAAACTGTAGCTTGCACTGCCCTACCAGCGTTTGCACAGACACACGTGTTGCTCTGCATCTTAATAGGCGAAAAATGACTGCGGCTACCAGAGATGCCGTCGGGACCGAAAGGGTTAACCAATAAAACTCACAATAATCTGGACTTCATTTCACTTGGTTGGTTTGTCAATATGTTGACTGCTTTTTTGCCAGTTGTTGTTGTTGTTATTGTAGCCAACTGTGAAGCTAAAACTCGGAGCCTGCATGAAGTCCTTTGAAATACAGCTTTTTAAGTTTCATCCCGCACTGAGGTTTGAGTTGGAGGGCGAGCGGATCTTAGGTACTAAGTGCTCTGCTGAGAGTATGTAGGAGTACTGAACACCACTCGAGGATGAGTGGTGATCGTGTTTGTCTACGTCAGAGAAACCTTAAAAGTAGCAACATTCGTCACTGATAAGATTAGCTACCCACCGTAGAATCAACAATTCCTGCTTCAAGAAGCTATCATCGATTTAGTTTTATGGTAAAGTAGGCCTTATTTTTCCTTCTACCACTCCTCTTTCTCTCTCAGAAGGAAGGCGTTCTGTAAATAGGAATGTCAGTCTGTACATTGAGTGACTTGTACGGTCAGCCTACTAGTACTTCTTTTTTCAAGTTTCGTCCCGTTGAGATACTCTGTCACTGTCAGGCTCCCTTCTAGCAAATACAGCGGTTAAACTCATACAGTGAAATGGTAATAACTGAGTTTGAGTTACAATAGCGTTTGTGTGTTAATATCAGATTTCCCTAAGCATAAGAACGTTTGGATTGACATTTTTCATGAAAATCTACAGTATATCATTTCAAGATTTGAACTTTTCAATGGCTTCATCATCACAAACTTTACGAACAGAGTGAAGTGCTGCCAGACCTTCACGGGGACCGGACTGTACCGCAAATGGTACCTGCTTCGGAAATTTTGCTTGGGCATTACAGACAGTCCGTATTTTGAGTGGTTTATCCTCTCGATGATATTCGCGTCGTCCATCACTCTCTGTTTTGAGGACATCCACCTCGATTCCAACCCGGACCTCAAGGTATGCCAAAGAGGATGTGAGTCAGCCCTCTCTTAGCTGAAATTTTGAAGACGAATGCTTTGATGGAAAATACTCAATTTTTATTAGCTAACAGACTTCCTTAATAATCTCAATCATTTAGCAATATCTTTTTTCTCACTTTTTAGAGACATTAGTGGTGGGAGATGTCCTTAATAGACTGTTAGAGATTTGAAGTGTGTCAACCGTTAGATCATGTACTCTTCGAAATAAACCCATTAACTGCATGGCATGGCTTTAAAAATAATTATCAAGAGTTATCTTTTCACTCGGAACTTGCGATATAGTTATCCAATGATCCTGAGGATGTTCATCTTCTCTAGTTCCCCCGCTGTGTTGCTAGACCTGGTTGTTCTGAGGAAAACTGTCATGTATGTGTTCCGTAATATACATGCCAAATACATCACAGTTTCAGCTATTTGATCATGTCATGCCTAAACTGTCTTGCTTTTCCTATAGCTGAGAGTAATGGGTATATACTTAAAAAAATTCGTTCGTTCTGCATTGAGATCAGTACAGGAAATTTATTTCGACGGAAGATCTACGACTTTCAGTAAAATGTGTCGTCACATATTGTGTATTTCCTATCAGAAGTGAGGTATATTTTCTTCAATTGATTTATGAGCTTCTTTCAGCTGCCTTATTTAATCTTTTAGTTTAGATGAGATAAATTCTTTTTCCAAGCCTCTTTGTGCTTGAAATTTCATGCCATTTTTCATTCTTAGCTTCGATTTTGGCTGGAAGACCCTTCTCACAATATTTGCAAGCTCGTAAAAAATATTGAATCGCTCTAAATTCAGTGCTTTGTATCTATTCAGTATTTTTTATAAGAAATATGTTAACTCAATCTACACTATAAACATTTCTTTATCATTTATTTCTTCAAGATTACTTCTAATTCTGAACGTTAACACAAAGTTATTTAGACGACGTTATCTGAAATATTGTGAGATCTAATGTCTCGAATAAAAATTTTGATCCATGAGGATGTGTTCTAGTTTTAAGTTATTTTCTTAGCTTCTGACCTTTTAATTAAAACGATAGAATACAAAAACTCAGAATGAGACTAGCGTCTGAGTGCATCCTATGACGCAGTGGTATTGAGTCTCTCTCTCTCTCTTACGTCTCAAGGAGAAAAACAACTCCCATGTACATCGCTTATTTTATTCTTCCTCCTCCTTCTCTTCTCGTCCTACTTAAAATTGCATGATTTACTTCCTCAATTTAACAACTCTTAGCTTTGCTTACTAGATTACATGGCTATACTGAAAGTAAAAGTGGTCAAAATTTGTTCACTTTAAACTTGCTTGTCAAAGTGAGGCGAGTTTGCTGGTGTATTGAGAGCGGCAGCTACGCATTTCAAAGTTCAATTCTAGAAATATTTAAATTATTGTACGATTTTTTAACGTGCTACTATCATTTTTCGACGATAGTCTTGTGTAAGCTTTTGTCTTTTTAAATAAATTTTAATGAATCAAATCATTTCTTAAAACAGTCGTAGCAATTCAATTACGCCAATGTTGTTCACAAGATAATTAATGCAGTTCATTAGACATCGTAACCTCTGTAGTTACGATACTTTCTTGGAATATTGTTCAAAATCCTAGTATATTGAATCAAATTTCAATTACAGTAGACATTAGCACCCTCTGTTGCTCCTCTAATTATTTCCTCTAGTTTTAGTGTACAACTTCCTGAAATTTTTCCTTCTTCGATTAACGATAATGCAGCCTGCCGTAATTACATTTTTTCCCAATGAGGAGAATATTGAACCAAACATATACTTGGGTCTTAGATGACACGTTTTATGGACTAGCGTGTTTAGTTATGTAGAAGAGCAGTGAAAAGTTCTAGCCTTGTATTGCAGTCGACTTGATCTCTAGATATAATACGATTGTTTCATTTTTTAATGCAGGCCTACCACTTGAAGCAGCTTCATTTACGATGTTTGTAGGCTTATTTTGCCCAATCAGAGAAGTGACATGATCAATGACCTATTCTAAAACGACTGCTCTGTGATTGGTTAAAACCATCGTCACAATTCCCCTCTCTCTGATTGGTTGAAGAGTGCCTTCAAGCATCGGAAGCATTGTTTGAGGGCCTGTGTTTCAGAAAGTGTTGAGGGCACTGATTGGTGTTCATGTTTTTTGTTTACTAAAGTTTTCTAATACTTCTCTGCTCCACGCAGGATCGACGGGTATCTATCATGCTTCATTTTTTCCTTTGTTTCACTTTTATTTATTTCTATATATATATCTATATATCTGTTTGTCCGTATGTCACACACAGCCTACCTTTACTTTTGAAATGCGTTTGAGTTGAGCTTATGTGCCTGAAGTGCGCAAAATCACAAATATTAAATCACTGTAAGTCTACCACCCTAACCACTGCAATAAATCACTATATCATTCTGCATACTCATCACTATTTGTGTTATGCGTACCGTCATTTTTCACTACACAAATATTGGTTTACCATACGACATGATCGATACTCTCATTTCATTACTAACTGCATATATAATTGTTACACTAATATTTTTCTAGAAATACTTCATCACTTCTCATATTTTCGTATAATACGCTTACATTAAATATTTATTTTAGATTGCATCATGTTAGTAGTATATTTTTGTATATACTTGGCTAACACTTTATGGCAGTTGATTTTGCAGTCAAAAAAAATACCTATCAAATAATCTAATCATCACCTCTCTCAATTTCATTATTACTAATTGCCCATCGATTCACATTCATTCAGTTGCAATATACCCCGTCAATGTTATGTACCTATATTATGTTAATGATTTAATTCAAGCTTCATAAATCCGTAAATGTATTTTTCTAAACAAAATTAAATTTCCTTCTTGAGAAAGCCCATGTATAGATGACCCTTTCTGTAATTAAACTCGATCTGCAACAGGTCCAAACCTAGAGCACCTATACTGAATACCTGAAAACGAAGCTCTTAGTTCATGTTTTGGTGAACTGTAGAATGGTGAATCAATATTCAGGTCATATTTAAGTATCAGCAAGTGTCCCATCATCTTTAGTGTGACCCTGAACTCATAAAGCAATCATCGCTGGTCAATGATAAGCAATCCTTATGAAACAATCTCTGCAGAGCAATCCCTGTGACGCAATCTCTACAGCGCAATTACTGTGACGCAATCTCTACAGCGCAATCCCCGTGATGAAATCTCTACAGCGCAATTACTGTGACACAATCTCTACAGAGCAATTACTGTGACACAATCTCTACAGAGCAATCACTGTAACACAATCACTACAGCGCAATTACAGTGACACAATCACTACAGTGCAATCTCTATGGCAATATCTACAGAGAAATCAATGAACACAATAGAACCGCTGTAGCAGCCATTTCATTTAACGACAGAGTTTTTAAATATTTCTGCTTTTCATCTGTCGAATTCATTTGTACAAAATAATATTTGAAATAATTTGTTACTCTTTCATGGCTAGATTCAATTGTTTGAAATTGTTGTCAAATCTTCTCGCAGCTACTAACCTAAAATTAATAAAGTCTATGTACGACTATTCAGTTTTCGAGTCATGTTTTGTGTCTCTCTGGAATTTACTGGGTGCTGTACAAACTTGAATCTAAAATTTGTGGCTTCCCATTTTCTCAACTTTAAAATATTACCTTAATTCGTGTGTAGTTCTGGCCCACAAAATTTGTTTCATGTGTCAAATAATTTTTATAAGCCCAAAAATTATGTCAATTTGAAACAATGCGTTTCTTTGCATTCTATTTCTTCTAGTGTCTAGAAATTATCCTGTCGTAACTGTTAATATTCCTTGGTTTGGTTTCATCTCACGTACACATTAGAGCAAAGTTTCTTAGAAATTATTTACTATCGTAGGATAACTGAACACCCATGAAAATGCTGTAACTCTCTTGAAATATCTATGATTACTCAGCTTAACCTAAATTCTGACTTTTTTGAAAAGCAGCCATATAATGAGGCAAATTAGTCAAATAAGTTTGTCATAGTTTCTTCGGTTACGAGGTCATAGAGCTTTGAAAACAGAAAAACCATGTGGGAGCTGAATTCTCAGAGTTAAATAAACTTAGTGTACAGTGCATTTTACTCCCGACTATTTTTTTGAAGTAACTTTTTCGTAGCAATCCTCAGTCAAATTTGGAGCTCCCTTTGGATGAGTATAGAAAACTGTAGAAATGTCCCGCACTCTCACAACCCTACCCTCCTTCCCTCGTTCCATGGGTTGTAGCCCGATAGCTGCAACCCAGCCAATTTGTAGCCGTAGGAGTGATAAGTCTTTCGAACAAGTCACTCAGTCCTGTCAGAACATTTAGAACCCATTGAAAAATACATGGTCTCACGTATGTCTCATCACTAACAATTTGTTGCATTTTGTCATCATTTGGAAAATATACTGACGCCTGAGTTGAAATTTTGTGTTAATGTCAAATGTTAAAGCATGATGCCTTCGTCCGTCTCACATAATTTTGAGGTTCAGTGTACTTTCTGTTAGGTCTCACGCAGCCTGTTCTGCCTTGCTGGGCTCTCAAGTACATACAAGCCTTTTATTTTTCATAATTTAACTTAAAGCAAATTATCCTACATAGAACTTCCGGCCCTTGAAGTGTGCCACGGAATTACGTATGATTTTCCTGTCTGGCTGCTTTATCAAGTACAACACGCAGTCTTTACAAGCACTTGAACCACGCTGTTTGTTCTTCCACTTTCTACGTCTAAAATTTATATGAGAAAAAATACTGTTATTGTTGAAAAGTTCATGATGAACTCACTTCTGACATGGTTATTCAAAAAATTGTTACTCTAATTTCTGTTTAATATTAAATTAACATTACGATTAAGAAAAATTATGAATGATTTATTAAGTAACGTTACGAGTATGACATACATCTTTTGGACGGCCAACGTATGCAAAAAATATGTAAAGCCCAGCACGAAAATCCGTGACGTAAATATCAGTACCGTAATAAATTTCCATCTTAGAACAGTATTTCAGTATCGAAGTTCACACTAACGAATTATAATTCAATGAATTACAACAGTTTCACGACGGCATTTTTCCTCCCATCATTTTTTTGTGATAGATGAACGTACAGTTTGTTTACTCCAGAGACCAGCTGGACAGAACAGTTCAGTGACTCCACTGCACTGTGTGCACAACATCCATGTCTTAGCGGACTAATACTGGCAGAGTTTGTTAACTTGCACGTGTTCTTGTTTTAATTTATGGTTTATTCGGTGTTGTTTACTTGACCGTGCTGTTGGTGTTAGTTTGTGTCCATTGTGTTTGTGATGTACGTGCTATCTTTTCTGTTTTGTAGCTCTATCGACTGTCAACTTCGTTATTAGTATAAAGCCAGTGCATTGGCTCAATTAAAAAAAATATAAACTGCCACAGAGCATTAAAAATTACTCTTGTGGCTCAATACTGCATTTGTGATGTAATCGACTAGCCTTAGAATACATGCAAGACTTGAAAAGAACCTCATAAAAGAGGGATATAATTCTTAGAGTTCAATACATCCAATTAGAATGTTTCTCATTCCTTCAGTTGATTACAAATGAAAATAATTTACTGATTAGAACACACATTTTATTACGTATTTTGTACAGTGTAGCGAGGCAGCGCTCTGTAACCTCCGAAACCTGAATTATAGTATAGATATTAAGTGTACTTGAATTCACGGCAAACCTTTTAACATTCCATACTGTCACTGTACGCAGAAATATTCGAAATCAGCGTTCATATTTTATATTTGTTTAAAGCTGAACTTATCAGTCAGCTGACGGTTATTGACAAATGTTTTTGTATCTAAAGATTCAATGATTTTCATACCAAACACAAACTATAATTCAATTTTTGAATACATTTAATATACATCTCCAAACTCTCACACTTCCCTGGTGAACTTCACATCCGAGTTTTGCGAGGATGCAAGGTGTCGGTCATGAACCATTAAAATGTATAAATACTAAATTATGCCACTTACAGGCCATGCAGTGCTTTCATGCGTTCACTTGTAGACATCAGCCTGGCAGAGCATTTCATTTATTAACCTATTGTGTGTTTCCAGCTTGCAGTAGTTCCTGCAAGAAAAAACAGATGTACTTACGAGCTTTTGCATCTTTGCCTCTGCTATTCCGTTGGGCTAATTGCTGTGGCCCAGAGCGTCCCACCAAAGAGAAAGTTTTTGCATGTATGTGTTTTGCTGTAGAATATACACGTTATGTTAGCACTTATCTTTTGATGGGTGTGCTGTTCTTTCTACCTTGACATTATTGCCTGGCCTCAAATGGGCAGGTTTAAACTGTCGTTTTATTTTTGCCTATGCATTCATTGGTGTCCTTCCTTTACGTACTGGTTGTGACTTTTTAGTTTTCCTGTCTCATTTCTGCGTGAAATTTCTACTAATCTCACGTAAGTAACATATCGTGTACGGAACCAAGATTTAGAATTGTTGAACTTTATTAACTCAGTTTTTTGGCGCTGTAAAATTATTATTTAATGCATCCAGTGAGACCTCCCGTGCTTCATGAGCGCTGATTTGAAGTTGAGTTGGCAGACCCTTTCAGTAAAACATCCTTACGATTTATCAAACGATAGCAGAACTCACCTAAACAATGGCTGAGATCTACAAAACGATGATAGAGTTATAAGTAAATTTACAATATTGGCCGCAAAATTTGGCAGCCAATTCGATTTTCCATTACATTATAATCTAAAATCACCGTAGAGACGCCAACATTTTCTGCTATCTTGCCATTAATTGAAAGTAGGTAACTGCTTGATAAATTATTCATTTCTGGGATGGCTTTAGGAAATTCTGTCGTTGCCAGCATACCTACTTTACAAGCTGTGCAACTAAAATGATTAATCTGACAATATACTTATATGACAGCTGAGTATAATTCAGTGAACATAAGGGTTCAACATGTCGAACTCGACACCCAAATTTCCAAAACTGGTTCATTAAATAACAGTTTTACAGCCGCTGCTTTAATATGTTGAATGGATGAGTATTATGATAATCCTAATTTTATGGCTTCAGGGTAAAGTTTTGACGTCTCTTGCTGACTATTTGTTTATGAAATATTCAATTTACTTTCGTAAACAGTAGAGAAGTACCTGAAATATGTCTTAAGTTTTTTTGCGACTTAAAGTGTTGCTTTCCAGCGTTAAAATATTACAATAGTTGCAAATTTTTTTTTCTGGTGAGACCATAAACTGCAGTTGTTTTACATACAAAGAAGGTATGAAATCAGACTTCTAAATTTGCTCTAACTAATTCATTTTTGCTTCAATTTGCTTGGCTTCATGCGTGTATCTCGACCAACCTTCATGCTAACTGAAAGTTTACTCCAGAAAGTATTAATTTATATGCCGCACAGAATTCTCTATGGTGTAATATTTTCTTCAACAAAGTTAGAAACAAAGTACTTTGGCTAAAATAATGAGCAAGTCTTGTTAATTGATGAGCAATCAACAGCAACAAAATATATTGACATTTAGCTCCGTTATTCTTGAGCTATGTTGTGAGCTGCGCCTGTGCTGCTCGTATTTGGGCGCAGTGCTCGTATTTGGGCTGCGCTGATACGTTACTCTGCAGTCAAGCTGAGCTGTGAAGACTTGGAGCTGTAACAACTTTGAGCTTTGGTCGCCTTGATTGTGCCCATGTTGGGCGGTGTCAATATTGATTATGCCAATGTTGAGCAGTGGTAATGTTGAGCAGTGCTGTTAGTCAGTGGTAATGTTGAGCAGTGCTGTTGAGCAGTGGTAATGTTAGTCAGTGGTAATGTTGAGCAGTGCTGTTGAGCAGTGGTAATGTTGAGCAGTGCTGTTGAGCAGTGGTAATGTTAGTCAGTGGTAATGTTGGACGGTGTCAACGTTGGACAGATCTAAATTTGAGCTTGGTAAGCATTCAGTAAGAAGACTTCGATTAATTCCTGTAGCTGTAATGTAAAATAATGCTTCCTGTTGCAGATGATCCTGAACTGGCTGAACGCTTCATTTGCCATCCTCTTCGCCATCGAGATGTTCCTAAAATGGATAGCTTTCGGCTATGTTAAATATTTCTCCTCAGTCTGGACGATCTTGGACTGCTTCATCGTAATGGTGTCGGTGTCGAGCCT
>VCRD01000733.1:43028-53581 GCA_006783055.1 Trinorchestia longiramus
TGCAGTATTTTTTTAGTAACCGTTTAATTTTTCCATAAATTGTGAATTTTATGCATTACATATGGGTTTGACTCCTGAACTGTAGATTTGGCACGTTACTTATTGATTTGATCGAATAACTATGCAATTGATTTGTCAACCATGCATTTCTATTCAACAACTACTTATCTGATCCGGTAATTATGGAGTTGATCCGTTGATCACGTATTTGATCTGCTAGCATGGAGCTGATCCTCGGACCATGGATCTTATATTATAACTTGTATATTAGTGAATTTGATCTTACTTGATCCGGTAACGATGAATCTAACCACTACAGATGATTAGTTTATCAACGAGTGATTTGGTCACCCACAAGATGTCTGTGTTGTTACAAAGGGTCGTAAAATTCACAAGGACTCGTTGCACTCTCCAGAACTGCAACGGCCCTTGCAAGAATGTCTTGCATAGCTCCCGAGCTTGCAGTGTTGCTTGCTATGTTGCTTGCTGTGCTTCGTGTGCGTACTGTGGACGCAGCTCGCTCTTTCATTAGCGTTGGAGTTCATGCCATGATAGTTTTAGTTCCTTTATCTCGCTGATTTTTCCTCTCTTTTTGAGGCAGAAAAGTTTTGCTTATTTTGATGGCATTTTCCGTGGTTTAGTTCCTCGTTGAATTTTCCTTCTTTGAAGCTGTGTTTTAATACCTCTGCTAAGTTTCTGATGAGGTTTTCTTTACGTTAGTTAACAAGAAATATTTTGGTACTTCGTTTAATCTTGACTTTTGTATCTTGTATTTCGGTTATTTTCTTTGTCATATTTTGAATTAAATTAAACTTGATGCCCCTCCTCATAAACATGACTTGAGAGGCTAAATCTCCTATTAATTCCGTTGATTGTGATGCAGATCATTTTCTCGGTGCTGCCTTCCAATTAGAGCTACATAGCCTGGATATCTTGTGTAAACATTTGAATTTAGTAGTTAAAGTTAAACTTCTGTAGGCGTTTTCACTCTTAAATACGTAAAAGAATGTCCGTACGTTGACATAGTCAGTTTCTGTAGGCGTCCATTTGTTTTGGCAATAAAGTCAAGACATTTTTCAGTGTTACGCGGGAGACCTCGGTTTCGCTAGTTCACTGGAATCACTAACAGTGTGTGATAAATAATAATAAATGTCCGGTCCTTCCATGATCTGTGAAAAATTACGAAGATTTGTGTATTCAAAACTCTACATTTTTCTCATTTAATTCGTTAATTTTATCTCAATTACGGCCGTTATTCCACGAATTTACTACACTGAATACTCGATCAAATTCAGTGATGCATTTGATAGTGATTAAGTGACCTTTACACTTGCTCCATTTTTTCCTTAATGAATTCAAATAAAACTCATGACACTAAAGCCCTTCGAACTTGAAACTTCACTCCATTTATTACATGAATATTCAATTTTGTGCCTCAAGTCCTCATGCAAGGGATACTTCAGTAAATTTTTGCCCTGTTCTATTCTTTTCAATGTATTAAATTCGATAGGCAACTTTTTGAAACCTGAAACTGCAGGAGTGTTTAACTGCGCAAGCTAATTAAAACTCAAATGCTCTTAGTGCACTACACGTTACTGCGATTGTTATGCTTTCAAGCAAATGCTGAAGCTGTGCTGCCCTAAAACGGAGCCTATAAATAAAAAAGAGAAGAAAAAACTTTCTTCCATTAAGTTAAACATGAATTGCACAATAGTTTTTCAATTCTTAATGCTCATATCGCAAGACGAGTGATCATGCGTTCAGCGACTGTTCTTGTCCTTCATGTGTTGTGAGGTAGAGGCTTGTAGGGACACGTAGGATGATTTGGAAGTTTGAAGAAATAGTCATTAAAGCAAAGTGCTGTGCTAAATTATGGGGGCAAATTCTGTTTTATGACGAGGATGGAGACCGCTGATATGCCTGGTCATTCCTGAATGTAACGTGAGAACGATGTCCCCAGTGAATTAATGAGCCCATATCTTTACCATCTGATAAATGAATGAGGAACGCTAACTTGCCCTCGTGGTGTGAGCTGTAACTTTTATAGCAAATCATGGCACAATTTAATTGTCTTTTCAGTTCTAGATCTACAGTTAAATGAATTTAAAATCAATTACAACTGTCGGCTTCTGTCTTGATGTGAACATCATGAAATATGTTGAATTTTTTCCGAGTCGTAGGAATCTAGCACGAGTATATTGATGAGTTCTCGTGAACGTTCAAAAGTTGTGGCTTAATAGTTCTGTGGCTTAATATTTGCTAAAGTTGACTTCGAAATTGAGCGAGTATAACATAAAAATATGAGACCTGAATTTTGTAACACAGGCAAAACACTGGGTACTGTTGCATTTTGCATCTTAAGACGTTCATAATAATCTCGCATCAGAGACGTTACGACCACGGACTTTTTTGCATTTCCTTCCATGGAGTTGTATCTGTTGATTGCAGGAATTTCAACGCCAAAAGCTATAATTCCTTCTCTTGTTTTTGGAAAAAGTGCCAGACGAATAGCGATCTTACCTCTATGGTCTCTTCTGTCATCGTTTTTAGTCCCTTTGTCAAGTACTTGTGTAGTGCATTTGGCCACAGGAGGCGAGAGATCAGATTTTGCCCATGCAGTTGTAAAGGAAGTAATAGAGAAACGCTTATATACGCTTTTCTAGAATCATTTTTGTGACAAAGCTGTTCACCAACCCAGAATAAGTTGAAAAATTCAAAACACATCCATAAGAATCTTGAAACATTTCTTACGGAGTTGAAAACGCACTGCAGACAAAGGAGTGATTCTAATCTATCGGAAGAACAAACGATATGGAAGAGATTCTGACAGAATTCTAGGTTCGTTGCAGAGTTGCACGAACATTTGTGTGTGTGCGATGTGAATATAACAGTGACGTTCACATAGATCGTATTTGCACTCCTCGATCCATCTGTTAGGAAACAGAGACTTAGATCTTGAAGCCTTGTCGCTCGGAAGAAGAATAAAAATTACTGTTGATTCTTCAAAAATACTTGGTTTTTGATTTAACGGCTGCACGCTTGACTATATGTATGTATAGTAGTCACAGTTTCAGGAACGAGCGCTATGTAAATCGATTCCGTTCACTGATGACTGAATGCATTTTGGGAATGAAGCACAGGAATTGACAAACATCGATTTTTTTGCATTTTGAATTGTTTAGCTCACTGGTATCGATTTCCTCACACAACGAGGTCGTCTACAAACCATAAATCGAAATGAATCATTCTAGCTGCTGCTCCCAACGTCTGCATCTTAATTGTGTATTTTAATGCAGAGATTTTTCCCATACAATGCTTTGCTTTTCCCTTGGATTTCCGGTAAATACATTGTCAACCTAATACTTGGTGGTTTATCAGTACTAGTAAGAATTTTCTGTATCACTAGTATTACCTTCATTTACTCTGCAAAATTTTTTCTGGCGGATGATTACACCGTCTTTTATGAACTGCATTTAATTTCCAAAAATTATCCTTGATAATATTTTGATCTTACTACAGAATTCGCAACAATAAGTGAATTTTTATTGATGAGCGCACGAGTTATGTATGAGCGTTTCAATCCTTACACTTGCTTTTACTAATTGACTTGCTACAAATTTATAAGTTTCTTTTTGAAATCTGTTGTTCACATAACTCTTGGTCCAAAAGCGCTCAATAGAGTTACAAAAGAACCCCAAGATATTGTATCACTTGAATCTTTAAAACTACTCAGACTGTTAACTCATCACTGCAGGAAACTCTCACTTCCCGCTGCCATTCGGGTTTCACTTTAATTTTGCTCTGATTTCCTTGTGACTTCTCACGCCCAGTACGAAGGAGGCGTACTCGAGATGTTTCTCACGGACTCGCAGAAGAATTATTACACCGCCATGAAGAAACTCGGACGAAAAAAGCCCCAAAAAGTGATCAGAAGACCGCAGCATCAGTACCACGCCATCTTCTACGACATCGCTGTCTCTAGAAGGTACCGATTTTTTTCGTTTTTAAAGCCATTCGAACTTTATTTATACTTGCCTTTGCGTGTTTCCTTTTTAAGACAGTATTTTAAGAAGCATGACAATTTCCCTTGTACTTTCATCTGATGAACCTGCTGTGTTGAAATACATAACTCATTTTCTATAATCATTGGCAATTTGACAATTTTTTCGTGTTCACTATGAGCACATGAGTAGAGTGTCACAAGTGGTGACGAGATGAACTATTTAGGAGGCTATTTTAGAATTTCTTCTACTTGTTCAATTATTCAAGTAAAATTTCGAGCTTACAAAGTTTCAGATTTTCACAATTACAACTCAAATTACAACTGAAAACCCTAAGCTCCATATCAATATATTTTCATGTATGACGCGATTGTTGCGATAAAATTCATAATTCATTCTAAAATATATTAAACATTTTTGTGACCACGAAAGTAGAAAAATTGTGAAATCTGAACAAAGTTAAATTATTATTGATTCGTAGTACCGAGTAAGATTTCATTTGCATTAGTCACTAGACTTTGGGAGCGCTCATTGCTAACAGTATCGATCTCGTCTGAGGTTTAGATGCTGTTAAATTATGCTAAAGAAGCTCTGCAAAGGTAAAGGTCGTAAGATCCGCTTAAGGTTGACGTTTTGCATTCAACAATCAAAGTTCTGAAACAAACGAACTTCGAAATCGCTCCATTTATGAGTAATATACTCATTTAATGACGATCGTTCTGATGTAGCGGAGATGCCAAAATGTTTTATAATGTACTTGTAACAGAAAACAAACTTTAAAATCAAAGTAGCGTTGAGACTGGGAGCTGCTATTTTCACTGATTCATGAGTACGTAATAACCAATTACTTTAGAAAGTAGATTTAATTTAAAAGGAAACTCATTTTCTTTCGCAACCTAAATGATTTATTTGGGTTGTTTGCTCAGTCACTCCCACAGCAGAGTTGTGCATTGCAAGAAACATTCCTCATGAATGAAGAGGTAGCTGTCGGTGTGAGTGAATGTAGATGATTCTGAGCCCTCTCGCCTCCATAATATTTGCTCTCCAATCACGATGAATAACAGAAGTCCAACACGCCTCTAGCGCTTACGGACCAGAAATTCTATTCAGAGATAGAACTCTCGAACTAAATTTGTCAGCTACATTGAGTCAGTTGTTATAAGAACAACATTTTAACTTCATAATCAGAGCTTCGTGTTCAGCTGCAGTTAACGGAGGTAATTCGAGGTAGTTTTATTGACTTCATAAATGATGCTACAACTTGATTGTACTCTATATTAACAAAAGCGCACTCTATAGATGTAATTGGTTACAGCTACAGTTAAGTTCCGTGTTTTTCTAGTATAATTATTTCATTGCCTTTGTTAACCTTGCCAGTGAACTTCATGGTCTTATTGCACACACTGAATT
Organism: Trinorchestia longiramus; assembly: GCA_006783055.1. NCBI lineage: Eukaryota > Metazoa > Arthropoda > Malacostraca > Amphipoda > Talitridae > Trinorchestia > Trinorchestia longiramus. The sequence goes on from VCRD01000733.1 coordinate 48,440, forward strand.
TCATTGTATTTTCTATTGATATTTTTCAAACAATTGAAATGACTAAAAATACTACCATGATAGGCTTAATGATATTTAAGTTGGAAAGAATTACATTACTGGTGTACTGATTTATAAATTAAACTAACTAGTGCAATGCCCGTTCATAATTTGTTCCCAAGCGAATCAGTTTTGGGCCTGGGAAGAAAATCAGTTTTCTATCGGACGAACAACGTCTTTCTTGCTGTCGAAGTCTTGCTGCTTCTCTCTTACGGTTGGACACGTTTCTATCCATGTTGGCCTTTTTTGCCAGAATTTTATTCTGGAATATCCTCTATTATTTCTTTAAAGCTTTCCAGGAAAATCACAATTCCAAAAACAATAACTCAATTTCCAAAATCTTTGGCCTTATACTAAGTGGTAGCCAGGTTACTGGTCAAACTAATTTAAAACATTTCATTTCGCATTATCAATTAAAAATATCAAAGCATCACGATTAATTTCAACAGAAAAAGGTCCAAAGAAAATTTTTATTTGTAAAATAAACCCATTGTGTATTCTGGATCCCATAATGCAAGTGAAAAGGAATTGAATTGCCACAGAAAAATAATGCAATAGAATGATTTCTTGTTTTCTTAAACTTTATTCTTGTTGCTATGAAAGCTATCGATTAGAAGCGTGTGACACAGGGACAGACGGACGCGGCCTCTTATGATAGTATAGATGAGTGCACTCGTTTACTGAGAGTTTGTATTAAAATACGCAAAATTTTGGAAGCATGATGGTGTTGTCCCCCAATACTATTTCTTTGTGAAGAATCTTCAAAAATATTTGCATCTCTATGGCTAAAAACCTAATTACATATTGTTTATATACTTATAATGCAGTACGATAAGACTTATTGAAGTCATTCGTATTGTATACTGTTCATATTGCTCTCGGCTAGTGAACTCTTATCTTAACTCTTAAAAGCTTTAATGCGTTGAACCTTACGACTACCCTGTCTTACTATTTTATTTCAGGGACCGGCAGAGATTAAAAAAAACATTACTTTAGGTTGGTTAGTTAACCATAATAGAAAGCTAAATGCTCCCCTAACAGTTTGAAAATGAGGCTCTTTATTTACTGTAATTTTCAGTCAGGAAGCCATATCGGGGCAGTTCGCTCTGAGGACTCGATATGTAATTTGCCTGTTATTTTTCATTTGAATATATCTAATGAATGTCATGTTTTCAGATTCGAAATTTCGATCTTTGTGCTGATCTTCCTGAACATGGTGTCCATGGCCATCGAACATCATCACCAATCGAGAACCGTGTCTTTCACCCTAGAGGTCTTCAATGCCCTCTTCACAACCATCTTCGGGCTTGGTGAGAAATTTCACTTAGCTTGGTGAGAAGTTGAACTAAATTTTAACTCGGTATATGTAACACATAAAATAGGCTCGAAGAAAAACAACATATTTCCAATAGAGTTGATACGTGAAATGTTTAACAGCAATGGTTTAGTTTTAAATTCTTATGTAGTATGTCATGTATTCATAATACTTGATGTAACGGCGAGGCCAGCGGTTGTACCATTCGCATACAACATCATGTTAGATGTAGTTTGAGTTTCCAGCAGCAATGCTTAAATTTTAAATTTAAGTATACGAATCAGAGTAAAACTTTCAGTTGTGATTTTTAATTTACTGGTCGATTGCTTGTGTGATGCGCTAATGATCCATAAAGGTCAGTTATTATTAAAGTTAACTGAAAACTTCATTGCAGTCAATAAAATCTTAAGTTACATACCAGAGAAAGACTAAATAATAATGAAATGTTAAAGTAGGTCAAGAATTATTAAGACGGAGAAATCGTTAAACATAATTATCTCTACTTCTGATCTACTATTACCCTAATTATAATTAATCATGGTAGACCAAACGTTCTAATGTTTCACATCCGTTTATTATAAAAAAACATTTACTAACATTGGCACATGCACTTCATGATTACTCGATGAAAAATTAACTGAAACTTTTGAAGAAGAACGAACTGATGAACGAGTACAAAGTAAAACACAATTTTTTTCTATTAACTTCCGTTCAATGAAGTTTAAATTATTTCCGTGGTTAATTGAGACCTTCATTGCGTTGCACAAAATCGAAAGTTGCATATCAGAGAAACATGATAAATTAGATATAAAGTTACACATGTTATGAGTTGTCAAGATTGAAACACCGATAGAGGTAAAATAGAGTTACCGTAGATCAAAAGTTCCAAGTTTTCATATCTGCCTATTATTATAAAATATTTTCTTACATTGGCACATGAGTTTCATAATTACACTATGGTTAAAAATTAATACAGACGAGAATGGAGCTAGCAATACAGATGCCCTGTCAAGTATAGTATGAAAAAATACAGAAATGAAATAAAACGAGTATAACAGGCTCTATTTGTAGAATAACTTCAGCGAGTTCGTTCGTTACACATTGTCACATACATAGGTTTCACTTATCACCGTGTTGGAAACACTATTTCAAAATTTTCATAGGCTTTCACAGTATTTTTTGGTCAAATACCAATATAAAACCAGTTTGAATTATTATTACATTATTTCGATTATCGTATCGACAGGAAGGCCAACTTTAATATTTAAAACCTGCAACTCGAAAAAAAAATATGAGTTTAAACTTTTCTCCAAAAATATCGATATCAATGAAAGAAAATTAAACGCTGTAATGAATGGAATTTTTTACCATTTATTTCGGTAAGCAAACTAGTTGAAACTGAAAATAACTATTTGAAAACTATATGTGGTGAATTTAGACCGTCATGAGAGATGAAGATTGAAATATCTTGTATGGGATATCTGGTACTTAAAAATTCAAAATTAATCGAAAATTTTGATAGGCGTTACAATCATATTAACTGGCGTGAACACATGAGCAAAAAGTCTTTTTGGAAGTTAATACTGTATAACGGACTGAGTATTTACAAAGTATATAATTTCATGATAGATTTATGTGATCACTTTAGAAAACTCTCCAGTAATGAACGAGTGAAGTTACGAATTTTTGGTTACCCAGAGGTACACGTAAAAAATTTTGGACTTCATTGATTATTTACTAGTTTCATGAACACAAACAGGCGTGGACGTTTTCATTCTGTACGCAATTATTTTCTCATAATTACTCAATTCAGTTTTTAAAGCCATTACCGTTGAAGAATTGAGATTAAAGCGACTAGGAAGGGCATTATCTATTAAAGTAATTTATGTTTTTCTCACACTACATTATATTCACCTTTCGTCGAGATTTTCCGAGCGACTTCAGACTACCTACACAAACTCTCATTTAATTTCATCATTGATATCACTCTCATTACTTAGGCCACCGTGAAAATAACTGAGCTCCACCGCAATTATTTACTTAAACTACTTCAACAAAGTCTTCCTTGCTCTTCTTAAGCGTTCCTTTCATTGCAGAGGCAATTGTGAAAATCATAGGACTCCGCCACCATTACTTCACAGTTCCCTGGAACCTCTTCGACTTCATCTTAGTATTCGCCTCCATTACGGGCATCCTCCTGCAGGACGTCCTCACCAACTTCCCCATCAGTCCCACCCTCCTGCGAGTAGTCAGAGTCTTCAGGATAGGAAGAATCCTGAGACTCATCAAAGTAAGTCTTGGACTGCATGATTTGTTAAGCAAAATATGTGTGAGCGATTTCTCACTGATCGCGTCCAAACTACACACTCAAGCCACTTTAGAGAAGGTAATACTAGCTTAAGGAAATCTGCTGATTCGAAATCTCATCCATTTAATCGATATTGATTTCGTCTGTCGCTTGATTTTTATCAGAAATTTGGCCCGTTTTGCTTCTCTTTCGACGCTTGGTTACGTTTCACTAGAAATTTCTTCATCTATTTTGACTGCTTCTGATATCGAGTGCTATTTCATATGCTGTTTCCCAAATCCTCCAGTACAGGACCTAATCTCTCTTGATTTCCGCAAGCCTTTTCCGAGAAAAAGTTCATTTCAATAACTTAAACAGCATTTTATCTGGTCAATTTTGTTGAAATAAAGTCTCAAGAATTAGTCTTGCGGAAATGCCAGACTTGATCAATCGTTTGCTTACAGTATCTTCTACCTGTTTCCTATTTAATATAATTATCTAGGAACTGGTTCTTCAATTATTGCTAACAGTCATTGAATATCCTAATATATATAATGTTTGTAAACTAATACAATGAAAACATTTCAAGCGTTGGAACATTGATTTTCTGTATAGTTTCCTGAATCCTTCGTAACTCTGTCCTTTAAGTTTTCCAATACTCTCACAATTTACGACTAAAAATGTTGACGATGTACATGGTACATTCATTTATGAAATTTGGGTGCTTGAATTGTAACTTAATAACCCTATATTAGTTCCCTTTACCTTGAGTCACAGCACTTGTACTACTTTTTATTTCATAAGCTTCAGAGTTGCGTGCTGCATCCCAAGAGTTTGAGAGTCCAGCTTCTTCTTTTCGCTATTATGAATCAGTTTGTATTACTGGAAACCGCGAGTTTGTACAGTATACTTATTTGAACTCAGAGATGGCACCAAAGCTTTAGCGTTATTTGCTTTCTTGGCTGAGTTATGTTTCGGCTGTATAAGACTTACACGCACTCCGTAGAATTTTACGACATGGAGCCTTCTTCTGTTACGAGTTGATGATGCATCGCTATCTCAGTGAACTTTCTCACAGTTCGAAAATATTTACATTGTCAGAACTTAACTATCTTCAGAGAAACAATACCTCTTTTTGGCAATAGTTTTGGTAAAGACTTGCGTTTATGAACAAATTATGAAGGCTTCAAGTCAATGCGCAGATGTTGGATGCGTTTGACATGTGTTGTGTTGAGAGATGTTACATTGGAGTTGTGGCGCTAATGTGGTTGTAGCTGTGATGTGCCTGTCACTGTAATATGGCTGTGGTATGGTTGTCTGTGGCTGGGGTATGGTTTTGGCTGTGGTATGGCTGTGACAGATTTCAGGGTGTGGCCAAACTATGGGCCTGGCTGAACTATGACCCTGGCTGAACTATGACCCTGGCTGAACTATGACCCTGGCTGAACTATGACCCTGGCTGAACTATGACCCTGGCTGAACTATGACCCTGGCTGAACTA
>VCRD01000733.1:53921-139943 GCA_006783055.1 Trinorchestia longiramus
GGCTGTGGCTGAACTGTGGATGTGGCTGTGGCTGAACTGTGGATGTGGCTGTGGCTGAACTGTGGATGTGGCTGTGGCTGAACAGAGGTTGAGCTGAGTGGCTGTTCTACGGATGCTAACATAGTAATAATCTCATTGCAGCCTACAGTCAATGGCAAGAACTCGTTCTTCGGACAGGTACAAAGATATTTCTGCACTTTCCACAACTGCACCCCTCCTTAGCTCGCCCACTCAAACTCTTTGCTCTTTTTATTGTCATTGAGACTTTTGTAATTGATTGTAACTCGTAATTTTTAGTGTTGACTATTTTTGCTGGATTAGTTTCGTTTATCAGATTTCCATCTACTTTCTGGGACTGAGCCGCTGTTCCTTGCCCGTTTTTCTACTTTTACTAAAATTGTAACCCTCGGAATTGCCCATAATCATTGCTCAATTAATAAAATTGTGACCCTCGGAGCCGCCCATCATGATTGTTCAATTCTTAAAAGAACCAGCAATAAAATCATTCACACTTAGAAACGGAGGCTTTTTGCAACAACTGCAACAATCCATAAGAAATAAATGTCACGAGTTTTTTCGTTTTTATAAATTCGCTGTAATGCATAAACTAATCACGGTATTTCATATATTCTAGTAAATCACAGCAGTTGCATGCCTGAAAATATATTAAGCTTTAATGTGTTCACGAGACAATTTTAAGAAATGAAAGCATTGGCGAAATAATGTTTCTTCCAAAGTAAGTTGCATCGTTAAGGAACGAATTCCACAAGTGTTAATTCATTTGAGCATTCACTCTGTTCTTAAACTATCGCTCGTTTTACATCGAACAAATTACCCTGAAATCAAAATAATTACCTCAAGGGTGAAATAGAACCCAGAATTTGAAATAATTAGCCTGAAATTGAAATAAATATCTTGATATTTAAGTAGTTGCTCTTAATAACAAATTTTTTACACTCGTGGACTTCGAGCTTCCGCAAGGCTGTTGCGGTGACATATTGGCTGCTGAGCTTTCAGGCACACTTCATTTCACGCGTGTTGGGCGTGACGCCATGCGATACGTAGTAAATTTTACTGAATTATATTTCATTACACTCTTCCTAGATTACAAGTGACGTCACTGTCCCAGTCCAGTAGGTGACGTTACTGTCCCAGTCCAGTGAGTGACGTTACTGTCCCAGTCCAGTGGGTGACGTTACTGTCCCAGTCCAGTGGGTGACGTTACTGTCCCAGTCCAGTGGGTGACGTTACTGTCCCAGTCCAGTGGGTGACGCTGCTGTTCCAGTCCAGTGGGTGACGTTACTGTCCCAGTCCAGTGAGTGATGTTACTGTCCCAGTCCAGTGAGTGACGTAACTGTCCCAGTCCAGTGAGTGACGTAACTGTCCCAGTCCAGTAGGTGACGTTACTGTCCCAGTCCAGTGAGTGACGTGAGCCTGAAATTGCAGTGTTAATTTGTTGTGCAATTAAGATACGCCTGCGACTTACTAAGAAACGCCTTTAAATGCATGATCGACTCACGTAGGCATCGACCGTTGTAAGCTGGGAGATCACCTACTGATGTGCTCTCAAGTTGCCTTGTAATTTGTCACTCGACTTCACTGGAATGATGTTCTTGTCCTAGTGTAGGAATCGGTGTTAATTCTTCTAATGCCTCCCAGCTTATTGGGTCAGTGAATGAATAACGAGTTCTTGATGGCAAGTTCATTGATGATGACTCAAAAAGTCGAAAATGAAGTTACTCTAAAATGAAAATTACTGAAATTACTCGCTCCTTGTTCAACTCTAAAAATTTCCCTTTAAATCATGCCTAACTGTAATTTTATTTTCCGTATTACTTGCTTTTTTGAATGAAACTTCAACGAGTTCATTGCGTGCATTATTGTGTTTTCATCTAGTTTTTCTGCAGTACAATTTTGTAACGAATTTTACTGACTTGAGATCTTAGTTGTAGCTCATTGGAGCCGAGGTTCAAATTAATGTTATGACTTTGAAGTATTCGTAGTTATAAGCAATCCTACTCGTTGGTTGTTACGCATTCTAGAGTTGCAGCGTTGTAGTTGTGCCAAACTTGTTTACGTGGGCCAAATAAAGCTTGAGCCTTCCGTTTGCCTATTCATTACTAATTTGTCTTAGACCATCGACTGTCTACGTTGCCAATTTATCTTAGATCACCGATTGCCTACCACTGCTAATTTGTCTTAGACTGCCAATTGCCTACCACTGCTAATTTGTCACAGACCACAGAAACACAAGGTCTGTGCAGTTGTCTTCATAGATAAGAACGTTACTCTAGATAATGATTGCGTAGATTAGATGATTTTCGTTGATTGCCTAGAGTTGTTCTGCTTACTTCTAGACTTCCAAGTCGTTCTAGTAACAATGTAATGAAATAAAGCTCGCATTATTTGTACCATTAACTAGTAATCTTACATTGTGAATTGTTTGAAGTTATCAGGATTACAGTTGAAAGGGATATTCTCCTGTTGATATTGTATGCAGCCACAGTCTTTTGCATGACTCATTCATTGTGATTCACCCAAGTCCATGTATGGTGGCACAAACTTTATATGTTCTTTAGCACGCTCCGTGTTCCCTTTATGGATTTGGAAATATTAGTTTATGATCACATAAACTAATTATTTGTTTTGGCCATTCATATTATATTCAACTGTGAACTTGGACATCTTAGTTGTCAACGTAATACCTGAATCCGAGATATGATCAACTCGAAAAAAGTTCCCTTCAGCATATGACTTCCGTCTCTCCCTATGCTTACAAGGAGTTCTCGAGTTACGAACGAGTTCCGTTCTTACAAACGTTCGTAAGCCGATTTGGTATGCAAGTCGGAACTTCGGCCTATACGTCACGAAAATGTGTGTTTACATACGTAAATATTAATTAAACAGAACAACATATACATAAAGATAATTTAAACAAAATATAAATCAATTAAAGTTCAAACAAGTGTGAAAACGGAAAAAATAAGGATCGTGGAGATGCCAGCGAAAGCTACAATATAATATTGCACACTGAGTGAGGCACCATGCATTCAGTCGCGCGAGTAAAACATCTAGTACTAAACTCTGTTCGCAAGCCACGAACGGATCGCCGTAAAGCAAAACATGAATTATTGGGATTTATGATCGCTTGTTCGTAACGATGAGTTGCCGTAAGTCGAAATGCCGTAAACCGGGGACTCCCTGTATATTTAAAGGCGAATTCTTGGCCTATTATGTGGTTTAGGATTCCCTAAAACTATTATGTATTACGAAAACGGGAAGTTCTATAGAATTGCATTGTTTTTCTCCTTTAAACTTCTTGAATAATTCGCTAATACATATGCAAATTCATTAAATTTTCTAAAATCAAAAGTAATATACCTTTCTTCTTCATTTATCACCTACTGCTCGCCAAGCCCTAATAAGCTCGAAAGAGTTAACGAGGATCATTCGTAAAGGTAAAAAAGGAGAAGGTTCAGCAATTCAGCTCCTCTAATTAAACCGAAAATAAATTCGATGATATTTAACTAATTTGTCAAATAATTAAGCATAATTTAATTTTTCATAATCTCAATCCAACTAAGATATTTCTCTGATTTGGGGAGCATGTATCATTGGGGAAAACTTACTTTTATGTTAAAATAACCAAAACACGTTCAATACTTTTTTATACAGCAGAATTTTTTTCATGCGTATGGTTTGGAGTGTACTGCGAGCCTTCATTTTGATGCTCATTGTAAAACATGTTGTTCTACGCAACAACAGTTCGTTCAAACAATTTGTGTCACATAAAAAATGTCCAGTACATACATGAAATACAGTCTGTTGCAGTTTTCATATAGTGTTGGTAGATTTTATAATTGATCGGTAATCGACAGTTAACTGAAAGTTTCGGTCTTAAATGTGCAATTGGCACCAAATTTAGCCTGAAGGGTTTACTTCAGTTCTGCAAGATAAACATCGAATTGAAACAAATGTTTTTGAGAAAACCTGGAAAAAAGCGTTACGTACAAACTAGAAATTTGTAGCAAACAGTTCTCTTGATTTATTCCTCTAATTAATACACGATTTATGAGGGATTATATTCGCTAACTACAATGTACAATGTACATTTACTAACTACAAATTGAACAATGTACAATGAATAATTTCCATTATTGTTAATGAAATTCTAGTATAAGAAAATTCAATACTAGATCTTCATGACAGTATACGAGTCTATTTCATATACATAGTAGAGTATCTCTTCTGGTAAATCATAATATTTTTTATCATTAATGTATTTCTCTTGTAGAATTGACTACCTTCAGTACTGTGTTTTATCGAAAGCAGTACCTTCATTTTTATCGATAAAGAAAGAGCATTGTACTGCACGTCAAATTATTTTCCTGCTGTGAAAACCCGCTACAATTATTTCACCTTCATAACAAAAGTTACGTTCCTTAACCCTTCATGATAGGTGAAACAAGGCAATCCGGGTTCCTTAATCCGGAATACAAACAAATATGTATTTATTGTTTCAGTTTTATCTATATTTGGGCCTTTACGAATCCTTCCAATGCTCATATAAATCTTTCCCTTGCTCGTATAAATCCTTTCCACACCCGTAAATCCTTTCAAATCTTAGGTCAATTTTTGGGACTTTTCAAAAAAATGAAAGTTTCTCATCTGTTTACCAATAGCGTTGTACCTTGTATGAAATCATATGCGTAATTTGTCTACGCATTGAGCGTATGTATGTTCATTTTTTAATGTTCTTTTAATGTTTTAGAAAAATTTTTTATAAACATATTTAGTTTTTATAATAAAAATAAGAAAATACTTTTTTCCACAAAAAATTCGCGATATAGTGAAACTGCCACCGTGATGCGCGATGTAGCAAGCGATGATCGTGATTCGTAAGTGTATTAGATGAATGGGCTTAATTATTGGGGTTTTCCACTGTCGAGAAATCGACCAACCAAGATAGTGGGCCTTCGTACTTCCGGAATGTTCGACCAGTCACGACTCTGTTGTTCATTGCAGGCGGCGAAAGGCATACGAAAATTGTTGTTCGCCCTGATAGTGTCATTACCGGCGCTGTTCAACATCGGCGCCTTGCTCTTCCTTATTACCTTCATCTACGCCATCATTGGCATGGCGGTGTTCGGACATGTCAGAAGAAGAGGAGCTCTTGACGACCTCGTCAACTTTGAGACCTTCGGTAGCAGCATGATGCTGCTCTTCAGGTACGATGGTCAGTTGGTCACACACTGATGCAGTGTGACCTTCACAAGATGCTGCTCTTCAGGTACGATGGTCAGTTGGTCACATACTGATGCAGTGTGACGTTCCCTAGATACTGCTCTTCAAGTACGGTCAGTTAGTCACATACACTGATGCACTGTGTCCTTTACAAGATGTTGCTCTTCATACAGAGTCAACAATAAGTGTTGAGTAAAGCCAAGTTTTAACACTGGCTGTGCTTCTCTGTTTGCTAGGTATTTATTTTTATTTATGTTCATTTCTACTTTATATTCATGTTGTTTACTTATTGGGAATCTGAACTACGGCAGATTTTACTATTTTTTGTGGTGTAGATAATTTCCTTGTGTAAACGTGTAGTGTAGTATACTTTCGTCTGCTTCTAACAATTTTACTAGGGGCTCAATATTTTGATAGGTTTACCGCTCAGAGTTGCGTCATTTTTTCTTCCTCTGAATGCTACAAACACTTGAGTCATTTCGTTATTCTGCAAAAAAGTACTACTATAAATTTTTTCTGTAACTAGCCCTTTCTTTCATTAAGATCTCAAAGGCATGGCGGAAACAACGCCTTCACTTCACAAAAATTGGGCCTAGTGAACTCTCTAAGCCTTTGCTATTCTGAAGTTCATACTAATTATTTGCTCCCACCGAGCTGACTAAAAATTTATCATAAAGCTGCTACAAAAAGTTATCCCACTGATCTCCCTAATTCTTCGCTATCCTGAAATTTTTAACAATTATCAACCCCACTTAGGAGTATATCTTTTGTTATCCTGAAGTTCCTATTGTAACCCACCTGACCAAGCAATCCTTTCCAGGTTGATCACCTCTGCCGGCTGGAACGACGTCCTGGACCCGCTGATGGTGCAACCTCCAGACTGTGATCCCAACTACAAAGAGCAGCCCAACGGGGATTGCGGTCATCCCGTGATAGCAATTGCATTTTTCGTCTCATTTATCATCGTTAACTTCATGATCGTCATCAATATGTACATCGCCGTCATCCTCGAAAATTTCAATCAAGCGCACAAAGAAGAAGAAATTGGCATCGTTGAAGATGATTTGGAAATGTTCTACGTGCGGTGGTCTAAGTAAGCTTCAACATGAAAATATATTTTCAGAGGAGATTTTATAATACAGTAGTACTTTGGTTAACGACCACAATTCGTTCCTGAAAGCTGATCGTTAACTGGAACGTTCGTTAACCGAATGAATTTTTCTTATAAGAAACAATGGAAATAGAAATAATCGATTCTCACCCCAGTTAATTCGTTACCATCAATGACATATAACCTATAGGTATGTTTGTTTAAATGAGAAATGCAGTATAATACAGTAAAGAAAGTGTTATATAAAAATAAGAATATTAAAGAACTTATTTAAACATTAGAAAACTTACCTTTTTGACTGCGATATGATGGCATAAGTGGTTGATTTTGTGATTTTTTACTGCATTGAAGGGGAATCCCTCTCCATGAAAACATCTGGCATTGTTACTTCGGGTGTATTATTATTGTTACTTCGAGGGTAATTTTTTCTTAATGTTGTTCATTTTAAACACTTGTGGGTTGTCCGAATGATAGACCAACAGCGGCTTAATCTTAAAATCTCCACTTGCGTTGCCGCACAGCAGAGGAGCTAGCCCATCTTTCATAGGCTTGTGCCCTGGCAGTGCTTCCTCTTCCTTTGTAATAGAGGTTCTTTCTGGCATTTTTTCCAAAACAGACCTCTTTCGTCTGCATTAAACACCTGTTGTGTTACATAACCTTCTCCTTGAATTAAATCACTAAACTCTTTCACAAATTTCTCAGCCCCTTCCTTGTCGGAATTAACTGCTTCCCATGCCTTACTAAGCTGTGTATCCCAGTTTTAGGCTTACAATTTTTAAACCAACTTCGATTGGCTTTAAAACTAAAATCACTCTCAACACTTGTACCAGGAGTTTTCTTTAATAAATCATTATAGATTTGTGGCCCCTTTTCACAAATTAAAGCTTTACCGATGCTAGTAACTTCTAACTGTTTCTCATTTATATACATAAGAAGCAACTTTTTTACTTCCTCAGTTACCTGAGGCCTTTGCTTAGTCAAAGTACTCACTCTTCTAGGAACACTAGCTCCTTTGATTTGTTCCTTATTCTTTAAAATGGTCGAGATTGTTGACTTCGACATGTTGTCTTCCGCTGCGAGATCAGATACACGCACTCCATTTCCATGCTTAGAAATAATTTCTATCTTTCTCTCAATTGTTGGCCTTTGCTTTTTCATCACACTACCACTCTTGCTTCTAACCTTCTTTTGAGACATGTGTGAGGGCTATATTGTACAAATAAAACCCTAAAATAACACAAAAATACTTATGCAACACGATGAAAGCAGGCAACGTCCAACCTCAACAACCCCTCGAGTGCGACTGAGGTTAGAATGTCGCGTGGGTTTTTTGTCTTGCTGCACGTTATCCGAAAATTTGTTTGTTATCCGGGACAATTCTTTCGCGAAATTGTTGGTCGTTAACCGAATTGCTTGTTCTCCAAGGCGTTCGTTAACCGAGGTACTACTGTAGTATTGTTACAAGTTGGGCTTAATTTTAACAAGGTTACTAAACTATACTGGATATTAGTAGCATGTTGCTGTAAGATTCTGAATATAGTCGGTGTTGAATCATACAGTATGTACAATCATATGTAGAATTCATTAAACATTGAATTACAATAAAAAAAAATTTCAAAATAAATCTATGTTGTACCTACTGATAACGATTTTTTGAATTGACTGTGTAAGTTTGGTGATGTGATATTAAAACCAATCTATGTAGAAGTTCTCTCTTTGAGTAAGAAGGATTGTGTAATGTTGATCGGACCTTCGCTATTTTTAATTGTTCAACTAAGAAGTGGTAATATAGATTTACGTTCCTCAAGTCTTGTAAAACAAGGAGCTTCTCGTAAATTTTCACTTATCTCCTTATGAAAATATTTGCGTTATGAGAATTAGCCTCACTGCTATTTACGAAGGAAGTGACAATTAGTTAGAAAAATAAGTTAAAAGAATGAACCATCGTTTGATGGGAGTATGGCGAGGGACCAAACTCAGACAAAAAAACAATCTTTATTTCCAATCAAGTACACAGTACATAGACATTAGTACATTGGTTTTTCAAATTCTTAAAGTTAACATTCTAAAAGTAAGGGTGATGGTGAGGTCGATAAGGTACGGCGTACGAGAAACAACTCGTGTCCATGGCCGGATTCGAACCCGCGGTCTTTCTACATGAAGCAGAGACCCGATACAGAACTCGGGCCGCAGACCACTCGACCACGGTGGCTGCATGAAGTACTCTGTGCAAGAAACATACGAGTATGCAATGAACTATTGTAGTCAATAGATACAAAATAGTGTCATATTTCAGCGTGGACATTGTGCAACTGGCAGTTAGTTTGACAACTATTGTTATTTTCAGATACGACCCGCACGCGACCCAGTTCATCAACTTCAACCAATTGTCGGATTTCATCGCCAGCTTGGATAGTCCTTTCGGCATTCCCAAGCCCAACACAGTCGCTCTGGTATCCTTTGACCTTCCCATCGCCAGGGGAGACAAAATTCACTGTCTCGACATCTTGCACGCCCTCACCAAGCACGTGTTGGGACACGTCGAGGAAACTGAGGAGTTTAAGAGGGTATGTAAAATCCTGTATGTTGAAAGGGTAGGGACTGGGTCTGGTTATTTACTTCATGTATATAGGAAACTTCGTTGTTTGATATCTTATTTCATGTATTCCTGCATTCACTGAAATGTTGTTTTTGGATTGTCTCCCTTTGTCTTAATAATTTGATCTGTTTATTACTTTCATGATTTGTTCTTTTGTAATTTGGTGTTGTTTCTACTAGGACGCATAGAAATCAAGTCGTCGAGTCATATAGAAATTGCTTCGAACCGAGAGATCATTTTTCTTTATGTTGGTAAAACTAAGACGTATTTCGACTCCTACAATTTTTCTGATTTTCATTATCACTAAGTTTGAAGTTGATGAATTTTGTCGTTCGAGGTTCGAATTTAAAAAGGTGTTATCGTATTTTCATAAATCAAATGTAAGATATTTTACTTTTTTACTGTGTCCTATCTATCTACGTTGAAGTGTTTGTTTTTCAGTTGGCGAATACTAATCCTAATCTTATCATAATCTACTAATTATTTCAAATTCATATAAATATTTCATAGTGATTCTCCCAACCCAGTTTTCAGTCAGGAATCACAACCCTTCTTTGTTATTAATTCTTCATCACTGGTTCTGCACAGATGCAGTGAAGAAAATTAATCCTGATCTCTTGCTAAGTAGATTTGGTGTGTTTTTCTTAGCAAAGCCTCCTAAGAATGTGTGATAGAAAATTCTCTTGCATGATACATCCAGTACATGACTGTGGAAGTATCGTTGCAATTACATGTGCGTGTGGACTTTTTTCTGTGTTGTCAGGTACTGAAATATGCGTGTTTAATTATTTTTATTTCAAAGTTAAACTTAGTAAATATCAAACTGATTTTTCCACAGAATGAAAACTTATTTTTATCGAGCGTTCTTAGTGAGCACATCGGTTGAATAGAGGTCACAACTTGAATGTTTTGGTTTCTGTTTTATATATTCTCTTAGAAAACATATGTGCATACATACTTTTTTTTTCTCGCTACCACAGAATTTACCTCAAGATTTCTGCTCAGAAAATATATCTCAGACAAGAAAATTTTAATTTCTTTGTATCGTTCCTTAAATTATAAGAATTTATTGGCTATCAGCACATCTTCTCTAATAACTGTAATTTGAAACAGGTTTTTAATTTTTTCGTAAATCAAACAGGTGACAGGTTTTTTCTAAAATATTTCCTTCTGCATTGCATTATTAACAAGGATGCAAGCTGCCTTTTTATTGAAAAAGTGCTCTTTGAAAGCATCTTACCCTCTGCACCAGTTTTCATATTATCTACACTACATATTACGAGCTTGAACTGCCCTCTCTTTAGAAGCTAAATATTTTACCTCCCACTGCAAATAACTCCATTTTCTAATTTCTTTCTATTTCTCTGCGTTCTTTTCTCAGAAAATTTTGTATGCTCTTCTTCCCTTGTAACCTCGCTCCTTTACGACGAAAATTTTCCTTTGGGTTTTCCGCATTGCTGTGAGGGGTCGCTTCACGAGAGCTGTTCATTGTATTATGATGTATGTATTTCCTTCCATCCTATGGGCCGACAACTCTAACAACTGACAAATATGTACTTGTTTTTATGACACTTGCAATTCAATTTTCTTATCAGTTGAACCCAATGAGTATAAAAGCGGAATTAATGCTAAGTATAGAAATGGTATACATGTCATAAGATCAAGAAAGAAGTACGTGTAATTGAAATTTCGCTTAAATCAATAGGAATTCAAACTTTTATTCCTCTGCTTATGCAATAATACTATTAACAAAACTTATTCCAAATTTGACCTAAATTTACTTCAGCTCATAATCCCTGATGAACTTCGAATCATGCATTTTTTGTATCATTATTCACGATCAAAATATTTACCTCATAGTTCAAGGTATAAGTCATGCATTTCAGTAGAACGTTTAAAGTTTGCTTAACTTCATAAACATTATTTCCACGAAAAATCTTCAGTAGTTTATCATACTTTGTTAGACAATTTTCCGAAATGATTAATTTTGCGATATTAAAACTAATTGTAACAGTTGTCTTTAGTGTTTTCATCTAGTGTTCGTTGCCATCAGGATATGAAAATGACAAAGTACTCTATTGGAGCAAGAAGAATTGTTACCGTGATGGAGCTTTTAAACCTTAAAATACTCGAGCCGGCATGTGTTGTAGAAACCTGTACGGATGATCTTCAAGAAAGGCATTTATAATTTTTTTCTTTGTTTTCAGCTGTGTTCCCTACCAACAAAAGTGTATATGCGAATACATTTTTTCACTTAAAATAAATTCTAGCACCCATTAGCTTAGGCTCACCTTGAGAAAGCAATACGACGTAATTTCTCAAGTCTTTTCTTCCTACAGCTGTGATACTTGTAATACTCAGCCAAGTTTTCTGCTTTCAACTCCAACATTGACTTGTCCTAATGCCAACCATAGAATCTTGTGTTAGAGGACTAGCGTAAAGTTTAAATACTCAAACTTGAATAAATGAAATTTCTACACAAAGCTTAATAAGTGTGGAAACCTATTTAAATCACTAGATTGATTTTAATAATTGTACGTAATGCATTTTATATTCATCAATTTACTCATAGGAGGCATACTATATGCTATCAGATTAATAAAGCTTCATAGTTCTGTCTATGTTATATATCTGTTGTTACTGACAATTTAACATGTCCAGTCTTACAGAGAATTTCCTTTATGACATTGCGGACGAATGCATTGTAATACTGGTAAAGAAATTTATTTTTTCTATAATCCTACATTGTCGAGACACTGCAGGCAACCTCTAAACTCCTTTTGTGCACTCACCTAATCCTCTACATACGCAACACGCGTACTATCATAAGAGCTCGATCAATCTCGTGTGCCTGAAGCTCTTTCGTACAGTGGAATGAGCCTATTCGCGTGTATTGGCAGTTCTTTATATTAGTCTTCCATCTTAATTTTCATTGAAGTTATAGATTAGTGTTTTTAACTGTCGTTTCTTAGAACTGACAATTCGTTCATGTTTGGCGTGATGTAATTACATTTCAATGTCATTATCACGTGAAAGACTATTAATTACATCGTATTAAATGAAAATCAAATTTGTTTGCTGCTCGCTAGTGCAATAAAGTTTTCATTCAAAACCTGTCATATGAACGACCATTTCACGCGAATACGTTTCATTCTTCATTACGGCCACATAACCACAAACTAGTAAAAGACCTAACTATTTATTGCGTTCTCCCTTAATTGGATACGTTTTTCTTACTGATAAGCCTGCATGGTTACCTAAATATGTATGTCAGTGTGTAAACCCTAGTAACGATTTCCGGACCCACAGAAGTTCACTCTTTATTTAACCCATGACCCTCAATTCAGCACATGATCCTCAATTTAGCACATGATCCTCAATTTAGCACATGACCCTCAATTCAGCACATGACCCTCAATTCAGCACATGACTCTCAATTCAGCACATGACCCTCAATTCAGCACATGACCCTCAATTCAGCACATGACCCTCAATTCAGCACATGACCCTCAATTCAGCACATGACCCTCAATTCAGCACATGGCTCTCAATTTAGCACATGACTCTCAATTTAGCACATGACTCTCAATTTAGCTCATGGCTCTCAATTTAGCTCATGGCTCTCAATTTAGCTCATGGCTCTCAATTTAGCTCATGGCTCTCAATTTAAAATATGACCTTCAATTTCCCCTGGGGAACTGTCTCTAAACTGTAACATTTATCTCGTACCATATTAGTTCTGGTGTTACAACATCTGAGATAAGTTCTGTAATATATAATTTCGAATAAAATGTACCCTGGCATTTTTTGCATACCTGCACTTCTAGCACACCCACATCCATGATCTATTCGAGTAAACAAAATTAAAGTTGTTGCTACCTTTTATGCGGATTGTTCCGCTGAATATTTAATACCAAAAATCATCTATTCATCAAAATAAGAGTTTCTTTTATGGTCCCGGTTGTCGTTGGCTAGAGGTGTGTGTAATGAGCTAGACCTTGTGTAGACCTGTGTGCACCTGCAACAATAAGAACTTTTTCGTGAGGCCATCCTATTTCTCTTGAGTCTGGTAGAGTTACATATGTAGTTCCACTAGATGTTGTTCTTTGTGATGATTCAGCAGATGAGTGAACAGACTTTAACTTACAAACGTTGAAACTACTGGGTTAATAAAACTGTTAGACACGCAGTTTGTGCACCAGCTATGACCTTTGTAAAACCACTCGAGGGACCATAGCTAGGAGGGTACGTACTGTAGCACTAAAAGTTTATTCAGTTAGTTGCATTCACGGCTTTCTCATGGCATGATGGTAGAGTTTATTGCTAGTGTACAAAGAACTGCAGTAATTCACCTGGCTTCTCGTAGATATAATTTTCACGATAATTGCCTCATGCATTTTGTAGAAAGTTAATAACCATGCCGAAATGCCGCGTGTCTTGTTATTGCAAATCTAATCCACTGTTGTTTGTGCTTCTATTAAACACTTTTTTCAAAATTTGGATCATAAGTGCATATTTTTCTTTTTAACTGTTGCGTGTATCCCTTTAATATAATAGTGTGTTTCTTAAAATGTCTGTCTGCTCTGTATGTGTCATATTTTAAATTTTTTGGTTGGAAGGTACCCGTGTTCGAGGGGTTGATCAAATTTATACATGACACCTCACCAAGCAGTTCGTAAATTTCACATGTTCGAGGTATTTTGAAAACTAACTCTTTTTAACAGGGACTCTCCTCATCTACTATTTTGATCATTTTTTAAATTAATTCTTTCTCGTGGTAGTATTCAACTTTTTCAAGTATGACTCCACGGATCTCTTTATTTTCCTTCATAATTGTTTTCCTTTCGTCGTGGAGCGTCTATTGTACCACCCATAGCTACCCAGCCGAACTGTATCGCAACTGCTAACGTAATTAGTAGACGACTTTGCATAAAAATTCACTCAATTTATAACTGCTGTTGTTGAAGTGGCGATGAAGTTGGGCTGAGGCTGATCCTCCTTGTTCAACCAACATAGATAGAGCAGTTGTGCTGATATAGATCAGTTAGTGCACTCGTTCGTCCATTGACCAGCCTAGGTATAGTTACTTCCGCAGCCTCCTCTTCTTTGTAGTTTCCAGAAAACTGTGCCATCGTTCGAAAATATATATTAAGCTTCCCCTTGAACTAACCGTTCTTTTATAGTTCCCGAGTTATGTCAACATTTCCTGTGCGCCCAGCTCTAAAAGCAGGTTTTCCCAGATCGTTTTTTCTAGCAAGACAAATTTTCAAACAGAAATACTTTACTTTCTATTGAATTTTTTTCTGATAGAGGCAATGTCTCTGTGACTAGATGGTTGAGTTAACTCACTAGTATTTCCGAAAATTTAATCTGCTATTGTGTGCTTTACCTGTTGTTGATGTTTGATGAGCAATGACCCACTAACAATATATCGCTGCAAAACAACTCGCATTTTTTTTCTTTTTAGATAGTTTGCACGCATTTTTTTATCATTTTACTGGAGCGCAAGCTTTCGGCTGTTACAAATCTAGATCCAGCGAGGCTGCACTTAGGGCTGGGCCGAATATTTGTGTGCTTCTCTCCTTTGTTGGTGACAGCGTCAGGCCTTTCGTCCTACCTACGACCGTTCCAGTTCTTTCCAGTTAGAGTTCGTTCAAGGAAATTGTTTGCACAAAGCACTCTGTGCGTGTGTGTCTTTATACTCATACTTATATATAAATGGAATGGTTATTTTACTCATTTATCACGTCAATAAAAGCCTCTTATTCAAGTTGCTGGTAACAACATCTTGCTGGTATTGCTATGGCTTTTTGTATACGTCATTGTTTGTCCATTTAAGCCTGAAGTATTGGTAATTCTATGCTGCTGTATATGTCATTCGTTCTATTGCCAAGTTTTGTATCAGAAAGTTTTGGGGCGTACTAAGTTTAAATGTACAAATAAATGTCACTTTCTTGCCCACCTCGTTTCACACACGTGTTCAACTATTGTATGTTTTCATCATTCTTCTTGTAACATGCATTGTACGATGGTCTGAAGGTAATCACAAATTGGTGGCAGCTTCACTTTGGCACTCATTCTTGCACCTTAGTACGCTCCAAATGGCAAACAAAAAAGTTAGTAATCCTTACGGCAGAATGAATAAATATCATTTAATACATTGAGGCCTTTCATCAATTAAAACACCAGAAGGTTGTCTACTTATAAAGTTTGACTGCACGTTAGCTTAAAACATTTTAGAAATATGAAATCAATTTTTTGAAGTTGAAATTCAATTCAAGCAAGAATTTCTGTGTTAGAAAGTCATTCTCCAGTAACTTCATACAACAACCCTTGCATTTTAAGCTCGTCTCTGCTGTACTGATTTCCTACACTTTTTGAACGATGAAAATGTTGAAGTGTATCCCTGTAGTGTAACCTTCATTGCTTGCACGGCCGCCTGCAGTGTACTCGATCATGTCTTGTCCACTGGGTGGTCGTGCGCACTCTGGACTCATGTGTGAGTTTTATAGTTCCCTCCACAGCTTAAACTTCAAATGGAAGAGAAGTTTAAAAAACAGTTCCCAACGAGAAAGGAGCTCGAAATTGTCAGCTCGACGCGACGATGGAAAAAGATGGAAACTGCAGCCAGGGTCATCCAAATCGCCTGGAAAGTTTTCAAACAGTAAGTGGAATCTTGGTAAGCAAGTCTAAGATTCTTAAAAACTGTCAGTGAAGGTTCTCGAGTTAGTACTCTCGAGTCTGAGAAATAGTTCAAGATCGGAAGGTGGAGGAATCACGTAAGTAACAGGCACATTCTACAAATGCTGAAAATAAGATTGTGCATGTAATTTAGGCAAAAATTCTAGACATTTCTTAATTCAAAGATGATTGAAACCCTGCTTCATTTTTGGAAAGGGAAATCATCCCACGGGTAAATTATCTGCTGAGAGTTTAAGACAATAATGCTGTTTCTGTTTCTTTACCCCCACGAGAACAAGAGAGGGAAAGCGGTAGTTGCGAAATGTACACAGATGTGATATTGCAAGCGTGGTAGCAGTAACAGAATTGTTGGCTTTTGGTGAATGAAAGCGAGTTTCACATATGTATGCATAGCAGTTGACCACTATCCAAAAATCGAAATTTCAAACAGCTACTCTGAATTTTGTAGTGGTCTCATAAAATCTTCATTGTCTGATAATCTACAGCTTTCACATAAGGGTGAATTAAAATACTCTATATCTGTCTTTTGTGAAACATCTAGCTCTCACCATCTGTTGTTTAGCGTATTATTCTTGCATTAACTTAAGTATAACGTTATTTATGCTTATTATAAATTCACATAACTTATCTCTGTCAAGCATGTCTTCGATTTTGTTCATGTTCCCTTCTCGAAACATTCTACTTGTCCAGGCCTACTGCTTATTTACTTTCTTAAAATGCATATTCCCGATAGATTAAATTTAACGTATACCTTATTTCAGGCGCAAACATGACCAAGAGCGTCGCAACCTACTGTTGGAAGAAGCTCAAACTCAAACGTCGTCTCCGGGAGGGTCATCGATTCGCTCCGGTTTCCGGAAAGTTTCTAATCTTCTTTCCGTAGTGCCTCTGCCAATGGGAGTGCAGCGAAGGCGGTCTGTGACAGTCTTGCAGGTTAGTGACGAGCTGTGTAGCAAAGGCGCAACTTCTCAGGTAAATTATTCCTACGAAGATATAACTGAGTCTATACAAAGTCTAATCAGGAAGATCGCAGTAACATTTACTTTTAAAATTTCTAGAATTTGGGCAATTGATAAATAAAATCATATTTGCTATTAGTTTGATCGTGAATGTCCTTTTGGTTATGTTCCCGGGAGAGGCAATCTGATTTTAAAAAAAGTCAATTTTATTCACTCGACAGCAAGAGAAATAATTCCATGTGCGTTGCAATGAAAATTGTTATGCCCATCCCTGTAAAATTCACATAATTAAAAAACTTCTGTGTTTATCGATGAGTGTGGGTTTGCTTAAACTATAATTTTTTTCATGCCTTGAAAACTGTTTTGAGGCTAATTTGAAGTAATCTCAATCAGTCCATAATGTTAACCTTAGACCGAAACTATCGTCCGTTTGGAAGAGTTCTTTCACAGATAAATAAATTAGAGCTAGCGAACAAAATCATTGGTGTAGCTCTTAACTCTGGAGGTACGTTTCTATAGATATATAGGTTCAGAACCCATGATTCTCCCCAATAAAGCCATACATTCCAATTATTTATGATAATCTTCATACGTGTGTTAATTGGAGCTCCGTAAAACCGTTGCTTAACCTAATAAAGAGTGTGAGGCTCGATTTGTTCCAATGCTGCACTCAAAATCATTATTTTTATAGAATCAATTACCGAATGGTAATATATAAAACTATGGGCTCTCTACATATACATGATGTGCTCACTTTTTGTGGTTTTGCAGCTCAGAAATGTACTTACAAAAGTTTTACAATTTCTGAAAGTAATCGACACAAACGAAGAAAGCATTTAACTAAATCTATTCCAGTTTAAAAAGAAATTTCAGTCGGCGGAAGTGGAAACATAATTACTGTGCAGAAATAACTTTATTTTTCCAGAGTTGCAGATGAAAGGTGGGTCATTGGGAAGCTAACATTCACTTTAGCCAATTCAAGGTCCAAATGTTCATGTGAGTTATCCCAAATCTAATGTTGTTCTTCTATCATATACGAAGATACGAGCTGAAGTTTGAGTTATATTCTTAATAGGCATTATCAGTACCAACGTGTACCGCAGTTAAAAGTCTCCCCCAATGATTTGTGTGATCTAAATATTGGATAGTAGAATAATATTGTATCCATGCACCTGTTGGGGATGTTGCTGCTTACATTGCCTGAAAATACGAAGAACTAATTGTTCTGTAATTCATGACCAATGACATCCATTCGAAAATAAATGATTTAAATATGAATAACCTTCTTTACTTCGTTGAAGATATGTTGTTAAATACGCGAGAATTCCTGTAAAATGAACTACAGCGCATTTTTTGAGGAGAGCAGTTAATTTTTTTATGCTTCCTTTGAAACTAACCTGAAATACTTGAAATTCTTCATTGGTGTATATTATTAGCTCTGGATTATTTAGCAGAATTATTCACCAAATTATTCTTTGAATGGTAGAAATATTCGAACTCTTTTGAAATAATTTTCGATATTAAAGCTCGCTGTTGAAGATAATATGAATGTGAGCAAATAAGAATGGTCTAAGAAGCCATTTCGATTCGATTGAATTTAGATAAACTAACAATTTTGAGATGTACGAGAAGGCACTCTACTTCCGCTGTACTTCGGTAGTTTCGAAGACTGCGACTCGAGCGAAGAGCATTCAAGGAACCTGTGGTATCCGAACGCCCATGACATCAAAGACTATTTTTGAGAAAACAGAGTCTTCTTTTTGTCTCGGTTTTAGTACACCGTTCCTAATGGAACGCACATAATTTATTTTTAGTACTTGCAGGTTGTTCTTTGATTTTTGCTGTAGCACAAATGTTAAGTGTTTGTTGTTGTTTGTGATGTATTTACCTACATAAATAGTAACGATGTCATTGTGTTAGCCGATACGTTTTAGTCATAGTTGTTGGTGTTGGCTGTTGAGGGTGTGGTTTCTCATTTAATTTACGGTTGATGTATAATTTTTAGTTGTACCTCTTCATTGTCATTGATTTATCATTGATAGCGCGACGATTTGTACGTCTTTGCTCCGCCTTAGTGTTCATCCACTCGCATGTCCTTCATACACCACAAAGCTTTCATCCTTTTCCTTGCCTTCAGTTCTGCTCTAGTTTTTATATTCTAAGCTTTTTTTCTCTGATTACTCCTGCTTCTAAAAACTGAAATTGAAAGAATAAGCTTTTCTGCTATTACTTTGAAGTTAGTTCTGTTGAGAATCGTTGATTATATCATGTGGAAAATATAGCAAGATACAGAGTTTTCGTACAATTTTGATAAACATTTCTTCAGAATTGCTACTGTTTGCATGAGTACTACTTAGGTAGGACCTGTTGATGGTAAATACTTAGTTGAATTCTGAGAAAATCATTATCAGAAAATCAAGTCTATTTGAGCTTTTGAAAACGGACGAGTAAAAATATTCTTCATTTGGATCTGTTATAAAGAAGGAATATTTAAGTAATTTTATTGTGTGGCAGTTCATTTGCTTCATCTTTTTTAATGACTCGAAACAAAATACCAGGAGGGATGTAAAAGTAATTTTCTTCTATGAAAAGTATTTTTTTAAATTTGTACATGCGACATTATTTTTTATTAAAATAATAGGAATCGGTATTTTGAGTTGAAAACAATTCGCTCTTTTTCTGATATAAATACCAGGATTAGTATGCCGATATGATAATGATAGGAATGAATCTTTCTGAGTATTTTCGTAACAGGAGTTTTAGATTGCGCAGTTATATTTTGGGTGCAGAAAAGCAGAGAACATAAGTCCGTTTAACTGATCTGAAAATTAAATAAAAATCAGGTGATAAGTTTATCCAAATTGATTGGATTACGGCAGTTTACTAGTTCCTCTTTTTCGGAAGAGAAGCAGATAGAGAGCTGGACTTTTGTTTTATTGAGCATTTTAACTCGTTCATAGACAGTGAAAACTTGTACCGGTGTCTATCTAAAAATAGCGATCGTTTCTGCTGTGGAAAACATAAAGAAGGTTGCTACCGCTATTGTACCATCAAGTGATTCTACCTAGGTTATGATTCACTTAATGTACATCTGATGCAGGTATGGATTAAATTTGATGCACTAGTTAACAATCTAATAATGCTACTACATTATGGGCATCATTAATCAATCGACAAATATGAAAAGGAAATAACAACTTGAAGCACACATGCGGATAGTCACCTATTAAACGAAATGATTAATCGGGATTAAAAATTTACAAATCGTAGCTAGCTTTCAATTTTTTTTTCAAAATTACTATCACAGAGGTTACGATTTCTCAGTTTTAAAACATTCTCTCCTATCGAAAAGAGTGTTTCTACGATATTGCATGAAGAAACGAGTGTTTGGTTCCTTCTGCAACTCTTTAGAACTCTCCCAACAACAGACTATGTTTAATTGTGATAAGATGATACAATAACTCTCGGTGAAAAGAATGATGTTCAATTTTAGGGTTATATTTCATGCAAATCAACTGCAAGCTCATCCCTTTGCTAAAGTCAACCAATTAAAATTATTTGTTAATATGACCATGGGTTAATAACGGCATCTGATTTCTGAAGAACTACGGTTTTCATTTTACTGACCGCATTTTCCGAGATTGAATCATTTCCACTCTGAATTAAATTTTCAAAGGTTTTTTGACCATATTCATTATGTAGCTGGCTGCCAATGTGGCAAAGTCGTAATGGAAATGACTGAGGTGGTATAGAACTAAACTTACTGTAATTTGATACGCGACGACCTAAACCAAATGCAACTTATGACGGGCGTGATAGTACGGTGCTACGTGTTTGCCTGTTTGGTGTTCACTCAGTTAGAAGTCATAACGCGTCCATGCGCGTATGGAATTGATTATTGATTTATTAATTGATCCTTGCACATAACATGTGATAAGGAAAAATAAATAATGATACTATCAAATTCACCAGTTGTAACAAAAACTAGCGAGGCTATCGTTGGTAAAAAATTAACGGCGCTACTAGAAGTTGCTGTTAATGATTTAGTGTCCATCTCTGTCCGTAGATAAGAAAAAACTTGCCGGTTTTTCTAAAGGTTTCCTGAATCTTTGTCTGCCACAAGCGCGTACATGTAACATTAAAGTTTCTTGATTACAAATTTTAGGTACAACTTAAATTTAAAAAAAAATAATATTGTATAGACTGGTTGCTAATTTCACCACAAGTTTATTTTAGTGAAGGAAAACAATATGAAAAATCTTTTCTGGGGATTTATATGCATTGGTGCATTTATATTAAGTTTTTAGCATGTTCCTTACATGGTTATATATCATGTCAAACTTCCTATGAACACAAGTAATACTAAAGCTGAGGAAGAAAACATTAATTTTTTCACGAGTTCTCTAAAAAATTTCTTCACATCTACGCACCTCCAAATTTTTAAAATCCTCGATTGAACGTTGCACAAGTGATTGGTGTGTGCAACATGTGTATGCTAAATTTTCAAGCATACATATGTTGCACACACAAATCATTGTTGTGTAACGTTTCTCAATCCAGAACGTTATTTTCGTTGAGGAAAAATATAACCAAAAATAATTATTAACTTTGTCATTTTTTGTTAAACAACGTAAGGGGATACACTTATGGTATTTTTTAGAGTTTTCATTTGTTGATTCGAAATTCATTGAAATTTTGCAGATGCACATGTATTTATCGGTAGATAAAGAAAAATGCCTCAGTTTTCGCAAAAGTTAACATGAATATTTTTTCTAAGATGTCATCGTTCAAGATTTTCAGCGTAAAGTTTTCTTCAAAATATCAATATCCCAACTGCTTTAACAAGTTTCATAGTTCAGTATTAGTTAATTCAAATTAGGAAAATTTAAATTCGAATTATTTTCTCGTAATGGGATATTTTGATACATAACATGAGTATTATACCTTTATAATATTTTTTAGCATTTTCAATTGAAGACTCGAAATATCTGCGAAACTTTCGATGAACGCAAATTCTCTTTCATGTGCGCATTCAAGTTTTCTTTCACGTACGGAGTAACTTACAGAAGTAGCCGCTCTGTCGCTCGAACTTCCCATTTTAGGCAGGAAACTTCACAATTTACTGTAACCCTCCTGGTATTTGCGGGACAAATTTACTGAAGAAAATTCGATTACTGACGAGGATTTTTTTGCTAGAAATATTATTCAAGTTTGGAGTAAACTTGTTCACTATTAAACGCTCATTCAGTCACGCATCCGCTGTGAAAATTTCTAGATTTTGTTGTTAGATAAAGTTCGTATGATTTAAATAGTTTTCATTTCCAGCTTTAGAAAAAAATTCAGAGTTTATTCAGTTATAATGGTATAACATCCAGTTCAGAAGCATATTCCCCTTCTTAATCTCACCTTCATTCCTGCTCCACGTTTCTAAAAAAAAAAAACCTCACTACTGACTCTTATCTTTTCGGTGTCGTAAAAACGTGGCAAATGTTCATATGTTTATTTGCCTGGGCTAATAAGCTTTCTATCTTGCTTGTGATTTCTGTGTTTTTCGCCATCGTTTCCTTGCACTCCAGCACCATTACCATCGTCCTTCTGCTCCCTATTTCCCCTAATTCCACAATTCCCAACTTGTTACCTCAAATTGCAGCTCATTATCAAAATCTGTTCTTTTATGCTTCGTCTATCTTCATCTGTGAACTGCTAGTTCACCTATAAACGATCATCATAAAATGAGAAACTGGTAAAGCAGTTAGTTTTCTTCAGTACTTTTCAGATCATTAACCCACTGTCTGAACTTCGCTTCTATTTTTTCTTGCTTTTAGTTCGTTTTGGTGATATTTTTTTTATAAAACTTGCAGACTTCTATCAAATTGAATTTCTTTTCAATACATGCGATGAGATGTTTCTCATTATGTTTGATTTTCAACCATCAATCATTAAGATCAAAATTCAAGTCAACTGGATCGTATATTTTTTTCTATTTCATCGATTAGAGGAAATTTATTTGCAAAAGGGTTACTTTTCAGCAAATCTTCGGGTTTTATCTGAATTTGCTAGCAATTGTTTCATGCACCACAGATGATTTACATCTATACATTTCAGTGTACGTTCGTGTCTGTGATACCAAAACAAGGTTTTTTTCAAGATTTTGATGCTCCTCCGAGTTTTAAATATTTGTTTTTATAATCAGTTTTAAACGTAGGGTAATCATTTCATTTACCACTTGGTCAGATTTTTTTATCGTGTATTCTAGAGCTATTATTTCTACTATCTCAGTCATATGAATCATATTGTAATTCAATTGTTTATGTTCAGTTCTCCTTGGTTTAACGTGCTATTTCTGATGTACTCACCAATTTTTTTTACTGGACTCTGATGAATATTTTTCTCCCTAATTAATTGCATTCTCCTCCACGCATCAGTTTCTCTTCTGAGCTTTTCCTCACTCCATTATGCTTTGTCATCGAGAATCTTCTGTTTTCCGTAATTTAATAAATCCCCTTGATTTAAGCTTTCCCATACTCATCTTCTAGATCGACCCTTGCTTTGGTTTCATTCAGAATATTTTCCGTATATTTATCTCTCATTATACTCGAAAAATCACGGCATCACATAAACCCTACGGTCATCCTTCACGACTTGTCTATCTATGGAACATTTATGAGATTATTCATTTTAGCCACGTCTCATGATGTGATTGTACTTGCAGGATATAAAGTTCCTTGCGCTTCTTTTTATTTGATTACCTTGTGTTGTCCTTAATCATTGCTTATTTTCACTTCAGCACCCTCTAGCGGAGCTGCATTATATGACTCTGTTATTTCAAGAATTTATCTATTTCTTTATTCAACCTTTATAATCAGTATGTTATACATGCCAGTTCATTTGCTATACAAGTATTTCTTATGTTACTTTTCCTAAAGTTGATTCCATACCTGCCTATTCCACCTCCATCGAGTCTTCAGACTTGTCAGTGACTAGTAACCATTCATGTACTCATCCCATCCTGGAGTTTGGTCAACACACCTCTGGTTAGTTAAATCACTTTCGTCACTCCTTATTTCTTAAGTTATTCATCATCAGGGATAAATGCTAATTATTTGATTGCTTAAGTCACCTATACACCATCACTCCTCACACACGATGTCGTGTAAGTGTTTGTGTTCTCCCTAACTTCCTCTCTTCATATGGCCTCTCTCTTTCTCTCTCTCCTCACCGCACCGCCGTCCTGCCAGCTTTGCTGGTGCGAGCATGACAGGTACGGACCCTTCTCCTCTCCTTCTCCTCTTCTTCTCCTCTTATTGTTAGCATTAGTGATGTGCACTCTTTCCTCTCATTCAGCAATGTAATTACCTCTTCCATTTCTTCCGTTCTTGTGCCGCATTTCCAACTGTTATCTCATTCTTGTATTCATATTCTCTTATTATAACTAGTGTGACTAATTCTAATCTATACTTCAGTCTTTACTAGTACTGAGCTCTTTTCTTCTATTTATTAATATTGCTATTGTAATTCTTCTCTTCAGTTGTTTAGGGTGGGCGCTGCGACTCCTATCCTCCCTGTATGTGTGTTGACAGTAGTGTGAAATTTCTTTTTCATTTCATTTCTCTTACTTATCTCCAATTTGAGTGCCATTTGTATCTAAATTATGGTATTTTCCCTGAAAGTTACTTTTACACTTACCTTGGTTATTACTGCTTAAGTCATTAGCAGTATATTCATAACTTGTATTACAGCTACGCAAGTACGTTGTACTTTAAGTGCTACCCAATGATTTCTTACGTACTGCATCTTCTTGCTTCGCCAAACTTTTTTGAAGATTTGAAGGTTCTCTGCACGAGCAGTGAATGCTGGCACTTAGCTTTAGCGCTCGTCTAGCGTTGATGTTCACAATGGTTTGTGTCCTTTCAATTGACTCAAAAAATAAACCGCGTAATCTACTTTGGCTATAAGAAATTCATGGGGACCTGATAATTTTTTTTAAGCAGAAGTTTCAATTTTGATGTCTTGCATCAAATAATTTTGACTTCTAGTTGCTAAAATCACCTGGTTATAAGAACGATAAACTTTGTCATAATGTGCTTCGCATGTGCGAAGCAGACTATATGTATATTTAGGTCCTTGGCGATTCATTTCAAATTTTTTAATATCTTCGACAATTCTTAAAGTTTTTTGAACGGTACGTCTTTTGCTTTTATACAGTTTTTTTCGAACAAGCGTAATCGATATTTTTTCAATATCGGTCTAAGCTTTCTCGGTATTTGTACTAATTTTTTCATTTATATAGAACACGAATACGATTCAATTTTATTGCTATTTTTCCCTTTTTGTCAGACCTTTTAAATTGCAGTTTTCATTTCTTATGATTTCTTATTTCCTCGATTTTACGTATGATTTTCTGCAATGGGGGACCTATTTTTCGTAGGGATTCTTTATTTTTCATCCAATGTTCCTTGTTTCCCGCTTTACTCTGGAGCTGCTAATCAAAATGATCGTTATAGTACAATTTATTTTGTGCTTGATTTTTTCCAACAATCCTATATTTTCCTTTTCTTTCACCTTATTACAGACCCTACTGCTCTTCAACTTACTTTCTTCCGACTTTTTGATTAAGGTCTTTTATATTTTCCATTTATTTCAACATCATAATATCTATATCTTCGATTTTTTCTGCAGCCCTTTGACTTTTAATTTCCAAGCAACATAAGCTCTTCAAAGAAAGCTTTTAAACCATCATCGGTGGCATCCCACTGCACTTGCTTCTGTGTTGAATTTTCGGCAAAACAAGCTTTTGTGTTATTTTTCCGCTTGTAGTATCTTACAGTCCTGCTACTAAAAAAATGCTGATTTGTTTATATTGCTTCAAGGTATCCGAATACTGGTTAGCATCGCCTTTGTATAGAATACAATATCTGTTGTATTCTGTACATACGTACATCTAAGCATTGGAACTTCACAATGCCACTGAACGACACTTCAATTACACATCAACTGCAACAAACGTTTCATACGACACGATAAACTGCATCCGAATGTTAAAGTTAAGCCCTCGACCTTGTAATCGTGATCAAGTTCATCCAGAAGCGTTCTGGTTTGAAATCGCTTGAATTATGAAAATAAAAACGTTGCAACACTTACTTGACCTGAAAGATTCTTCATGTATTTTTGTTTTTAAATCCTACCAGATACTGCAAAGTCTTCTTTGCTTAATTCATTTGATTTCCACATCGTTGCGTTTACACATAATCTATCCTTTCAGCTCTACATTGTGACAAGTTTTGGTGTCAAATCAGTAAAACATAGAGGTGGCTAAAAAACATTTTATTTCCTATTTTTTAGCTCTTAGTCTTGTATTAAATTGCATACCTTCCTTCGTTAAAGGTTTTATACGAGAAAGTATTTACTGGACATGCATCGATATATTTCATTAAATTTTAGACTTTAAACTTAAACATAATGAAAATTTATTCATAAATCTCTTTGTGACTGTCTTTTCTGATGAAACGTAGAATAATATACAGGTGAACCTCGCATAAGGGAAGGGATGCGGACCTAAATATCTGTACCTCATCTGAAAGGGTACCTTATATGAGAATCACTCTTCATTTTATTTACTTTCTATACTACTTCACATACCCTCAACTGGTTTTATTTCGTTCTAGAAAAAATATGGGACTAATATGAGCCTCCCTACCTTGTAAGAGTTCCAGATACTTTGTAAGGATATTGGTCGCGAATATACGAGTAACAATTCTTGTGTGAGCAACACCTTCTATGCGTACACCTTAAATGAATTCAAACTGTAATATGTTACAATACGTCTAATAACACTTAGAATTTAAACTTGGCTCTGTAGTGTTGATGTACTGCGCCTGCCTTCATCTCCCACAATGAATCTGTAATTTCTGGTGCATTCAATAAACTTTCTCTTCTCTAATTTTTTGCTGATGTTGCATCAATTGCACGATAGCCTGTTTCAGAGCACGTTAGCTGTGCTGTTGCTGCTCAGCTTCAACTGCCTTTTGATCTACTCAGTTCAAGTTTCTTTTCTACAGACAAATTATTTAGGGTAGGCTGCATCTGTATTTTTCCTGTGTTTTCAAATCTTCAACTTTTGTGTGTGCCTTGCTTCTTGTGGATGAAACATTTGTTTAAAAGTCTTTGTTTGTTCGAATGATGTTTTGTTTATTTGTAGCGCATTAAAATAGTTTAGACTTCTTACAAGTGAATTTTAAAAACTTGATACATGCTACACTCTTAATCCCATAATTTTACTTAAATTTCTAATAGATAACAATCATTTTTGGACACCATAGCCACCACGAAAATACTTGTTATTAATACTTTAAATTCAAGAGACTGATAAAATGTAACTCCGCTAAAAATAAAGAAAGTACGCCAAATGCACATAGCGCAATCAAAAGTGTTCTACCTAAAAATCCATAAATAACTTACGGAGTAAATAATGTTTATTCTGGAAGCTGAATTTTCTCCTTATAATTGCGAATAATTTTTAGCCTGTTTCATACTAACGAGTAAAATTTTCAATAAAAGTATAAATTACTGCTTCGAAATTTTTAAGCATATTTGGCGGTAGAAAAGTACAAATTAATGATGAAAATGAAGATGCATTCTTAAGGCTCGTCCTCGATAATACTTTATCATTTCCATTTTTATGAACAGATTGGAACGTTCGGTAAAAAAGTCGTCTGGTATATCTCTATTTTTACGAGTATTCGTGCATATACATGCCTGCCGTCTGCAGCATGAATTCCATCTACACAAACGATGAAAAGATTGAAAAATTTTCAAGCTTGCGTACGATCAGGGAAAACTTTGCCTGAATTGTATAGCATCTTGTGTTCCATTAATTGGCCTTGTGCATTTGAAAGAATTATTATAACTGTATGCATACATGTTTGTTCCTTCAACGTTGCCAGAATGGGAATCCAGTAACAAATTCTACACATAGTGGTATTTGTACGTATCACATTTGTGAAAACGTGTTCCAACAATACAATGCTTCATGAATTATACAATTTTTTTCGCGAAATGAGATTTTCATCCTAGAATCCACCTGGTTGTTTGTCTGAAATATATATTAAGCGTAAAAAGTAGCTTTAGTAAGAATCAAGATCTCAGTCAAGTACACGAATAATCGAAAATGAGCTTGAACATCTCAAGTTTCATTGCTTATGAGCGAACTTTAACATAAAACTGTTCTCAGCTGATCATTTGAACTGATCTGATCAATAGAAAAGTCGAAATATCAAGGATCATTGCTCACGTTAGACCGTGCAAAAGTTGAACTCTTAACAGACTGCTAATTGCTACATAATATCAGTGAATTAATATCAACTCAACTGATTAGCACAGTTAAAATATGAACGCACCGCCGCCCAGGTTGACAAGCACGGCGGGGAAGGGGGATCCAGGAGAAGCTCCCGATCCTCGGTTAAGGCGAAAACTCCCTCCCCTCGAGGCTCCCCAAGGGGGTCGTTCAAAGGATCCTTCCTCTTCCTACCGCTATCAAGACGAGCCTCCAGATCCTCGGGGGGGACGCCTGCGGCACCTGCCAGTCCCTCCGCCACGCCCTTGGTGTCCGTTCAAGTCCACCATGATAAAGACCATGACCGCCATCACCTCGCCGATCCTACTGGACATCACTGCCGAGACCCATCAAGCCATGGTGGACCACATGATCCAAGAGACCATGAAAGAGGACCCAGCTGTCAGGCCCAGACCCAGGCCCAGACCCAGCAGCACGGTGGCCCGGCCCAGGCCCAGACCCAGGGTTCCAGCCCCAGAACTTCCACGGGTAAAAAGCTCCCCGCGATCGGACCTTCGAAACAACCACCGCATCGACAGCATCAGCAATCGGGCAGTAGCTGACCACAACCTTTATGCCATCACTCATGTTTTTGATTGATACAAATTTTATCTAATAATATTTAATATTTAACTAATAAACAACTGACAATGATACTTCATTGTATAACTGTTTAGTTGTATGGGCCTTCTTAGTATTTAAAAACGTTGTTGAAGGGATATCTAGCATGATGTTTCGGAGGAAAACCGATGATCACTTTTTAAATGGTAACTTAGAGAATGTGATAGATTGCGTCTGAGTAATAATTAGTATGCCTCTCCGTAATGTTCAATATAACGGTAGCCATTCTCATTTTATCTTGTTTACCTAATGTTAAAGTTATAGTCCGTAGAGTGCAAAATGATCCTGTAATTTTTACAGAACTCTTCTTATTGTTAAGAACGACAACCGAAGGGACTCTGTTGACGCCTTTTTAAATTGCGCTACGTGTACCAAGTCCTGTGTGGTTAATGCTAAGTTATGTCCTCACTACGTCCAGTGCACTTTTCAAGTTGTACTAAACTCAAATTTGTGGGACTTTCGCACAACGGTTGTTGTTGTTATTGTTCTGTTTTCTTTAATTTTTCTCTCAAAATTCTTTTGCTCGTATATTATGGACAATTTTTTGAAGTTCGTCAGGTAGATATTTCAGTGACGAAACCAAACGTAACATAAAAGGCGTAGCTTTCTATCTGACCCTAATGTACAATTTACCTATATTTATACGCTAACTGAAATTCATTGGGCAGATGCCGGTGCTTTTGTAGTACTTCCCGAACAAGATATGAGTGCTTTAATTTTCTTGAGTTCCGAATACTACGAAACATGAATAATTAGATAAAAAATTGTACCATGTTTATTAAGCATCATTTGACCTGCATTTGCTGTTTGTGTGTGCAAAAAGTAGTTGCTCATATATTTGTTGCGTACGGTTTAAAAATGTCTTCCTGATGACCTGGCGGGTAAGAGCATAATATACCGGCAGAGCAGTGAACTCGCGCGAGTTTCAGGTTCGATTCCTCGTTGTAGCTGAACGATCTATCCATGAGAGCCAGGTAAAAGGAATGAATTACAACACCCTTAAAGTGAGAGAACTTTGAAGCCTCTCTTTCTGTTTGTAATGTACTCCTTTGTTAAATCGGCTACTATCCTATCGAGGAGAAATTCCGTGGCTGTATTATTTTAAGTAACGTTTTAAAACGAAATTCATGACTTAATTCCAATCTAGTAGTTTTGTAACTTTGACAGTGAGATAATTGTCAAACAACGGAAAGTTTTCAGACCTATAACACTGTGCAAGCCACATATGTACAAGCACGACTACAGTATCGGAGAAGCAATCTTTACTTTTATTTCTATCTCAACAGACATTCTTAACTCTTTTAAACCAGCCCAATTATTCAAGTACTCCGGTGCAAGATTTTTGCTACAATCTGCAATATGTTTGAATCATTTTCCAGGTACCGTAAGATAATATTATTTTGTGTGACTCTTAGTATTTTTCGTTCTTACTTTACGGGAGGAGGAGGAGGAGGTGGAGGAGGAAAAGTGAGGAAGACGTACGTGGGTGGTCAGTAATCTCAAACTTTTAGCAAAGAAGAAACGATCATCGTTTAACATCCGAGCCTGTGTTGATCAATCCGAATGACTTTAATTTTGAAGCGGATCTTGTTACATTTTTCTAGAGATGAGCGGGCAGAAATAGTGAAGTGATCTAGCGCGTTCAACGTTGACGTAGAGTTATGTTAACATGAGAGTGCACAATACTTTGATACACTTGAGAAAATCGACGCAATTTTTTTAACGTGTTCTGTACGAATGGAGATGCATAGGACTCAAAAACACAGAAGCTTTCTCTTAATTTGAGTCCAAATAAACCATTATTTCTTCTTCAAACTTGGCATAGCCTTGGTAACTAAAAATTCTTAAAATGTACCTCAAAAATGACTAAATATTCAAACATTTTATTGGCATTTCTGAGTTCTTATACGTCATCAGTTTTCTAACTTTCTGCTTATCAGCAGGCTTATGACTAAAAAAAATACCTTGATGATGAAGCCAGTTTCGTAAAATAACTGAAAATATCAAAACTGAAAATATCAAAATTTCTAAATTCAATCGGCATGAAATTAATTATTGCAATGGTCGAGACAAAAATCTGGAATCATATTTGTATGGTATATCGCATAATATATGCTTCAATAGTGTTGCACATCGTGGTGTATCATAATTTATGCAACATAATATGCATTGCAATTAAAAACCATCGCAAACTCGAAGTGGAACAAATCTCTGAAGCCAATATTACACAAATCGTAAATAACTTCAACTCCCCAAGAGGCATTGTACCGGAGGATAAGTACATCTGAAGACTGTATTTTAGCAGGTTCCTTGCACTTATTTTTTTTATTCTTGCTAATCCAAGTGTGTTCTTGTCTCTACTCCTAGCTCTTGTAAAAAACTAGATCAGGAATGGCTTTAGACCGGCCGTTGTAGGCACTCGAATGGCTTCAGATTTTGTTAGTTGAAACTCTACCTCTTTCCGTGTTGGGTTTCGGAATATTGGATTCATTTCTATAAACCCACTCATTTGCTGATGCTGTCTGTCTCTCTCTCTCTCAGCTGTATTTTTGTTTTTACCAGTTATGTGATCGCTATTGGAACTTTCCCGGTTATTGAAGTTTCTTTCAGTTACTAATGATGGAATCGTACGAGTATGACACCGGAAATGTGCTGGAAAATTTGTTAGTTTCATCTCTTCCGAATATAACGAGTAGTTTGAGGTTCCTTTGGGTTATCATGATTGTTCAATGGTTCTACAGTTTCATGTATTGTCTTAAATTTCTTCTACACATTTGATATTACTGTCAGCTTTTCAGATACATGTATGATTCTACCCTTGTACTTCAATGAGGTTGTTTCTTATCCATGGAAGACTAATACTAAGGCGTATTTTTGACGGCTGCGACATCTACCGTAAAAGGCCACCAAATCTCTTGTATGATACTAACGCTCACTATCATTACTGATACACTACTATATTTATGATAAATACCATCATTGGTATGATTGAATGAAGAGTGCTTTTCACAAGCTACGTATGTGAAGCTATCTAACTCATCTGCGTTGGGTTCTTTTTTCTTGTATGGACTTTCATTCAATCTTGTTTACCATATTGAAGTTGTATATTGCTAGTGTTATATAGCGTTATGTAATGTGTTAAGGATTGCGCTTCTATCTATGTTAAGAAATCCGTTAGGAGATTTTTTATTACTCTGTAAACTTTGCTAATGTTGAATTGACTCATTGTACGTTGTTGATGAAAGTTCTTCTCCAGTGATTGGGCAGCCCTCCAACCAATTCTTCGCTGTAACATATCTCAAACTTAACGAATACGACATATATCTTTTCTCTAAATGTATTTCGTTATTGAATGAAATCAGGATAATTAGAAATATATTCTACGAAAGTTATCTATAAAGTTGCACATAGTATGTAACATGTTAAAACTCAGCGAAAAATGTTTAATTTTCAAGAAAAGTTATTTTTAAAATGTTGAATGTACGAAACAAATTTTTGCATGCTCTACTCACGATGCGTTTCGTACTTCAATACATTCGAAAAGCTGAGCATAAATAAATGACAGATTTTATAATTTATTGGGAGGTTCAGTGAATAAAAACTCATATTTTGTAGTTTTTGGAAGGTCTGAGTGCATAAGCCATTTTTTTATGTATCCAAAGTTTCTTAACTTTGGAACATATAGGACTTCACTTGACTCAATGAACTATTATTTTTATATACTGTTCAAAATTTTCAAGTAGTTGTATTTTGACATTTAAATTTAACGTTCTTCTAGCAATGTGCTTCTAGCACTAAATTATAACTTC
This sequence comes from Trinorchestia longiramus, assembly GCA_006783055.1. Classification (NCBI taxonomy): domain Eukaryota; kingdom Metazoa; phylum Arthropoda; class Malacostraca; order Amphipoda; family Talitridae; genus Trinorchestia; species Trinorchestia longiramus. Next base: position 86,299 of record VCRD01000733.1, read on the forward strand.
TACGAAATGATCACTACTCAACTAGCTTCATTCAGGTTCATCCCAGCGCCCTGAAGGAAATTTTTTGTTCACCTTATTCGTTACTCTCCCGGGATTTTATTTCTCGAATCGTTTTATTTCAGTATCACATTCAGTATAATCTAACGTTTACCTGGTCTTCTCTAAATGATTGAACTTGTTATTTGCTCTCCTATTTCCGATCACTACTTTGACTTAATTATTATTCCACTATTTCACTCGAATACTCTAGAACTTGAGATTGAAATGGTTACTTCATTCCTGGTGTATTTAACACGTTCGCTGCCAATGACGATTGGCACATTCTGCTTCTCTTGCAAACGATGTTTCATCGTATATGTCATATCAAAGAATAGAAACGTGGCGTTACTTTGAGAAACGGTACCTCGAGCCACTTGGGAAAAATCAAGTTAGCTAAAGTGCAGAGGGGCTGAAAACTTCAAGAAAAAATCACTGGGTAGCCTAGCAGCGTCAGTATAACACACACGGCGGTGGAGTCTCTGAAAGAAATTCGTAAGCTATCTGAATGAGCTTCCTATTAGGGATTTATTAGATCAATTTATAATGCATTGTCTTATTGTAAACACAAACCGCTTTTGTCTGCCTATTTCAGTCTTTGTGTAATCACTTAATGAAACTTGCAACCTTTAAACACGATTTTTTCGAAACTTTGTTTTGGCACGAGTTAACATTGCTTTGTGTAGCGCATCAAAAGTTTAAGTATTAAAATTGCTGCTGAAGCTACATGTTCTCAATTTATGATTAATAATAATTGCAAACTATCAGCCAACTCTTAGTTAGCAGCGGGCGTATTAATACCATACTCGAGTAACATTTAAACATTTCCTTCTCTCGTAAACATGAAGTTAAGGTCAAGTTGTACTACCTTATTTGTAATATTCTCGAAGTCCACAATTTGTCCGTCCTATCATTTATGATGTTTGAGAGTTGAACAATTATTCCATCTATTTAACTTACAGTAAACACATGTTCTCTAAGCTGTACTATTCTTCAAACTCAGAAATTCAAGGTATCGATAATTTTAATCTTCATTTCCGATTTTCAGAGTTTCTACATATTCATGGACGCATGGTATAATTGTATCGCGTTATACGCTATTGTATGCATTAATCTTGGCTTTTCAGTTATTCATCAACTCTTTAAAATAGGGCGTTCACTATGGAAGTTTATGTTGCGATAGAAATTTCGCGTGTAATTTACACCCTATACTTCACATAACATATTTTTTGTTAACTTACTCCCGTTAGCTAATATCCTGCGAAAATTTTTATACCTTTATTTTATGTGATTAATTGAATATGATTATGTAGTTTCTAATTAGACATAAGCGTTTAAAGTTTCCTGTTATAATTTATGTATTTGTTTTATGGAAAGCTCACGCCTGAATTCCTGTCCGTCACCAATCACATCTCATCGACATCCGCTACTAGTCCAGGGCTCTGTTTTTTTTCAATTTGGCTGCTCCAAAATTCATAGCTAATGGGCAATTAACTGACAAAGATTTTCGCTAACCGTTTACACAATTGCATTTGGTCTAATTATGGTTACACAACGTATGCTCCGTGACGATGCTTCCCCAGAGATCTTTTCGAAAAAGCAAAAGGACTTTTGAACGACTGGCTAAAAGTACTATAATACGTGTACCGCTGTACGGACCCCTAGTTCAGATTTGGTACAAGCAGTTCTAAGAAAGCCCTAAGATGTCATGCCCTTTGCATTTCGGTGCTTTGGTTTAACAGCGCAAGTTAGCAGTGATGGTTAGAAACTTTCCACGAGTAAAATAGGCATCGACGCTGTGATTTTTAGATTCTAACTCAATTTAGTTTACTTGAAAGATATGCATGTTTCCGAAAGACTAATTTATCTTGCTTGTAAATTTTGTTTGAAGTCACGTAAGGCGTAACTACAAAGGAAATCCTACGAATACGATTCCACACCATTTGCAGCTCGAGCCCAAATTAATTAATTAATTGGTCAGGTGTTCAGTTTCATATTCACAAATCCCTGAATATTTTTGAAATAGCACGGCGCCGTCAGAGAATGTTTCATGTTGAACACATTTTTCTACGAATTATGGCGAATTTGAAGTTGACTTGCTACGATCGTGGTCGTAGGCCCCAAATTTGTAGAATAATGGACTCGAGCTTTCTCTAAAAATAAGCTTCTCTGTTGAGCTCAATTATATTTTCGCGTGTATCAAATTTCACACGCTTGCTTCTCCTCCCTAATTTCAAAAAATTGTACTCTTTAGCCGTTGACATTAGTTCACAAATTTTATACGTGGAACGTGAAACCTTATGAACTTGACAGCCTGCTGATATGTTATTGGGAGGCAAATGAAATAGAACCATTATTTTCCTAAAGAGATATAGCGGTTTGTGATGCATGCTATCTACGTACGATACGCCTGCAAGTCTCTAGTCTAGTGGAGACGCGATTTATGCATGAATATAATTAATGAACGCCATGATTTATAAAGTGCTTGGACAATACCTCTAGAGATGTTGAAATTAGAATTCATAGTGCATATGAAATTTGATTGCTCCTAGCAGAAATTCTCTGTGAATGGTTGCTATTTTCGTTGTTTGTGAAGAACACGAGAATATTTTATTCTTCTGGTAAGGTGTAAGATTTCTTACTATCTGACCATTTCCAAAACCCTGCATGCAGCCCCAAAAAGTAAACTGTACTCTTCTCCCTAGAAGGCAATATTCTTTTGCATTGAATAATAATTATCGAGTGAGATATAAGAAGTGACGTATGCATTAATTACGAAGGCACTACTTAAATGCCACTTACTTCCTACCAAGTACAGTATGTATGATGGGTCACCTCAGCCGCTTTGTTTGGCTTTCGGAAGTCGAACACTCATTTTCAACAGCTCTCATTGTTCTGTATTATAAAGTGAACCAAGATTTTTTGGAACAATCATGTTTCTGTGATAATAAAAAGAAATAAAGCAGATGAGCTTTCATTTCATTTTCGCTGCAGTGAGTGTGAGGGTGGCAGTTGTGCAAAAAATTATTTTTATACATGTATCCAAGAGGATCCTATGGCTCAGCGCGAGATGCAAGACGGATCTTACAGAGAAGGTAAGTTATTGATGTAGTTATTAAGTTAAGATAATGTCAAATTTGAGTGAAGGCTCTACTGAGCTCGTATAACTCGAAATTCATGTCCAAATGCACAAAATTGAATTCAAAATTGAATTTCAATGTTTCAATTTACGGTTTCGATGCTAGGAGAATTTATTGTGTGTCGAACAGTTGATTATTTTCGTCTGCGGCTACAAGGCGTAGTCTCAGTCTTTGAAAAACGTATTCATCAGAGTGTAGTCTCAGTACCTAGTATAAAACACAATGTGAATCCTGACATGTTTCACGCGATTTGTGTGTTTTTGATTCAGGTAAAATAAGACTTTAGTAAAATCCCAACAAAACTCAAGTCATTCTTTGGAGAATAGTTTTCCCTACTAGTATGACTGAGGCAACTAATCCAATAGCTTCAATATAAGTAGGGTTCAGCATTTTTCAGCTAACTGTAACAATTAGGGCAACAAATTTTTTACAGAACTGCAGAGACTAGAATTTGCACTACAGCCACACCAACGAAGAGCCATTAAATGAAGGGGGGCACATGAAACTCTTGCAACTGAACTACATAATTTACTAGGCATTTCTACAGCGAGTGTGAGGAAGGAGCTGCACAAAAAACTACAAGATTTTAACGCTTCCTCAAGAGCGTGTAACACGCTCCTTCAACAGTCACGACACGTGTCTTACGCAAACACGATTAAAGCTACTTTTTGCAAACTATACTTTCATTTGTCTGTACATTGACCATACAAAAAGTTGAATGTTTTTCTGCAACTACACTTTGAGACATTTACATTTCACTTTCACCACTTTTATACAATAATACAAAAGTGTCAACGCACGTCATTTTCCTCACACTGTCATAGAAAAGTAATCGCAATATATACAAAGAAACATTGAACGTACCAAAATAGATCGCCGCCGACGTGCTATGACTACAGTTTAAAGGACAGTATACATCGTAAATTTACGTTCTGTATGACACGCTTACGAAAGTGGTGAAGTAGCGTGCGTGTAGAATTACTGTATATGTACATTCGCTCACTATCATAAAATGTCACAAGCATGAATGTCACACAACCCAATGACAAGACACATTTTCTACAATCTTGTTAGTTTAAATTAAAAGTCATACATGATTATACCCATAAAAATACTCATCAAGCATCCTAATCGAAAAAGAAGTTCATTCGCAGTTAACATGGACATCACTCACATGAAATACGAAATTGCTGAACAATTTTAAGATACATGCACATCACTGTCTCGATTAACACGTTGACTCCGAAGTGGTACGTATGTGGGCCACTTAGGTTAGGTTTTGCAATTTTTTCAATCCTTCTAGTGACTATGCGTACAAAGTGAAGATTTACACCGGCCACGCAATCGGAGGCAACGTGTTAAAGAGTTGCATAAATGAACGATATATTTCTAGCCCTATTGTAGTCCAAACTTATTTCAACACTTACGCCACAAGACGAAGTAAAAACCAGTGTTTTATTTTTTTGCTAAATTTTGTAGGGCTGATGAAATGCTAACTAATTATCGCTGCATCTGGTAGTTACCCAGGCCAAATGTTAAATAAATCATTGAAACGTGCTACTACACACTATGCGAGATGAAAGAATAAAATGTGTTACTTGCAACTCACAATAATTTTTACATTGAATGAAACGGTGATATTAAAAAGTAAGGTACTTGTTTGAATGCACTGTCACATTATAGTGGGTTCACGGACGAGTCAGCAATATTTTTGGTAGACTCATGGTTGGAGAGAAGTCTAGAAGTTGACCAACCTCCTAGAAGTCTGCTTGTTGATAAGTATGAAGATGAGCCATAGCCTTAAACGGTCTTAATTTGTACAAGCCACCGTAAAAACTGAAGTTACAATACTTTTATTTAAAAATAAATGCAACATAGAAACACTACCCCTAAAAACGACGGCTAAACTGAGTATGTGCGTTAAGTAACTAACCATCCACAAAAATAAAATTTTAGTGTATCTGTACCTATAAAATAAGCTGTTAGAAAAACATGATAGCTTTCCTCTCTTCCTTGATTTACTAAATACAAAAACTACCAACAAAAAAAATCAGAATTTAGATACACCCATGCACCAGCAACAGCACCAAGAATGCAAAAACATACTTTTATCTACGTTGTTTGTCTTCTTCTGATCGGCACTCCCTAACAATAGAAAAAAGTTCAACAAATAGAAAGAAATAGTTAACATCGTAACATAGAATTTCGTTTCGAGAACAGAAAAATATGTGAACTGACGGTAATTCGTACAGCCATAAATATTAGAAAAGTTCGAAAAGCGATGATGATGAGTTCAAGCAACGCAAGAGAATCAATGATTAAACTTTCAGAAAAAATATAAGACTAGTGAAGTTACCCACGACCGCTAAAGTCCCAACTTGAGTAATCGTTGTTCACTAAAAAAGCTGTGCATGAAATAATCTTTTTTCTTCAGTGTGAAAGTATAACATAGAAATGACAACCTGTTAGCTCCTGATCGAAGAATTCGTTAAAACTTGTCAACTAAAATTACTGTGACGAGGTTTCATTAAAACAAAAGAATAACCTAATTATCAAATGCCGTAAACAAGCAAGAATAATTGACTGTGTGATTGTATAGTTCCAGTGAGTAAATAAATCTGATGTTCAAAATAGATCAAGTCCATAGCTAATTATACAAAGTAGTCACTTGTGAAATGTTTTCAAAATAGTCATGTCCTTTTTTTCACTCGCATTATTCTTCTCTACAATAAAGTAAAACAGTAACAGCAACATAGAATTGTCAACAAAATGATCTCATGCATGAAACTTTAGAAAAGAAGAAACTCAAACTAGTGAATAGAGTGGCCCAATTTTGCTCGAAAATAAAGTGCATTTTTACATTTTACAGGGTATTGTCCAAAAGTTCCAAAACTTGAATTATGAGAATTAGCAACATCCTTCCTATTCTCTTGATACATTTCTTATTGATCATGACTTATTTACGCACTTTCAACTCTTTATACGCAATAAAAATATTCTTAAATAGAGAAGAGGTAATTAAAGCATCCGGACACTTTATCACAGGAAAAGATTTTTAAAAATCAAGATGGAATCATAACTTGGAGAAAGGTCATAAATGAACATGAGTCATGTTTTGATTAAAAAGTAAGCTTTCTAACATTCTGAAACATTTCATGGTTTACCGTTAAAATACAGTTCATGCATGACAACCTGTGTAATATAAAAGTAAGACAAAAAACGTTAATAATAACAAACAATAAATAGCCGTTTCCTGTTCTTATGCACGCCTAAAATAAATGATAGCAATACATAGGTGTCCGAGAAATTGTCATACACAAAAATAAAATTTATGGCTAAGTTACTTATTAAACATACCGAGAGATGTTCTCAGTTTAGCTATGTAAATACACCTGCAGCTGAAGTTCTGGCTAACATCTCCAAGGTGAGTGCTACCAGGTTACGTGGTGAGTAACCAAGCACAAACGTGAGGGGTGGTCGTTCACGGACACTGAAGGCTTTCCTTTCCTTCACTTATTTAGCATTTACCATAGTAGACATTAATTTGCCCCTGAAAAATGTTTACGACACGCACCAAATACGAAGAAACTGATAAGCATACAACTTTGGCAGTTTTTCAGTGATCTCAATAAAGTAAAAATACAGAAATATGATATTAAATTATTCATGACTGACTTGCAACCAACCGACCTTTCATTGTTTTATTATTGAGGCAACGATCAACTAAAAATAGTCAAAAGGTGCAATTGCATTTCCTGAAAGAGCTGGATATTAAAAAGGGATATCAAATGAAATTAATATTCGAAACCCAACTGGAAGAAAAAGCCCGTCATGAATTAATGGTACTTCAAAAGACTTCTGAACTGGAAACGATGCTCTTCGTTCAAGGCTACCAGTAGAGCTCCTTGTCATCGTTGCAAGTTTAAAATACAAACATTATAGATTTAATAACACTATAAACAAGAACTGCAACGCTGCGCTACGATGAAGACATGAGACCAATATTACAAATGACGAGAGGTGATTGTGATGGTGATAATGATGCAGTGGCCATGTGGGCTCAAGCTCACGCCCAGTCACCATCGCTGTCACTGTCGTCATCGTCTTCGTCGTCTGAATCCGCGAATTTTTTGCGTTTTTTCTTCTTCTTGTGCTTCTTATGAGAGCTGGAACTGCTGCGGTGATGTGATCGGTGCGAGCGTGAGCTATCGAAATGAGAACGACTTGAAGCTCAAGAACTACACACATTCACAAAAAGGCAATAAATATAACAAACGTCGCAATTATCCCCTATTTCGAGGGATAAGATAAGCCAGAACGTTCATGCAGCCGTTCAAGTTTCTGAAACTTTTAGCTCATTCGGCAAACATTTTTAGTTGTTTTGTTTCATCAAAATAACAGTACTAACGTGGAATGACCGAAGAGAAATAGATTCCACATGAACTTCCCGCTCTGAATATAAAATTATAATGAAAATTAAAATTAAGTAGTAGTAAAAAAAGCAAACTATGAAATATCATACAATAATATTAAACTTACTACGTAATTACAATTTGCAAGTCCGATATAACATGAAGAATCTTAACCCAAGTCAAGATCTGTGAAAAGATGACCTGTGTGCAGGTGAAGTTTGTACAGAAGTTTTTGCAAACAATGTATAAAATGTAAGCAGAGTACCGTATGTGCGCATCTGTTAGCCATAACATTTTCCACACTTACTTTATGGAAGAAATAATCCGAAAATGCAAATAATTATCAGTGGTTAGTTTGTAAGACAAGTTCTTCATTAGACATAAATGAATGAACGCCAAAGTCAATGGTACACAAATGATTTTAACGCATACTGCTGCTCATATCAACCGTAAAACTAACAAAGAATTAGCAATTATGAAATTTGATTCCAATTGTTCTGACATTGCATGCAGAAATTAGCTCATTTCAAATTAGCCCCTATGTTGGGACATTAGAAATTTGTCCTTTATCATATTTTGATCATCCCTTGATGTGTTAGTGGTGAAGTGAGCCATCATTGACTCGGTGATGAGCGACCCAAATTTTTTTGGTAAGCTTAAGCTTCCCTTTAATAATCACCAATCTGTAAGCGTGCTCAAGCATAACTCTACAAAATAAACATGAAAATCTCTGAAGCAAACAACTGATAACCACTTACCTTCAGCGTAAAACACCGCGAATTTCATGCAAAATCAACAAAAGAGAGGTGCCGTGGCATGTTAGGTGAAGTTTTACGATACATGGTCCAAGAACCCAAGAGAGTTAAGAGCACTTACCTCTTATGATGCGGAGTTATTTGCGAAGTCTTGATAGTGAGGGGTTTGATGGGGGTTCTGTTGTTGGCAGTGGGGGCAGCAGCGGGTGGAGGCATGGAGTTGAGGGACGGGGTGCCAGGGTCGAGGGTAGGGTGCCCTGCAGCGTCAGTGTAGCCCTGAGCCACCATCTCTCGACTGTTGTCCTTCGGCCGCTCCTGCCATCAACACAAAACTCTTGTTACATGCTAAAACATTGTGAAAGGTAAACAAACATTAGAAATTTTATTGAAGTCTCAACGAGCACAGCATTTATTCACAATAGATCTTCAATGTTGTTTTTTACGCATGGAAATTTTGGCAATAAATGATTTATGTAGTAAAACTCCCAGGAGTACAAATAATTATGAATACAGTACACTATCAAGAACTAGTGTACCCGTGGCATCAAAAATGATGGAAAATCTTGATAATCTTTCTCTCGCCCTTTTTCGCTCTCGATTCAGTCTTTTTCTTCGTTCGAGTGGAGTTTCCATGCTTAAGCTTATCTCAAATGTAACTTTTTTTTCTTGACAGCAATAAACACTTAGAATACAGTATTTTTGAGCCGCAATAGAAGTAGTTATAGCCATTCGTGTCATATCCTAGATACAGAAATTCAGCATTACTGAAAGCAACTGCGAGCTTGTGTATGTATTGTATTGACAACTAATGTAATATGCGTGACAACTCCCTATCCACGATAAGGACTCGAGTATATAAGGCTCTGGATCTCTCTAATTTTTTTGAAAGCGACTTATTATAGTGCACTTATACAGCGAAAATGAGTATTAATTTAACAGTGAAGTGAAACCAAGACCGCCAGTGCTAATTTCTTCCTATCTATTCTCAAGAGCGTGACACAAAACATATAAATAAATAAATAAATACATAAACACACGACGGTTATTTTTAGTATTAGATTAGATTGAGTTTTTGTGAATTAAGTTTTTCCACACAAGCGATATAAGTACAAGTCTTAAATTTTTTTACAAGACAAGATTTCTACGAACATATTGAACGCAGCAATTAGCACAAGCTGCAAAATTTCCACAAAGAAATATTACTCGACTCAAGTTGCTATAAATCCTTTTATAACACCAAGATGATGGGAATTCACGTGTTCAGAACTTGCGCCAATAATGGCCAATACAATCTATATATATTTTACACTGCCATGACTATGTATCTCCATTTTGCTGTATCTGTGTCTGTCCGTCTCATTACTTCCTATCTATTGCTGAAGAAAAATTATTGAACTGAAATCAGAACGGGTATGCATGTATTACAAGCATTGTATTGTGGATACCAAAGGCGCCGGATTACTATAAAACACGCCATTTTTTCCGTTATTAACTTTCTTCTTTTACACTGCCATGTTATCGGCAGATAAAATAGAAAATAGAAGATCTGTATACATTCATGAAAAATATTCAGATTCTGATAATACCACGGGTAAAAGTGAAATGTATTTTATTTGATAGATCCTTAATTTTATCACTTTTAAATCAAGGAATTTCAACGGATACTATCTTGGCCAAGATATCGGTAAATAAGATGCACAATGGAAGTTCTGTATATATTAATGAAAAATATTCATTTAAAGCACAATGTTTCGTCACAAATCTTTACTGTATTCATCTTTATAATAATTTCAAATCAGTAAAATCAAAAACCGTGGAACTTCCACGGGAACTGTCTGGTAATTATATAATAGCTAATGTGTAAATCATCTAAGTAACAGCTCTCTTCTCCTGTTAACATGAGGTTGTTAGTGACGCCTGGAGATAAGTCAGGGAAGCATGCTCATATCACTGCAACACCTGCAACACCAGCGTCCTAGTGTTCTGTGAGTCCTGAGACACACACCTGCCACTATGTCACCCACACCTGCCACCATGTCACACACCCACACCTGCCACCATGTCACCCACACACACTTGCCACCATGTCACACACACACACCTGCCACCATGTCACACACACCTGCCACCATGTCACACACACCTGCCAGCCGTCATGGGTGCCCGGCAACAGGATGACTGTGTCCCGCGCCTCCTGCTGCTGACTCGCCCTCGTCGCCAAGCGATTGACGGTGCCGTCAGGGTTCAAAATCTCGTCCCCGTCCTCTTCCTCATCGTCTTCTGGGTCAATCTTGAGCATCAACGCCTTGAACTGCACACATGAACTTTGTCAAACAATGTACCTTTAAATACTACTATCTACCCTTTTCTTTGCTCAGAACAGGTAGATTTTAGAGACGTCTTGCACTGTATACATATAAGAAAACGTTATAATTTGAATTCGCTCTTTGAACACTAGGTTACCGTGAAATTTTGTTCTCAACTGAGATTCATGCAATATTTCAACAATTCATTAGAAAGCTTTTTATTGCTTTTCTTCAGATAACCAGAATTTTCACATACTTCAATCACATGATCCAGAGTGCTCAAACGGACTCAACTGAAGGTTTTAACGCGGTACAAGACTAGTGAAGTGTGAACGAGGGATCTCGTTCCCGAGTTTCAGAGCAGCATTACCGGCCAGGTTGCTTCGAGGTGCCTACTAAGTAGTTTTTGCGTCACCCGCAGGTATATAAGATGGCGAGTGAGCGCAAGTAGAGGTTATTCTTCTGTTGCCGGTTGCATAATGCACAGCTTATATGTGCGCTTCCGCACTGCGCCATTTCCCAGTCTTGGAACTACTCGCCCTACGCAGTGTTGTGACGGTGTTATATCTTGCATTTTATTCTGCTATCGATTTTAACTTTTCGTTATAAATAAACTATCCCGTGTTAAATAAACTACAAAGTAAATTCTATGAAAAGCTTTTGTGTTTTGAACGCCACTCAACTAGGGAAAATATTATTGTGGAAGCAGAGGCGGAAGCACTGGCAGTCCTCTCTACGCCTTTCGGCAGTTTTGTGGCTTGCATCCAGGTGGGGCCTTCATTTCACTGGGCTATGTAATGCGGCTTAGTTAGGTGAAGGCGTGACCGGCAACAGAAGTACTCCATAACTATACTATTCGTATTAAAGAACATGTACCAACAAATACCGAGCCCAGATTAATATCATTCCGCATATAAATAATTGTTTTTGTTGTTATTACTCTGAACTTGTTCACAGCGGCCACAAGACGAGCGCTCTAAAACTGAAAGAGAATAATAATAATTGGAACGTAAGTTCTCACGTCAAGGTATTCCTCGATGACCGCCATCTTAGCCTGGTCATTCATCTCTCTTGGCTCCTGCTGCACGTTCTCCTTCATCCGCTGCAGAGTCTGTTTAGGGTTGAACTTTGCAGTGCTTTTCTTGCTGCAGCCTTTCTCGTACTGCTTTGTTGAGTCGGACGGCGAGTACTGCGCGATTTTGCTGTGAATGCCAAAAAACAATACCATCTTAATACGTTTTTTTATACTAGAAAAACTTTACATCTAAATAAACGCAAGGCATGTAATGATTTTTTTTAACACTGGCGACCAGGAAATTTTGTCCTGAATAAAAGAACTACGGAAAAATAAAGAATAGAAGCAAAATTTTCCAAAATACTTTGCAATTGATCTGCAAATCTCGGAGTAAGTCGAACATGATTGACTTCCAGCATACAGCTGACTCGAGTACTCAAGCACTATTTCAACAACTTTATTCAGCACTATTTTAACAACTTCATCCATAGAAATAGTATTGATCTCACTATTCCCATAGACAGGTAATCAAACATAGCACCTAAATTTATTAAATCGAAGGAAGACGATATAGCAGGTTACATGAAGAAAAGACTAAATCCGAAAAGATTTCATTAACATAACTGGATTTAGCTTAATATGAGTAATATCATTTGAATACCAGATTTTAAGCTTTGAATAAATACGTTCGTATCAGACTTTACAAGTATTCTCCGGCTGATGAGTAACAATTTAAAAATTCGTTTTTAAATAGTTACTGAGTTGTATCGGAACAAGAAACTGAGCTTACTCACAAAAACAAGCGTAATTGAAAATTTATGAATCTTTGTAACATTTTGAATTTTATACCCTACGGTTCTACATTAACTATCTAGAAAATCTAGCGATCAGCTCTTGAAATTGATGTTTTAGGGGCATAGAACACCAGTGAAATCGTTGGTGTTCGATGTAGTTTTCAAAAGCAGCTCATGAAACTAGTATCAACAGAATCCAGCACCGACCCGATCAGAATACCGTCTCTGTTTACATCCTGTAAGTAAAGATACTCAGAATAATTAAAAACTTTATTAGTCAGCAGCGGTTATCATGAGCAATAAGAAAGATAAATGCATGCTTAAGAGATATTCTCTGAGGAACTTCAGTCAACCTACTGCGACAAATTTGAATCCAATGCCTTAGTAATCTCTTCTTTCAAACAAATAATTAAACTGAACATTGGAGACCTGCTGCACAAAATGTGAAGGAAATATCGAATAATTGCAATGAAGAGGCTGTTGACTGACCTATCAGTGATTCCGTAGACCTCCTTCAGGTACTCCTTGAGCACCAGCAGCAGCAGACAGCCCTGAAAGGCCTGCATGGAGTCCAGCAGAGGGGACATGTCTACTGGACAGCGAGTCAGTAAACTCTCGCAGTCGTCGTCTGCGTCGTCGTCAAGATACTCAGGACGGCCTGTCTCCGGGTTGTATTTGACGTCCGCGTCCGGCGGAGGTAACAGGGCCTGCAGTCAAATAATGCATTCGTACAGAAATGGTCAATATTATTATTATTAATATTATTAATATTATTATTATTATCATTATTATATTCTTAGTTGGACTTAGTTACTTAGTCTTCTTAGTTTCTCCTGATACCACGTATCACATGCCAGTGATACATGGTATCAGGAGATAGTCATTTAAAAATGGTCAATAATCGCAAACTAAACGAGTAAACTAAGGTATTGTCATTTTGATCATACGACGCATGAGTTCGAGAGTAAAATCCAAAAAATCTCTGTAAAATGATCAGCTTATAATAAAACAACACTAAATGTTTTTGTGTACATCTAATTATACGATACTATCTATCCATTGGTACTCCAGGATTCATTCCTGTCACGAAATAATAGCGTTCCTCTCTCTTACCCATGCTTGTCGAGAGTGAAATATGCCAGTAACTAGTGACCGATGAGCATCCTCAACACTGTACGATCTCTAATTAACACCCTTACATTCACTAATGCGACACCTGTCGTATCCAAAATTCCTCTTCTTACCATCTATCTACTCATTTATTCATACCTCGGTTAACCTCTAGCAGACCTTTTCAAACTAAATTACCTTCTTAGCCAGACAATGTACATCCGTCCTATCCAAATTCCCAAACGCTGTATTTTAGTGTATCAGACAACACGCTAATACACCCGTTATTCTCGGTATCGCCCGGAATCTCCCTCAGAAGAACTTTGACACTCGTACCACACTGTTCAAACATCTCTTCACATACAACGTTCTACCTCCCTCTCTTTAAAACTCTCAATCCTCTGGTTTTTGTACGATACTGAACGGTCGAAACAACGACATTCTCGTACAAACTTTTCACTCATATAATAAAAGCACTTATTAGAAAACATTCAGAATATTGTAGTATTTGAATGTAGCATGTATCTGATTGTGGTCTATTCGTCTCAGACATTACCGTTTCTCAAGACTATTTGTTCGTCTGGACACGGAATGTGTAATTCCTCTGGGATATGTAATTCCTCAATCATGTTTCACCAACCAGGGAACAGACCTCTGTTGAGATCGCTTATTTTCAAATAAAGCAACTGTTGAAACAATGCTACAAGAAGTAAATTACGTCCATAAAATCCCAAATTACTAACAGATTCTCTTGCTTCTAGTTCCAATGAATCTACTGATATATAAATGAAAATAATAACAAAAATTTCACACGACTATTGGGTCATTAATGACAATCAACAAGCAAATTCCAGTCATGCAACAATAAACGTCGAGAGATATATAATTGATTTTCGGTACATCAACTCGTAACAAAATTCCAAAGCACACTTCAAACTATAAACTTCTCAAACAGCCCAGTAGATTTCATTTGTTTCTAGCTCTCAGGAGGTGGGCAGCGCTTGTTCCCAGTATAACCGATCAAAATATAGGGACTAACTTCTCTGAAAGCTTGCAGGAGATTGGACCCCATGGTCGAAATCATGAGGTCGATGTGGTAGATAACAAAGAGAGGCTCATCCAGCACTTGGTACGGAAAGTAGGCCAGGTTATCGGCGATATACAGCAGCTCCTTCATAGGTGTGCGCTGAAATTTTAAACAAAACATCAGAAAAATCTATAATGCATCAAAATGTTGGTCATTACACGTGGTACGAGTTATAGCACTAGTGCAAGTGGCAGCAGCCCTAGCAAAACTATAACCATTTACGGCCGTTTTTTGTAAGCAAGGGTAAAAATTATTATGAAAATTTATAATATCAACCCAATGAAGTTGATCCAATCACTGAGCGGGAAGAATATCCTCGCAGCCTTAAGAGTAAAATTAAAAATGTAACGCATTATCGGCATAAACTGAATGATAAGCTAATGTTGACATCTATATAAAAAGATTTGTGACTGACGGTGAATTTGTACGCCGCGGCTGTAAAGGGATATTAGATATTCTTTATTAGTCTGATCACAAAACAATGACGAAATAAATGAAGGAGTTAACGCTATATATTGAATGGCTATGCTATCTACGCTCTAAACTCGGTGCATTTTCTTGCCTATTTCGCTCAAAGGTTATTAAATTGTAACCTACCAATCAATAAATCTTCCAAGTGATTTTGTATCGTTTTCATTACACCACCGATATTAAGCACAGTGCCTTGGTACAGTAAAACTCACAGCCATTTCATCGAACTGCCTGAGTAGCGAGATGGCGACAGCTCTTCTCTGCTGCTTCGTGCCTCTCATTGTGGTGTAGAGGAAGCTGTTGAGTGCGGCCGGTATCTCGCCTTCCTTCTGCCTGTACCCTCTTGTGGGTTCCTTATTCTGTATCATCATCTGCAGACGATAAGATAGACGGAAGCCCTGCATAGCTTTCATCCCCACGAATCCAGGGTACTTCTTTTCTATGTCCTGCAAAAAGATCTCTATTTAAGTAAGCGATAGTAATTAAAAATATTGAGCAGGTTTAACTTGCTAGTGGTTGATTACCAAAAATATAGCGTAAAATTGTGCATAGATAGAACACATAAAACATTTAATCTTGTTTTGACGCTAACCGCAAACCATTTCTTATATGGAAATGAGGCAACAGTCCCAATAATGCTGTGCCAAAACCCCCGCGGTCCGCGCAAACTTCCTGTGTCTCCGTATAGTATTTGGGACAACAGCCAAAATAGAAGACCACATAAATACCAAGCAAAAATGAAATGCAAAGGGAACGGTATGAGGAACGAAGCGATACTGATACACAAAGGTGATCCATCCACAACTCAAACAGATGAGCAGAGTAATAACACCGCGGCATACTTTACGTATGCAATCGTACAATAATCTCAGACAAATACAATTATAAAGTTAATAATTGCCGTTATTCAGTCAAATAAAGTTCAATTAAAAGACCATCTCGAGACTGGCAGAAGTCTCTTCCAAAAATATGCTTGCTTCACTAAAAACCTTCAAAACTTAAGATATTTCTAGAGTACCCTAAAATAACCCCAAGGAGCGGCAATGCCCAGGAATACACCAAAATATATTTCTCCCACCTTATTTTTTTAGAGACGTCTTAATTCTTTCGATCCGGATTTTGCTCTGTGTTGGGACATCTATGTCCCAACAGGATCGAAAGGGTTAAGTGAACTGTAAACAAGTTCTACATAAAAGAAAAAACTTTGTCAAGCATTTACGGTGAAATAAAATCAACAGCAAGTTGGGGACACCTGCATACTCCCATTGTAAATGTCGGCAGCTGAGTTGCAGTTGGCGTTGCACAAGTATTATGTAATTCTCTACTTGTTACAAATTGTAATTTTCAACCAAAATGTGCATTTGTCATGACTCAACGTGTAGCTCGTACGGCACGTTCATTTGCCCTTACTTTTTCCCTTACTCATACATAGCTGGGCACCCAGTAAAATTTTGTATCGAGAGACAGACAGTTGGAAGGCAGAACCTAGCATTGCAAGTTATACTAGAGGATACTCTGCAGTGCACTGCGACAGTCAAGACAACGATCACTGACTCAGTAGGGGCAGATCGACAGGCAACTAGAGCTGCCAATGTACTTAGTGTTGAGCTCAGCTGTATAGCTGGATGCAGCTGGAGGGATCTTTTTGAACACGATGTTATCGCTCTGCACCACAGAAAAACCACTACGTGCTCGTTTCGAGAACCTGCAGTATAATAACCAGTTTACTTCTTGTGAAAAGTCAGGTGATCCAAGAACAGAGCTTGGGTCGAGCTGTAGTAGGGCCCATTTCGGATTTCTGGACATGGAACATGCTGATACATATTTTTATTCCTGTAGTACGGCAAGAAGAGAATATTGCTAGCATTTTTACCAGTAACTAGTCGGTCACTAGTTACTGGCATATTTCACTCTCGACAAGCATGGCTAAGAGAGAGGAACGCTAATGCTGTTGAAGTGTACGTGTATTTTTCAATCAATTTCGTTGCACACAAGAAAAAAGAATGCAAAGTTAATGATACAAGCAGAAATATATGTGAGAGAATGTTCCGTATTTCTGAGAGTGTGTAGGTATCTGGGTTTATAACCAAGCGGAGGTAGTTATCGAATATTTTTATTGATCGATAATGTTTTAAGGTCATGATCCCGGTTTCGGCGGGTAGGGAAGTTATGGTTGACCCGCTTTTCGCTTTTCTCGCGGGTCACTATTTTTAACCCTAGAACTACCAGGACTTTTCAAATGCACTAAATACCTCTGGGGACCAAATAGACCCCTCCCCTCCAGCATAAAAAATACTCTCATTTTCAGGTCTTTCTAATTAAATTAAATTCGAGGATACATAGGTATGCTGTTATTTATTACAAGGAAGTTTCAAGAATATACAACTGGAACTTCCTACAAAAAATTATTTGTTTTTATGCATTTTTAAAAAATTATTTTATTTTTTCTCACTATTTACGATAATTGTTAACATATTTTAGATTAAGTCAAAAAATTTCAAAAACAAGAAAAAATTGTGTTATGTCATGTGTGCAAACATCAAGGGTAGTTCTAGGGTTAAAGTATTCAGGATACGTTGTACGGTTTCCAGGACAAGCGGATCCATGAGCTTCACTGCCGTAGTCTATCTTTCGATTTAATTAAGGCTATTTAGAGACGTGGTAAGAGTTTTTTATTGAAGCCGTAGAATGAATGGGCTAGAAATTTTAAAAGATTTGAAGGAAGATGCTCATGGTTGTCAAATATAGGGTTGTGAAGTTAGGCCCTCATCAAAAGATACGCCGAAGTATTTGTAGGTTACTCTCTCTACAAACGTGTAGCGGTAATATTAGTGTTTCATTATTTTCATTACTTCATGAGCTCATTCATCACTTGTAAGTGGGGTGTGTTGTAATTAATTTGAGCATTCGACATTCCTTAAGAAGCTATCTACTTCAAGGAACCTTGACTAGAAGTTACCAATTTAGTTATGTAAGTAAGCAACTTAGAATCATTACTAGCATTTTCCTAAGTTACCCACTACACCCAGCACTGTAATCTACTCTTCTTAGGGTCAAGACTGAATAAAAAACGACAAATACAGTTTTGATATTCTTAAAAAACGAACACGCACTCCACATCAAGTGCTTAATACTTTGCGCAATGAACATAAACAATAAAGTACGCCGTAAAATAAATAGCTTAACAGCACGAGAGTAGCAAAAGTTCAGTGTACGCACCTGGAGCTGCTTGTCAGCAGAGTGAGCGATGACCTCCTCACAGTCGGTGCTCATGCAGACAAGGTAAGGCACAATCTGTACAGGGTGGACAAGGCCTTGTGCCAGCACCAACTGTGTCACCCGCAGTGATGAGTGACGGACCGTTAACGAGCTCGCCACAGAGCACTCAAGCACCTGTCAAAGGTAAACACATTTCAAAACATGAACACGCAGCCGAAAATTTCAGAAACAAGCAGGGATTCTAGTGATGTAGGAGTAGATCAAATTGTACTGTAGTTGACAAAAATTTAAGAAAATTGCAGGGGGCTGTACTAATTTAATAGATCAAATCCCACCGTAGTGATCAAAAGTTTTAAAAAAATGCAGGATAATTGCAACGATTTAATTATTCAAAGTACAATAGAGTTGCGAAAAAACTTAGAAAAATACAGAAAGGTCGTACTAATGTGAAATTAAATCACACTGTAGTTTCAGAGAGCTTAAATTTTTGTAAAGCTGATCTCCTATTCGTGTCACCTTTCCAACCAGCAGAGGTCAGATGGTTAAGCACCCGTAACATAAATAATACGAATATGGCAAGGAAAAAGTCCAATGGAAACAACATTTTTACAGATAATCGAATGTATTGGAAGACCACGATGACGATCAGCTTTCTGTAACTAAGTCATAGATTCCTTTTCAAACTCGGTTTTCATGTATTTTATCTCGTTACTTCGACGGATAAACCAACAGAAGAAATGTACAAAATGACCAAGATTTTAAACATATCTTGAGAAGCGCATTCGAAGTTAGAAGGATGCAAAGTTGATAGCGAGAGTGAGGTTAATATTTCAACTGCGCATCAGAAGCGGAAGCAAACGTACCTGTTTCAGGTACAGCTGAATGATTGCGGACGCCATGCCGGACTGCACGTCATGCATCTCCTTTAGGTTCTCTCTCGTTTTAGTCTTGGCCCCTGAAACGAGAGAAGTGCTTCATCCAAGCTGTTTCTGCTAACCGAATAAACAAAGTTTTTATGCACAAGAGAGTAAATTGAAAATATTCATGAGCCTCGCATTCCATGTATTACTGAATGTATGGGAAGGTAACTCAAAAATATAAAATTAGAAACACGGAACAAATTACACGACAAATAGTCACGAACTGAAGGCCCAAGTAAATGTATAACTGCATCATGAAACTCTTCTATGCTGACATTATTCAAAGATTCGATCTTGCCCAGAACAACCATGTGTACAAGAATAGAATGAGGCTATAGGAACGAACCTTCTGGCCCATTCTTGGGTAGGATAATTACTTCGATAATTATTCGGTTGTTTTCATGTTGCAAGACATGATAATATGCTACGAAAATGGACTAGAAATTGTTTTCCAGAACTTTCCTTCCAGTATGGGTATGACCTACAAGTCAGCGAATTAATGACTTGAAATAGTATTTAAATTCTTAAAGAAAACTCGTGAATTACTCGAGCGCTAGTTTCATTTCCGTCTGCAGCGAGTAAAATAACTCAACTTACGTGATGTTTACCCATCGCAGCACTTCAACGCTATGAGTTCACGTGTAGAATGACTCCCATAAGACCACAACTACTCACACTCCTGGTCCTCCTTCATCATTCTGATGTCCTCCTCCTGCAGGAAAGTCTCGATGTTGTTAAGCGTCTGTATCCTGAGCTTGACCGAGGAGGGTCTGCCATCGAGAAGCAGTTCGTGGTACATGTCTCTGAGTTTGTCAGTGAGCATGAGCTCGTTATGCCTGATACAAACAGAGCCCAGACTCTGCAGTGTGCAGTACTTCAGGTCCACATCTGACAGCATCATGAAGTACAGCAGTGTATCCACCACTTGAAACGTTATCGTTTCCTGGAAGAATGGGTTATAAGAGATTAGTTTTAACAGATCGTAGATTAGTTTTATTCTCAACAGCTCAATAAAATTTTCAGGGTGGACAATATGTTAGAAAAATTTTGAAGTAAAGCAAGCAGAAATGAAAGTGTCATACTTCATGAAATAGGAAACGAAGTGATGGCAAAGTGACACACATAGAAGTGTCGAAGTCATGATACAGAGAGCTGTGCTACTTTTAAGACTAAAAGTGAATACCTGGTCATATATATTTATTAAAAGGATGCGTTCACGCACGCCCCTACTTCAGAAAGGGAAGAGAAGCAATGAATTTCTTACACTACTCACTTTACCTCAACAGCAAAGGTGAAAACTTCTCCGTCCACGATATATCTAACAGTAAGTGGTAACTACAAGTTTCATTGGCAGATTACAAGTAATGAAAAATAAAAGGCAAAAATAAGGGCAGTAACAACAAGCAGAGTCCACATCAACCGGTTAACGGACCGATTAACAGCAATAACTTACGTATACCATGATTAGAGGACAGAGCAGATCCTACGCAGATTTCTTTAACAAATTATGCACAGACAAACGCCAGAACAATGGAAGGTTAGACATAACAGTTGGCTTACGGGCAGTCCGCATCTGACAGTTTCGTTGTTGAAATCGAAGTGTCTGAGCAGGAGCCCCACGGTGTACAGGGCGCGCCGGAAGAAAGGTTTGCACTGTTCCAGCTTAGGGTTCTGTATGTTCTCCATGTGAAGTTTCTTGTAGTCCACAATGAATGAATAATACCTGCACAAACCAAGTTCAAAAATTGCATGAAATGACGGAAACCAGATGTTGATATTTTCTAGAAATTTCTTAGCAAATTTTCAAGGTTTTACACAAGTAAATAGTACAAAGAAAACTAATTTCATAAAATGGTCAAAACCTACGACACTACTCCAACAAGGTGTACAATTTCATTCAATGTTCATATGTAAAAGATTATTAAATTAAAATAAAACACAAAACAATCGCTAAAACAATTAGGAACAGCCCATTATAGAATAATTGTAGAGCCAAAGAATGTATATTTCCCATATGTTATGAATCATAACCTCTAGATAAACTACTTTGTATAGAGGACATATCTTTATAATACTTCTTTTATATAATGACATTCATAGTCGTAGTCTTAAAACCAAGAACCCACAAGCAAAGGAGATCGGGCAGAAGCAGCGTAGTAAAAACCAGCCTGAAGTATTTACGGCAAGAAATATTAGTACACTTCTATAAAAAAAAAGGTAACTGTAAAAGCACTCACTCGAAGTTCAATGTAACACATGATTGAATGTATTTACGAGTGCTATTTAGTGCAGCAGCGACTACGAGGTGCATGGCTCGTACAGAAAAACAAGTGAACTCACTTATTAAAGCAGTCCTTGATGAGCCTGTAGTTGTGCGTGACTGTGTTGACTATGGAGCCAAGAAGAGCAAGACACGAGGTGATGACGGTGCGGTCGTGCAGCAAGATGAGCTTCACTGAGTCCTCCTCCAGCTGGGCAAGGAAACTCTCGCTAGGGTGCTCCATCAGAGGCACCACAAGCTCCAATGTCCGCGCCACTACTCCGATCAAGGCGTAGTCCCCTTGCGTCTGTTTCATTGGTCAACAATAAACACCCTTTCATTCTAAGGTGGCAGTAAAAATGTAAATGCTATTTGCAATATAACAAAAACTAGGCCTCGAGTTCTTAAAGTCGGTAGTTAAGGTGAAATGTTTTTTAATTCACATATTGTTTAACGCATATCTGAAAGAACGTTCGAATTGAGAAGAATTAATAATGTAATAGCGATTGCCTAACAGGGTTTCACAGATTATACTCCCATTCGAACGCCGTTTTACAAATTAGTACATGACAATTCTACACAGTAAAAAAACTTTAGACAAGATGATTTAATTAATGAGATGATTTATTTATTAACAAATCAATAAACAATAGTTGATCTTAATGAGCTAGCAAGGTACTACACTTGTTACCAGATAGCCAATTACAAACCTATTCACACGCTAAAGATAGAATAGATGTCAATAATCCATTCCATCATCGAAGTGAACTAATGATACAAAAAAATCGCTGGTACTAAATGTGAAAGCGGTTTGCTGTGTGAGAACACCCGATAACTGATGACACCATGGCGCATCTGCAGGTAAAAATATGGTGCATCTTCGGGTAAAAATATGTCACATTTTCTGTTAAAAATATGGTGCATCTTCGGGTAAAAATATGTCACATTTTCTGTTAAAAATATGGTGCATCTTCGGGTAACAATAGAACGCATTTTTGGGTACAAAAAACGCGCATTTTGGGTAACAATGTGAACATCTTCTGGTGAGAATATGGCACATTTTTAGATAACACTCTGGCAGTATCAATTTTAAGCAGTCAACATAGAAGAAACAACCACATGACATCCTCGAAAAGGAGTAACAAACCTGGCACTTGAGTGAGAGGTAAGGCTGAAGTGTGATGGCGTGGTCGATCAGGAGCTGAGGCCTGATCTTGGCGAGGAGGTGCAAGGTCTTGAGACAGGCCACCAGTTTCTGAGAGGCAGAACCCGTCTTGCTGGCCACCTCCGTGGTGGCGCCGGCGCTGTTCTCGTCCAGCGTCACGATTGTTTGGTTCACTGCCGACAATGAGAGACCGTTAGTATGAAGGTGAAATAAAAAATTCCTGGTTATAAGATACGAGTTTATGACATCAATTACGAAGGAGGTCAAAATAATGCAGACGAGTTAATGAGCAAATTGGAAAAGCGATCATACACAGTTAAAAAATGGAAAACAGCGAACGAAAAGACAATACCTCGAATTCCAGTCGCATCCACACCAGACCTCTCACCTTGGACAGGATGACTTCAAGCATAAGGATGTGTCTCACTAGGTAGTTTACTAGGTCTCACTAGGCACGCACTAGACAGGCCTCTCACCTTGGGCAGGATGGTTCTCCTCAAGCATAAGGATGTGTCTCACTAAGCAGTCGACGATCTGCTTGCAAGACGTCACAAGGGCCTTTGGAGGCTCCGTGTGCACCTTCGTCACATCATCCTTGTCTTCTTTCGGACGGAACATCTGTGAAAGAAAAGTTGCACGTCATATCTCTTGCTCAGTAATAACTGTCGCAGTCGCTATGGTATTGCTCCGTTTACTGGGTTTAGATCGCCGTCTTCTTTTATTCTTTTCTTCTGCAATGAAGGCTTCGGTACACAATTTAGTAGCATATTTATACTAACGAACAAACTATTCATCAGTAAAACAGCCAACTCCAACAAAACATACAACTAAACGAAACATGGGGTCTCCTCAAATTCCTATAATTCCCAAACCCCAAAAGAATAACTCTGGGTTTGACAGAGGAATAATAATTAAGAAGAGAGTGCTTGTAGCATTGAATATTCATCAGCCGTATAAATAATAAATAAATTGATTTTACAACAAAAAGTTCGTAACAGTTTAATGTATGTATTTTTCATTATACATTTCTCCATCACACCAATAGAAAAATACATCAACGCCCGCAACTTTCCTCAAACAGTTCATGAGCTAAGACTGCATATACGCAGGCTAGACAATTAACGACTTCAACACACACTAATGTTCTATAACTCACGGTTCTCAACTAGAAGCGATAAGCATTTTCACTCTGTACTGCATGAACTATTTTCGGAAATATGTACTAAAAATACTCGTGATATTTGAGCTTTATACAGTTTCCAGGTGTCTTTTTATCGAAATATGTTGACATTAAAACAAAATAACATCGATAGCTTCATATCTACGAGTATAGGTATGTCATATGACAAGATTACAAGGGGGTTTAGAGCTTGGTGCCAAAATAAAATAGAATAGAATAAAGCAATAGGAACCAGCCGTTTGGCCCATTCTTGGGTTGATACCCAAGTCGCATGCCGCCTAAAATAAAGGCATCAACCATGCACGTACACCTTAATCATGCCAGATCTGGCATATCATGTACTAATATCATTCCTGAAAGAAACCACAAGTTAAGCGAAACAACAACGAACAATTGAATAAAAGCTGACTCACACTTTGCAGGAGTTGGTAGAACCAGTCGAGCCCTGAGTCCTGGCAGGTGATCACCACCTGTGTGATGTTGTTCACCTTGCGCATGAGCGCCACCTCGTCCAGGCTGGGGCGTTCCCTCACAGGGGTGAACCACATGTTCTGCAACATCATTATGTTATTCACATGTTCTGCAACATTGTTATGTTATTCACATGTTCTGCAACATTGTTATGTTATTCACATATTCTGCAACATTGTTATGTTATTCACATGTTCTGCAACATTGTTATGTTATTCACATGTTCTGCAACATTGTTATGTTATTCACATGTTCTGCAACATTGTTATGTTATTCACATGTTCTGCAACATTGTTATGTTATTCACATGTTCTGCAACATTGTTATGTTATTCACATGATCTGCAACATCGTTATGTTATTCATATTTGCTGCAACATCGTTATGTTATTCACATGTTCTGCAACATCTTCATATTACCAATATGTTCTGCAACATCTTTATATTACCCACATGTTCTGCAACAACGTTATATTACCCACATGTTCTGCAACATCTTTATATTACCCACATGTTCTGCAACATCTTTATATTACCCACATGTTCTGCAACATCTTTATATTACCCACATGTTCTGGAACATCGTTATATTATAACATTCGTCCAACACTGCATCTGAATTATATAAAATAGCTCCGTTTCGTAAGATTTTCATGAGAGGCAATTTCTTTGTACTTGCGTTTTATAGCAGCAGTGAAGAACTAATCGGGCGTGGAAATAAAAATTTGAATGTTTTCAATCAAGGGACTACATAATCTATAATTCAAAATCATGCAGTAGGCAAGAACAATAGTATTATGTTGCTGTTTTCATTTTATATAATAGTACGAATTGAAATGGTCTTATGCAGGCGTTATCAAATTCATCTCCCATTAATGAAACAATATTGGTGCATAAATAACCACGAGAATTTAATCTAAACCTGTAGTCATCGCACATGAAAAGTCGTTACTAGGACATTTACGCGGGATCAAGAAAGTACTTTTCTACCGGAAATCTTAGAGTGTCCCTAATTTAACTAGATTCGTACACGGCCGTCATTTGATATGAGAGTTGTTAATGGCGCATTAACACCTGATCAAGAGAGACTCTGTCATCTGAAATTCTTGAATGCCTCCACGTTCAGTAGATTCTTACTTTACTGCGATTAGAGAACTAATTACAAGGTCCTGCAACACAACTTCCTGTTTTCAAGTCAAAACGCATTTAAAAAAAGGAAGTTATGTTACCGCACCTTATAGAAAGACATTTGAAGCGTTCAGTAAGGCTAGCACAACCGAGCACTACCAACGAGCTCACCTGGAAGACCTCCTGGACAAGTTTTTTGATCCCCTCTTCATCGTTAACTCTTCTGATCATCTTCACGCAAATCTCGGGTATTTTAGGGAAATCTGGACACTCGAGACACACGTCCTTCATGATCTTGATCACTCGCTTTCGGACGCTCACGCCAGTATCCTGCAGGAGAGCAAACCGACTACAGACACAACTACGACAGTAGCCAGAGGAAATAGAGGTATTTTAAGGTTATGATTAATTAAGTAAACAAATCTAATCTCTTATGCACTAAAAAAAACTATTGCATTCAAAATGGGTAGTTTTTTGACGGTAGCATGGCCAGGATTTCGAAGAACTTTAAGCTCATGCGAGTTATTTACAGCAGCAGCATCAGGCCACTAAACCAAAGATTTTGAGTGGCCACTATCGATAGAAGGAAAGAGACGAGAAGAATAAGGTAACTTGCTGTATGTCTATAACAAAAATGTCGGTAACACTAGTACAATTTCGTGCGTACGTTCACTGTCGTCCGTAATGCAAGTCACCATACGAATTTCAGAGATGAACAATTAAGCGAAAGAAGTTATATCAAGTAAAGAGTGTGGCAACATAACTTCTTTCTTTTTAAAGCAAAACGCAGTTAAAAAGAGGAAATTATGTTACCGCACCCTGTATTTAGGCCACCGTCCAATCGGGTGGGACGAACAGTTCGAACACTTTGTTTCACGAACTTCTCAACAAAAAAAACATCATAAAACAATTGGATACACTATTGTCTTCGTCCATCCTATCTCAACCAAGAAATTAATAAGTACCCCTAACTAATAATCGAATGACAAATTTGTAAGTATAATTATGAAGGAGCTAAATAACAAATTCGAGTAATCCATTACCATGAATTTGCAGGCATTTTATAAAAACCTAGCGATGAAAAAAGACCTAATCTATCTCGCAATTTTCTACTCTATATTAGGAACGTAGCCGCCATACTGTTACATTTTAAACATATTCTGCAGAAAAATACATTAGCATACCAATCCCATTAATATCATACATATCTAGTAATGATATAAAAAATACCTCGGTACCATTTTTCCTACATGAAGGTGGAAAACGACCAGAGGTTTGAATAAGGAGAAAAAAGATCGTTCAAGCAAATGCTAAATCCTTGGCCATCAACAAAGCAGCCTAATATTATATCAATACGAAAAGAAAGCCAACATCTCACGCATTCTAGCCGAGACTTTTTACTATATTGAAAGACCAAAATATATTTGAAAGGAAGAAAAAGACACTTTGATCAATGAATATTAGGTTGTACCGATAAAATTAGAAGAGAATACAGGCACAACAGCGATTGGCCTTGAGTAAGGAATGATCGATATGACTCGTCAGATACCTTCTAAAAATGATAAGAAATGGAAAAACAGTTTACCTAGTCTACCAACCACAGCGCGACTGCATCAGCCATGGATACCTCAAATCACAAGAGATGCTATATATGGTCTTTGTTCTAATATCTTTAAGATAGGGTAACAATATATGCAAGCCTTCCTCAAGGACAGCTAGAGAATTCAATCAGTCCAAAAGAGAGCTGCGCCCTGAGGTGCATTATAGATCATACCGGCGAGCGTAACTTCTTGAATTATTTAACACAAATACAGTCAAATAACGTGAAATCTTTTCTTCAATATCCTAACGTAGGTAATACAGATTTATGAAAAATTTTCCAACACCATCACCACGACACCTCAGAACCCAATCACTCCTAAAGCAACACACACCGAATTATCACCTTATCACAAGCTTTAATAATAAGATCTCACCAATATCCGCGCGGCGATCATGTCGTAATAATTATGGAGGAGTTCAGGCCTCGATAGGACAAACTTGCCGACGAGGTCGACAGCAGCCTCCCGCACAGACGTGGAGTGGTCTAAAAAAGAATGGTGGACACCCATCTGCATGTCAGACCTGGCTAGAACAGCAGGGTCCGCCTCCACCACCATCGTCAGGCACTTCATGGCCTTCGTGCGGACCAAGATGGCGGACTCCGTTAAAACTCGTAGTATCTGAGGAATGGGTATAGGAATTGTGTAAATGATAAAATGAGTGTATCTCATCGTTTCTTGCATGTTAAGAAAATTCCAATTTACAAAATGAATAATGTACAATTGACTTACCCGCCTAATGAATAAGCCAATTAACTGCAAGCGGAGGATGTTACACTTGCGGAAATTTATGATGAAATCGAGTTCTGTCATTAATTGCCTTGTGTTCTCATAACCTGATTTCTAGCAGGCGCCCAAACCAGTTGCACGTGGCATGACAATCATTTACAGTCCCAGAAACAACCTCAAGTTTCTCTACCTTGAATAACACTAACAGATCTGCAGTACATAACATCCACGTTAAAAGTTGAAAATTTTAAGAACTGTCATCCAGTAACAAGAGCATGACTCACAAATTCCCCATAACACCCGTGAAATATTCACAAGATGGTCTAGTGGCACAAGAACACGAGCACCAGGAGCAAGAGATGGTCGCCACTGACCTGCTTGAGGTAGACATCAAAGCTCTGAGAGAAGGAGCGTTTGGAGGCCAGGTAGCGTGTGATGAGTTCTGCATCATCGTAGCCCAGATGCGTCTGCAGCGTCTGCGTCCGAGCTCCGGGGGATGCAGGCGGGAAGGCGGCGACCTGAACAAACACATGCACATGTGACTAACGAAGAATATTATCATAATTATTCACTTTTTGATTTAACTAAAACATTCACAATAGGAATAATCTCAGCAGTGAGGAAGAAAAAAAGCGACCCACACGTATTTATCACTGTAGTCTTTCTAAATCTGTATTTTTATATAATCCAAGCATTTTGTGCTTCGTATGACGTAAACTCCTGCTAAAAAGTATGATAAAACTAATTCTACAAATAAATCACAGTAACATAGCGAGTAACGCATAGTGATAGCTAGCAGAGAAGTGTAGTAAAAGGAATGGCTGCCGTATAAAATTGTTTCATAGCATTCCTCAATTGATTTTCCTAGTTCAGTTACTGCGCACAAAACATTTTGGATTTTGGATACATATGTCTGCAATTATAAAATAAAGGTGTACATTTACATTCTACGCAAATACGTACGTACTAAGTACACGCTACATGAGGCGCTCAGTACCACAAGGGCGAAGATGCCACCAGCTAAACAATCCGTTTTCTATGATACTTAAATCTCACAGCCGAATCTCATTTTTCACCCCATCAACTAAGTAATACTGTTCGCATTGGTAAGTAAATAATTCATTAAGGTATGTGAATTTCCACTGTACAAATTTCTATGGCGATTACTCAAAACTATTTTTTGGCCTATTCGCCCTTGTGGCACGCAACACCTCGTATAAGCATGCTTATAATGCATGCATGAAATACATATTGGATTAATACATCATCCATTTTACAGAAATAACCAATAAATAACTGCACAAAGAATTCGTTCATTTTCTTGACACTCGTTAAAAAGCACGACATACGGATGATAAGCACACGCCCTCACCTTGGTAAGTAGGAAGGTCTTGCGGCTCTCAGCGAGCTCCTTGACTTGATGCTTGAGTTCATCAGACACGTGATCCTCAGGTCGCTCCTCTTCGCTCTCCGCTGAGCTCTCCTCGCTGCTACTCTCACCTGCACGGTAATACAATATTACTTTACCTGCACGGTAATACAATATTGCTTTACCTGCACGGTAATACAATATTACTTTACCTGCACGGTAATACAATATTACTTTACCTGCACGGTAACACAATACTAATTTACCTGCACGGTAATACAATATTACTTTACCTGCACGGTAACACAATACTAATTTACCTGCACGGTAATACAATACTAATTTACCTGCACGGTAGTGACACTATTACTCCGCCTACACGGTAATACAATATTACTTCGCCTGCACAGTAGTCATAATATTACTTCGCCTGCACGGTAGTCACATTAATAAAATATGCCAACATAACAAGGCAGGTGGTCCATTCTGGCGTTGCTCCCCAATTCTCGTAGCAAGTCATATTTCATAAATAGATAAAACTACTATAATCCGCAATTAAGTTTCACAGTAGGTTACGCACGACCTGTTCCATGCTAAATCTGTCTTTGAGGACACCACGACAAGTGTTTACAAATTCTTTGAACTTTGAGGTCAATATTTCGACTGCTGTCAAAATAGTGTTTTGTAGTAACTCTGATAATACTGTCAGGTGACTGAAAGAGACTTGACTTGGCTTTGGAGAGCCACACTGAGAAGAACAAACTCTCATTTTACCTCATTAATACAAAAATACAAAAGAAACTGCAAACATACAACTTATATGAGACTAATTTCTTATTTGCCCGGGCATATGTATAAACATACTTAATATATCATGGAAAAGGATAACTATGACCTCTAGCACTAACGCAACTTATTTCATTACAGAAAACTCTTGGTCATGGTGTACAAGGTATTTATGAATGTTATTATCACATACTGCTACTGAACTCGTCAGTATATATTTTGACCATAAAAGTATATGTGACGAATGTCCTTCTAACAAATAAGTCATATTCAAAAAGTATACGCTATAATATTATAATAAAATGACACCCTTAAGTTCTCCTTCTATTTAAGAAAATGGCCATTTCAAATGAGGTGTTAATTCATGCTGAAGTACACCATAACAATTGAAAGTTAATGAATTCTTTAATTATTTCAAGGTAGAAATATATAGTATTGAAGGAAAATCACATCACTGGTGTAGTACTACTGTTTTCTAAAATATAGGAAACTAACACATACAAGTGAGTTTCTTCCTTTCCACTTTTAAATAATTAAAATTAGCTACTGTACAACTCGCGTTCGAGTTCCACCCAAGCACCGTAGCTAGAGTTCACAATCAGGTATGAAATCAATCAGGTTCCTGCATAACGTGACTTGTGCGGGTTTAGTTGATTCATACCTCGTCTTTTCTTTTCATTAGGTTCCTATACAACGTGATTTGTGCGAGATTTACTGATTTAAACCTTACCTTTTCTCTTCTTCCGCTTCCGGTGTTGGGGTTTGGGACGGTGTTTGCTGGGTGAGTGGACGGCGCCTGTCTTTTGTCTCAAGATTTCTGAGAAGGCATCACGATACCTGGCATAACAGAAATATATCAAAATGAAGGTTAATAACATGCGAATATACTCACAACGGTCTGACATTAACCCGAGTGTTATCAGCATTTGATTTTTACCCAAAAAGAACACAGGTAGCAAAGGTAAAAGACGCCACTCACCACTGTCCAATATAGAAGTGACCTACCTAACACAACACGACACACTAGCCCTGCACTCACCACTGTCCAATATAGAAGTGACCTACCTAACACAACACGACACACAAGCCCTGCACTCACCACTGTCCAATATAGAAGTGACCTACCTAACACAACACGACACACAAGCCCTGCACTCACCACTGTCCAATATAGAAGTGACCTACCTAACACAACACGACACACAAGCCCTGCACTCACCACTGTCCAATATAGAAGTGACCAACCTAACACAACACGACACACAAGCCCCGCACTCACCACTGTCCAATATAGAAGTGGCGGGCATGCAGTAAGGCGGCGTCGCCTTCAGCGTTCACTGCGAGCCAGTCAAGCAACACTCGTTGCAGGAATTGACACCTCTTCTCTTCCTCGTCCTTCAGGCTGCCACTGCTACTGCTACTCTCCTGATTAGTGCTGCTACTGCTGCTCCCGCTCTTCTGTAACGTAATGAAGGACAGGTTAATTTAGGTTGTGAATTTTTTTTTCATTTTGTATTAGGTTGCCTTTATGACTTGTTTCCTTGATGAACTTTCATCACAGAAATGAAAAAGAATGAGAGGTTCAATTTAGATTTCTTGTGTGTCCTTATCAGAGAAATTGCAGCTTTTCATGAATAATAATTATTTCTACCTACTTCAACAATTCTTTTATCTTCAGAAATACTGTGTATTTAACACAGCCGAGTAATTTTTCCCGTATCTCATCAATGAATATTGTAGTTGACGACTAAGCAAAATAACTCAGCAGTTACGTGCAGAACAAGCTTATCATGAGACAATTTTACGTCATAATTGAACCTCGAGGCTCTAAAACCTTATTCAAAACTCGACGCTTGTTTCCGCATTTGTCTGTCTCTAGTTACTGTAATTATAGTCTGCTAACTAGGAATCTGGGCTCAAAAAAGCATACAAACATTACAGGGTCTACAACACTCCGTTTTATGTCCTCATTCAATGATCAATTCATTTTCTTCAACAGACGAAATAAGCTATCATCTAATGATAATTTATTCCGAGTTTTGAATATGAATAATAACTGTTTCTTCTCTTTCAAAATAGAATTTTTAGAATTTTAAGGTTTCCCTGGCTGTCATTATATTTGTCACAAGAAAAGGGAAAGCAATTTAACAAGAATGACTATGAAATGGAAACAATAAACAAGGAAATAATAAAAACCTTCATTCTTTCGAATACATCTGGTTCAGTTTACGCGATGCTTCGCATAGGCGTAATTTCATAACATCAAACTCACTTCACGCTAAACTCAAACCCGTTCAATTTTGCATATAGTTTACCGATAAAGGAGCGTTATAGATATTAAGCCTTACAAGTGCTCTTACAAATAGTTTTACCCTTCAACCATGCCCAGTACAACTCTCCTCTCAAGCTTTATTATACTCGATGGATCCTGTAACTATGTTCGATCTTTGATGTCACAAGATTTGTTCTTCTACCCCATCTAAAGAACTGAAGGTAAGACACTAGATATTCAGGTAAGTACTGTCGAAAAATCGTCACTGAGCTTCTAATGTATTACGCGGGAGTTATGGTCAAGATTTTCTTAGGCAGCAAAACTACTGAACCTTCGACACATTCACTCCCTGAAAGAGTAAAACACGCTTTAATACACACAATTGCCAACATAAATCAAGATTTATGAACTTGACACAAGATATACGACCGAGACAGACAGTCGTACCTTCTTTTTGCTCTTCTTGTGATGCTGACGCGCGTCGTCCTTGATCCCGTTCTCCTGAGGCCGGTCATGACCGTCCTCGAGTAAAGGAGCATTCCGATCCTCTTCTTCCTGCACACGGCTCACGATCTGGTCTATGGTGCTCACCTTCAGTTGCGAGGTTACAGCGTCCCTAAGAAAATTAGAAAAAAAGAATAAAATAAGGCAAAAGAAACAAGCCGTTTGGCCCATTCTTGGGTTGCTACCTAAGTCCCATGCCGTGAATGAATAGTTTTTCATAATTCTCAAAGGGTGATGTCTGTAAGTAGGGGTCAGAATATTCGTACACAATGATCCTAAATGAAATGTTTCTTGAATGACTTGCACTTCCATGTAGTATGGATACTTGAAATTAGTCATAGGATCATACGACACATAAAATACTATTTTCACTCACGATGAAATAAAGTAATATCTTAAGCCTTTGATAAGTAAATTACAAAAAGAACTAAAATGAACCTAGTATTAATTTTATAAGAGAAATTTGGTAAAGACACACTATAGCAAAACTAAGACCTAAAACACAAGTTAATGAGAACAGTCGACAACCAACGAACCTTCTGAGACGAGCAGCAACGACACCCAGACAGTCGAGAGACGCCACTCTGAGTGTGACATCACTCTTTTGGTTGCTAAACTTCTGCACGAGGAGCTTCCCGAGCAAGCTAAGGAGCAACTCAGCAGCCGGCCATTCGGGTTTATTTACAGTAAGCAGGAGGTCCTGTACGAAGTTCTCAAAAAGGGGACGGTAGTCGATTTCTTCAGTTTTGCTACCGGTTTTTGAGAGGAAAACTGAGAGGAAGGAGTAGGCGGTACCCATGGCAGTTTCATATCTGGAGGAAATGAGGACATCTCTGTCCATGCCACGCGTGCCACCCACAGGCTCTCCTTCTTTTCGCGCTTTGTCGGATGACGACGCTTCTTCTTGGTGCCTTAAAACAATAATAAATCTATTTAAAATGGCATCAAGGAAACACTTCGAATCATACACTAAATTCAATTAATATATATACTTGATAGAATATACGATACAAAGGATATAAACAAGAAAATAATATGAATACAAGCATATGAGACAGGAGAGAAACCATCAGATTGTGAATAACACTACAATAACACGCACTTGATATGGAAAATAAATCACATATCAACGAATATTCATACCCAGGAAACAAAGCAGTAAACGTAGTATTGTTTAAATGAAACCATATGACATCATGTTTTATAATATGCAAAAAAATTAAGTCGTTCACTAAAATTAGAACTACCAAAATATCACACATGAATT
This sequence comes from Trinorchestia longiramus, assembly GCA_006783055.1. Lineage (NCBI taxonomy): Eukaryota > Metazoa > Arthropoda > Malacostraca > Amphipoda > Talitridae > Trinorchestia > Trinorchestia longiramus. Next base: position 120,295 of record VCRD01000733.1, read on the forward strand.
TCATAAAAATTCAACAATTACGTGAATGTCTGAGATCAACGTGAAGAACAATTTAGGAAACATCGATAAATTTATTTATCGTTAGTAATGATCTTATTGCGCAATTTATTCTAAAAAAACGATAAGATTTTAGTGCTCTTCGTAATACAAAATTTAACTTGAATACAACTACTGCTTGATACCAGTAGAGAATTTGCGCAACGTCTCCACCGATCAAATAAAATTATGCAAATCGATGAAAACTCACTTGTTTTTCTTTGCATTGTCCACAGAGAGATGATCAGGCAAATCCACTACACACTGAATCAGTTGGAGCACAAGCGCGGTCAACATCTGGATATTCTCATCAGAATTAAGGCGGTAGGTACGAAGACTGCGCTTGCTGCTCGGTAACCTTGCTATAGAGGCGAGGATATCGTCTAGTAACAACCGTCGGTGCTTCTCGTACTTCGCGAAAACTTTAGTAACAAGCCTGAGTGCACTCAGCTGCAACTCTGATACGTTTTCAACAAAGAATGGAGCCACTCCCATGGTACTGAGTTGGAGCACTGCTGTGTCAGTTAAAGTTTGTAGTGAAAGAAGATCCGCAAGCAGACCTACGACTTGGTGAAGTTTATTGTACAGACTAAGGATGTTGCGGTCACGAACGTCGCGGACTTGAGATCGGCGTTTCTTGACATTGCCCACGTAGCCATCTTTTTTATCAGATATCCTATAGACGGGATCAAAGGCGGGATATATTGTGTTATTGAGTTGGAATTTGGCAAATTGGACACACCGTTCTATGAGATCTTCAAGGTACACCCTTTTACTCATGCTGTTTGAGGTGAGAATGTAGAGTGCAGTGAGCGATGCATCTACACCGCGCATAATGCGCTCCATTACGAGCTCTTGCCATAGTCGGTCATCTTCCTCATCATCCTCATCAACCATCGGGGTAACTCGAGCCCCGTCTCTGATGTTTTTCTCTAGTATATGCATGAGTCTGACAAGTCGTTCGGTGGGTACCACTGCCATAGCACCAGCACTTTTGAGCTTCGCTGCTTCAGTGCACAATGTCTGCAGCTCGTATTTGGATATCAAGAACTCCTGAGGTACGTCGTCGTCTGCTTCGATCTCGGCAGTAACGTCCACTTCTTCAGCATTGTCAAAAATTTTCTCAATCGCGCGATTGAAACGTTGGTAGACGCCGCTCTCCATAAGCTCATCAGGTGAGAGTTTCTCAGTCGGTGTAAGCCCTACAATCTTACGTTCAATGCGCTTTTTATTGTACTCGACCTTCCGTACCGCGGCCGCAGTTGAGACGGAACCACGACTTCCACCACTTCTACTTTTCTTGCTGCCCTTCGCTTCTTTTTCCTCAGCTTCATAATCCTCGTCATCGTCATCATCATCGTCATCAGGCTCATTTTCTTCATCGTCATTTATATCATAATCCAAGTCATTACCTTTATTGCTCTTTTTCCTACGCTTAGTTTCGTCAGGCAGTTCGTCTTCCTCCTCATCATCATCACTCTGAATACGGCGACGCTTGCGTTCTTCTTTGTCCTTTTTGCGTTTTTCTTGTCTCTCCTTGTCGCGGCTTTTGAAATACTTAGCCTGTGGTTTAGACGAGTTGCCATCGCTATCCTCCGATGAACTCTGTTGTTGAGGTATTTGACGATGGGTCCTCCTACTACTGGACTTGCCACTCCCACCCAGAACATCATCACCCCCACCTCTACTACCACCACTACCAGCACCAGCACCAGCACCAGCACCACCATCACCACCACCACTACCACCACCACTTCTTCCAGCGCCACTACTACCCCCACCACCACCACCACTCTTATTGTTGCTGTTGGTGGCAGCAGAGTTATTGTGGTGATTGTGGTGGTTGCTATACTCGCTGCCGTAGCTCTGGCCCACACTTTGCAGGTCTTGGGAGGTGAGCTTACTCAGCAGCACCACAGGTTCTTTCATGCTGTCATTTCTGGACACTTCGCTAGGTACGGGGTTTAGAGCAGGGTCCAACTGCTGCTTCTGTGGTTCTTGCGGCTGTACAGAAAACGCTGGCTGAAACTGCTGCTGTTGTTCAGGTACCTGATTATATTGTTGTTGTTGTTGCTGCTGTTGCTGCTGATACTGACCAGCAGGCAGCTGTTGCTGTGGTGGATATGCAAACTGTTGATCTTGATGCTGCTGCTGCTGCTGTTGTGCCAGTAGCACCTGTTGTTGCTGTTGAAAAGCGATTTGATTTTGGTCAGGTTGATAAGGTTGCTGCAGCTGTTCTTGTAGTTGCTGTTGTGGCTCCTGAAATACTGGGGCTTGCTGATATATCTGCTGTTGTTGCTGTTGTTGAAACGGTTGTGGAAATTGAGGATAGCTTTGCTGTTGAAACTGCTCCTGTTGAGAGTACACCGGGACCTGTTGGGCCGGCTGGTGAAACTGTTGCTGCTGTTGCTGTTGCAGCTGTTGTGGAGAATTGTATTGCTGTAACTGTGGCTGAGGAGAACTGTACTGTTGCTGAGGAGAATTGTACTGTTGTTGAGGAGAATTATATTGTTGAGGTTGTTGTTGCGTTTGTTGCAACTGCTGGAGTTGTGGCTGTTGTTGTTGTTGCGTTTGTTGCAACTGCTGTAGTTGTGGTGGTGGTGGTTGTTGTTGTTGTTGCGTTTGTTGCAACTGCTGTAGTTGTGGTTGTTGTTGTTGTTGCGTTTGTTGCAACTGCTGTAGTTGTGGTGGTGGTTGTTGTTGCGTTTGTTGCAACTGCTGTAGTTGTGGTGGTGGTTGTTGTTGCGTTTGTTGCAACTGCTGGAGTTGTTGTGGTTGGTTGTGCAGTTGTTGCTGCTGTTGTTCTGGTTGTTGCAGCTGAGAATTATATAGCTGCGGTTGCTGTTGTTGCAGCTGTTGCTGCTGCAGCTGTACGAGTGGGCTGGCGGCAGGTGTTAGCAGGGCTGAGTCCGTCACTTTTGTAGGGGAAGACTGAGGGTGTAATTGTTGTGGGGTGTGCCCTGAAGTTGAGGGAGACTGCCCGATGCTGCTACACCTTTGAAAAAGAATACCTCGAATTAAAACAATAATATACACACTTATACCTATCACATAAATGAACCAGAGTTTAATGAATCAATTTTCCAGTAAACACATGGAACAAAAAAGCTTTAGCCCATTCCAAGCGGCAGAACTATATATAGATCCTCCTAAGAATTATCCCATTCAGCAGAGCGTCTATATATATATATATATATATATATATATATATATATATATATATATATATATATATATATATATATATATATATATATATATATATATATATATATATATATATATAGTAACTACATTGTTTTTGGTGTTACGGTTTAGCAGCTGTTACGATATATAGATTGTCTCTAAAATAGAGGCATCTGGTAGATTTTACTGTTATTTCATTGTCAATTGGCGCAATCATGGCCAGTGTCATAAATGAAATAATGAGGATTGGTGCGTGGCAGCGGGTCAAGATGATCAGTACACGTGCTGCTTTTCTTGCTTCGTTGCCACTGTTTTGAATTGTTTTTATTTCTGCACATTTCGTGATCTTCAATTTACTTACATTTAGAGTGTTCACCAATATGTTCTATCTTTTTCTAAAGATAATATACCCATATTTTCGACCATGTCTTCTCGTTAAAGGAAACTAAACTTAGATGTTGAAGGTGATGTTAGTCGATTATTGCAGTTCTTAGAACGTTTAACTCGTGATCTCTAGAATGATCCGTAAAGAATCGAACATTTTTCATGTTTTTACATGCTATATGTATTGTTTAAACTAACAAATTTGTTATTTTTTACATGTTCAGTTTAGGAATTTTATTTCATATTTGCTGAAAAAATGTCATTTTTGATGCCCTCGGTTTAAGAGTTTCATTCTTGATAAATAAAATGTCTATTTTTTGTTACTAAACAGTATTTTTGCATAAATGAATTATATAGATATATTTTTACTAACCAAATTTAATCTAGTGATTGTAGTATTTCTTTCAGATTCTTATGTGCTCGGTTTAAGAATTACATTTCACATTTGGTAAATAAGATCCTATTTTTATAGCTGAACGATATGTTTTTGCACAACTGTAATATGCATTTATGCCTGACTGACTAGATAAACACTCAAGTTACAAATAAAAACGTAAACTTATTCTTATTAATGTCTAAACAAAATGAAATATATTTTTGTCCTTTTGTGTAAAGCATCATGCGGAATATAATACAATAGAGATATTGATGTTTCTTTCTTATAGATTCGAAATATTTACATTAAATTGAACAGTCTTATTAAGCAGCAGCGACTATATATAGTCACAAGCCTGCTCTTCTGTTTAGCGGAGACACTAAATATAATGCTTCAAACTGACAGTCCCTAACAGCGGTGATGACTATATATAGACGGTTACAATTTTTGCAGATTTTAGCAGGCATCTTACCGCTTGGAATAGGTTAAAGCATTACAAAAAGCAGGGACGCTAGCTTAGACTCCCACTACACACCCTTTTTCCAAACAGACTACCAATGTCTGATCGTTTTATGGCATAGAACTGCGGTACACAGGCAAAGATAAAGTGTACTGTCGTTAGACAACTAAATACTTTCAAATAATACACCACAGCACTCTCCCTCCATATCTCTTGACTTCATAAAGAATGTGGCGGTCGTAGGTCTCGATATTTCAGTATCAACTGAAAAACGTCATTTACAATTTCGCCAACGTTCCCGGTTTACGCAGCAGAGAACAATATTCTTTACAGGTCCAATCAAGCTATGAAAGTGTAATTCCTCTCCCATGCACCTGATCCCCTCGTCATGGAGATCAGATGTGCATGATCAGAGTTATGCACGTTTACTGGTTTACTATTCATTTAAATTTCTTTCATTTCTCTCAGGGCATCATTCTTGCAATCATAAACACGCTTCTCCCCAGCACTCCTCACTCCTCCCGTCGGTTTGCCTCAACACACTTCTCATACTATTACTTTTAAAATTCAATGATGTTCAGTGATTCTCTCCAATTTCCAAGCCATCCACTTACACTGCAGGCCACTGTATATGAAAATCTTTAACATACTCCATCAAAGTGTCATTCTAGCCGTGAATTCTGAACTTCTATTCCAGCATGTCGTTTGTTCAGGATGTCCCATGTTCAGGAGTTTTAGTATTCGTGATGTTGCCGTTCTTCCTTTCCTCTGCTATTTTAACACTTTGTCAACCAACACAGAGTAGAAACGTGTACCTTATAAAGCTATGTCACATCACATGCAGCCCCAATACATTCTATATCTTCTATGCTTTCCTGCTCTATGACCTCGCCTCAATCCCTCTTTTTACAGCAACACACGACCAGTATTCAAAATTTTATATTCCCTCTCACACTCACGGTTTCAATACACTCATTGCCAGAACATTTCATCAGTTTACTCTCACTAAAATTTGCTATGAACTTTTTTTGTGCACACTAAATTCAGTCCCAAATCACAACCCCTAAAACCAGCTCAAAGATCTGTAACATCAACGCCAGTAATTAATTGAACTTGTACACACGAGCTTCAGTCTCATGAATGAGAGTGAACATTCATGTGCGTATGACCAAGTAAATTAAGCATGTACTTTAAGCATTGTATTGGGGATGGATACCACAATAAAACACATAACTCAATTTTTGGGCTACGTCAGTTTGTTTTCGGGTCCCGTAACGCTGGGACATCTAGTACATATAATAAAACCAGTTGTGTACGTGTATAATTCATTCTTATGTGTATGTATGGTGTCACGCAGAATGGGGAAAAAATAGGAGAAAACTCGCTTTTTTAAAACTTGGAATCCTAAACATTTACCTTTTTAAGGGATATTCGCGTAACAAAAATTACGATTTTTAAAAAGGTAATTTTTTATATTTTAAGCGCATGGATTTTAAGCATTGTGTGTATTGTGAATACCAAAGGTGCCTAATTACTATAAAATAAGGGATTTTTTCCATTATTAGCCTTTTTCCCTTCATTATAGAATCTCCTTTAATTTTAATATTCCATGATGATAACATTAGAGCTCTAAGGTAATAACTCACAATAGAAATGATTATTTTGAACATGGTCATACTCGTAGATGGTAGCATTACCTTGATTCATTCAACACGTGAATGTTTCCACGTACAGACCTACTAGCGTAAGCATAATAATCTCGTTCATAGTTGTACGCACAGAAACTACGAGTAAAATACCCTTAAACCTTTCGCACCGACTGGGACGTGCCCCATCGAATTTCAAATATGGGTGCGCTATGGTTGAAAGTCAGAGCTTTGTGGTAATCTTCATGACTAAAGCATCCACACAACAGGCCTCACCCGTGTTGGTTGGTAGGGGTGACGGGTGAAGCCTTGTTAGCCGTGTCTGCAGGGACGGGTGATGGGTGGGAGGCGTTGCTGGGGAGCTGTGGAAGTGGGGGATGCTGGCTTACGGGGGCACCATCACCCACCACTTGTCGCGGGTGAGTTGCTGTCAAAAAAAAATTAAAAACCTTGACGCTTATATAATGTCTTGTTATCCTGTGTGATGTTACTTCCATTATATTTAACCCTGTAACAATCAAGGAATTTCATGACTGAACGAAACATTGCCTAAATTAACCTCGTCTCTACTCAATTTTTTACGTAATTTCACCTAACTTCTGAACGAAACATTTAGAACATAATACAGAAGGGAACCATTTCTAATGGACTTCTTCAGAGGACCGGTGGTCCATAAAGAGTCAAGCACTCGTAAATCCTGGATGCCAAGTTATCATTTTAGCTCCTTCTTCTACTTTTGCTGACGCAGAGTTGAATGTGATGTTGTGCAACAGTTGGAGGTAGTCGTTTTCGCCTTCTGGGAAGCGTAGTTACCCCGTGTGACTACCTCGGGCATGTTCATGATTTGTGCATCTCTGTATTATATCCCCTCTTCGTAAAAATGAGCGTGTTTGGTCTTCTGCTCGTCCTTGTGCTACACTGAAACTGAAATCTCAAACTATCGATTATCGGCGGCTTGTAAAATTAAAATATCGATTATCGCTAGTTTAGATTGTTAAAACTCAGTCTGAGACCCACATGTAGTACTCAGATAACGTATGGCCAGAACCAGCAAACTGTGTGAGACTGTTACAGGGTTATATCATAGATAATCGTTCGCTTTAATTATCAAATTATCGATAATCGCTAATTTGGAACCAAATGCATCCACGACACCAATGAACACGCGGGAAGAATAACTACCTGATAACGCCCACCTATGGTAATTAGATTAAAGATAATACACCACCTACTAAAATGATCATTACCTGACAGCGCTCGCACCTGAGCTTCACTTACGAGCAGCAAGAGTGGTAGGATGACTGAGAAAAAGTTGTGCGTTGGCAGAGAGAAGAGACCGCAGTAGAGGAGACGCAGACTTGATGCTCACACTCGCTTTCTCTTCGTCCTCTCCCGCTAGCACTCTGAACAGGTAAATAAAATATAAACATCGAAATTCACACGAAATAATAATTGGAAACGTGATAATGAGTACTACTGAACCACATGGGGAAAGAGAATCGTATAGTGTAAAACCCCTAAGTAATGAATTTCAGAAATATTTTGATAGTAATGCGTCCATAGACATTTTAGAAATGATTCATAGGATACAAAGGAGGATTATTTCTAACACTCCAACTTCATTTAATGAGATCAGAATGAAAAATCAAGATATGCATACCAAAGTAAGCTTTGTAGAATTAGGATCTATAATTCCCTGTTCAACAATCTTTGTCGGTGACCAACATGATCTAAACAAAGTTACTCTTGTAATAAAAAGTGCAAAAGAGTAAAAATTCGGTTCAAACTGCTCACACATCGGCAGTGTGGACTTTCCGCAGAGCGACTAAACCAAGATCTAAACCAAGATCTAAACCAAGATTTAAACCAAGATCTAAACTAAGATCTAAACCAAGTTACTCTTGCAATAAAGAGTACAAATTCGGCTGAAAGTTCTCACATATCGGCAGTGTGGACCTGCTGTAGAGCGGACAGGAGCCTCTGGACGAGGTAGGGCTCAGTGATGTTGAGGTGACGCGATGCTTCCTCAGCAACACGAGGATGGAACAGCAGCGACGGACTACTGCTGGAGCTGGTGGCCGCTTGTGGTGACTCCCTCTCAGGGCAGCAACCAGGCAACGGCAGGTGCTGGAGTACTGCAACACGAATGTTAACTATCACTCTCAGGGCAGCAACCAGGCAACGGCAGGTGCTGGAGTACTGCAACACGAATGTTAACTATCACTCTCAGGGCAGCAACCAGGCAACGGCAGGTGCTGGAGATTATAAACACACCCAAGAATATACAAAACATAAGGAGATTGGAATTTCTGCATCTTCTAGTCCATTATTTAAATGAACGAAGACTTGTTCCCCTGGGTGAACAATATTACCGGTATGAATCATTACAAAAATATGTATTAATAATTCAAGAGCAATAAAATACTCTACTATCAAATTACAATGTAACTTCGCACACAATCTTTACAAGATCCTATAATGTTGAGGGAACTGAAAATTTAACTTCCGAATCTTAGAGCACACAAAATTAAATGATTAAAATAATTTAACTTCCGAATCTTAGAGCACACAAAATTAAATGATTAAAATAATTTAAATACGACAGATCAATATATAAAACACTGGATTACAATCTTGGACTTGTGGGTTTTGGAACGTTTTTAACGGTCAAAAAACTGAATCTATAAAGAAAGACAGATCACAGGCAGCAACTATGCAAACGCATAATATAACATAAAGAACAGTAGAAGAAATAGAATACGGAATAATTTACTAGGACCTCGTTCCATTCATACATGAATAAAAACAAGTTTTTCAACAGAATCACTAGAATTTTTAGGACCCTCTACTGTTGTCTAGCCTTAAATACTAATAATTGATCGGAAACGAAAATTCTTCTATTGAAATACTCTCGCACTGTTTGGCATGGTTGTTCGCTCACGATTAAGCTTCGATCAACTTTTAAAGTAGTCTAGTGATCAATATTTTTATTGGCACCAGATGGCACCTATATAGAGAGACAATGACAGAGATTTCATAATACTGGTAATTATACATGAAGACATGTAAAACTATCATAAATTACACCAATGTCGTAAAAATTACTATTTAGTCTCGAAATAAACGCTCATAATAACAATGACGTGAAGTAAACAAATAATAATGAACACTATAATTATGACTACATTTGCCGTTCCTTCATTACAATGGAACAACGAAGTTACAATTCTTACACACTGCTAGGCAGGACCACAAACGTCACGCTCACGACAGGGAAAAAGGGGGATGCATGAACGTTTCTAAGACACGTTCCAACAAACGAACACGAGCTGATCAGCTGAGACACATTCCCGCCAAAACAGCCGCCTACCAGTGCTGCCACCTCGCGGAGCAATACCAAACGCCACTGCACGCTAGTACGGAGCACTCATAAGAGATGGCGCTACTGTCGTACGCCAGATATACCTTCTATATCAACAATCCGCATTAAGTTCAACAATGGCTCAATACAGTTATTTTTATTGGAATAACCTATAACAATTTAATATATGGATGTATTTTTAACAATAAAAAAGCTAGAAGAAACAATGTATTCGTTCAAATTTAAGTTTGTGTTGTTTGCAGATCAGCAGCTAGCGACATTTGGCATCTCAAGCAACTCGACACGTTTGTAAACGTTGGACACGTCAGTCTGCCTTCAGAAGCCCAAAAGGAAGGAAGGGTGCATCTGGTCACCTGATCGTTTTTCTTATGCCATATTAAGCATTCTTTGGTACAATTTAAAAACTTATTACACTTGAATTAACTTCATACGTGCGAATATGAAAAGTGATTAGGAAATCAGAAGATACGTGAATTGTGAAATAAATTGTCGCAGAAATCAGTGAAGAAAAATACACATGCTGCTGTTTTCGTTGAACAGGAGAAGCCCTGTGAAAGCACATGATATAATATTGAGTTAAAACAATTACTATTTCTGATATCATATTCCAGCGTGGAAGAAAACTAACGAATAACTTCACACTCATACTTCTTTGAAAAAAATCCTGGCAACAGAAATAAGTTTATTTGGCGTGCACGCAGTACGAGAGTCCAGCTCATGGTGAACAGGTGCTTCAGAATTATTTATTGTGTACGTGATTATCTCTCTGCGGTCTAATTTTATTGAAGCATTGTAGTTCAGGTCTGAGTTCATTACTTGTGAGTCACTACAATGAGAGAGACGACGCGCCTAGTTCGCAAGACAAGGTTTTGAAAAATATTTATTAGAACGCATTTCTCAAGTTCATCGAATTCACAGTACAGAGTTGTACACATTACTCCTAGTCGCACAACATCGTACAGGATTTTTTATCGCACACAAATGCACGGAATTATATACGTTAATAATAATAATTAATTTGTCACAGTTTCAGGAGCTGAGACTAAAAATTTCATACATTTAGCCTGGAACCTCTAATATAAATTAATATTTTATTATTTTTTCATCACTTTTTTGAATTAAATAACGTAATATTAAACTGCTGAGTGCTTTCATAGCCCTGCAATGCAGATCTGACAAATCTCAACAGTTTGAGTTTAGAACTACCTCGACCTTACTAAATTTGGGCGCGCAACGTGCTTTTCTTGCGACTTTCCAGACCTGCCTAGACTTTCCGGATGAAAGATCTAGGTTTCAGTAGTTATTAAAGTTCTAGTTGAAGATATAACTCTTCACTATGCAACGTGGTGAAATTTAAGTCGCTGATTTAACATAGACGGAGCAACACATGAAAGAATGAGTCAGTTTTGCAGATCACGAAAGTGCCGTTCATATCAAACTCGCACAGAGATTTACAGCACCAGGAGTTCATTTTTAAAGCAATATTAGATGAACAGTCAACTAACTAGGTGCTTGCTGCCTTGTCCTAATGTGTTCTCGTGTCTAAAGTTTATACTGATTAGCATTCTGCTGTGAGATTAACGAATTTATTATGTCCGTGTTACAGTGATTAGCATTAGCATACAGTGAGATTAACGAATTTATTATGTCCGTGTTAAACTGATTAACATTCTGCTGTGAGATTAACGAATTTATTATGTCCGTGTTACACTGATTAACATTCTGCTGTGAGATTAACGAATTTATTATGTCCGTGTTACAATGATTACACTAGTGTACACGTTTTGACGTAGCAGTACACGTTAGGATGCTTGGTGTACATGTTGTTTTGATCGCTTAATAAAAATATTCTCTAATGCCCTTGTTTCTTATCATCTTCAAAAGAGCATGAAAACCAGAAATATACCACACTCCCCTGATCTTAACACGTTTGTTGCGATTGCCTGATTGGTGTAAAACTTCACTTTGTACGCATAGTCACTAGAAGGATCTGAAAAAATTACAGAACCTAACCTAAGTGACCCACTGGTGGGTCGCATCGCAACAAACGTGTTAATAGCTTAAGTATTTCAATGAATTTAATTCTTAGGCCTAATCATAAGAACTCCGTAACACGAATTACACGTCCGATGAATTATAGGTTTGTTCACACATTTCTTTCATTTGTGAACACGCTTAGGTTAGGTTCTGTAAATTTTGCAGTCTTCTAGTGACTGTGAGTACAAATTAAATATTTACATCGATTAGGCAATCGCAGAAAACGTTAAACATGAGTAATGCAGCATTAATTACAAAGTTAACATCGTGACCCACTACGGCAATGTTCTATTATAGTTAGTCATTCATTGAAAAAGCACTACTATTCTGGCAGTACTTGACGAATTTAATATTCTCCCTAGAACACCATCATCGATGAGGACTACACCATATAAAATACAATAAGCAGTTACAGCATCAGTCACTGATGCTTACTTCACCTTACATGGACCATCACGTCACTGAAGGCAATCAGAAACAATTCATTGTAGTGCTGTACTGAAAGATCTCGTTCAAAAGTTCCGTGAAATCCCATTAATATATGAGCGATAAATTAGCAACATTTCGTTGAATTAAGAAATAACTGAAGTAAGTCAGAATCAAGTCATTATGACGTTATACTTGAATGCATCGTTCAAAATTTCGGTGAAATCCCACTAAGATATGAGCGATAATTTAGCAACATTTCGTTTAGTATTGAAATAACGTGGTCTTCATAGAGTTGCGATTCCTGTGACATTTGAGGCTCTTTTTTCGATTATAATATAAATTCTTGAAGGAATGTTATCACCTTCAGTGCCTCATAATAGTCAACAACCAAAGATAAACTGAAGCGTCGGTACTGGTCAGTACAGGTCATTTTCGTGTATCGCAACCGTTGAATAAAACTGGGAGCTTTTTTAAACCAGCATCTGCAAGTTTTTAGTGGCGTTCATAATGATACAGCAGGTAACAATCACTTGCAACTTAACATTGATGCCTGCCAAAAATACTATGAAGCATGATTCTGGTACGAGTCTTACTGCTGAAAAACTACAATTACTGTAGAAAAAAAATTCCAACACGCTTACGTACGACAGTTTTTGTATCTTTCCTGCCTCGCTTAGAAAAGAACACGCAAGAAGTTCTGCAGCTTACGACTACTATGATGTATGAGATTTTCAATCCCATGTTTCTGCTGTTACACAAGCGAGAAAACATCGAACGCCGCATAAATAAGAAATAAGATTGGTAATGAGCACTGACGCTGTAACGCGTACACTGACGCCGTAACGTGTACACTGACGCTGTAACGCGTACACTGACGCCGTAACGCGCACACTGACGCTGTAACGCGTACACTGACGCTGTAACGCGTACACTGACGCTGTAACGCGTACACTGCCGCTGTAACGCGTACACTGCCGCTGTAACGCATACACTGACGCTGTAACGCGTACACTGCCGCTGTAACGCGTACACTGACGCTGTAACGCATACACTGACGCTGTAAATCGTACACTGACGCTGTAACGCGTACACTGCCGCTGTAACGCATACACTGACGCTGTAACGCGTACACTGAGAGGCAAAATATTTCGTGGAAATTTGACACATTTCTGTTTCAGGACCCAAGTGAAATAGAGATGACAACACTTCTATGTGTCCACCTGCAGTTCCTAATTTCTTTTGCTTCCTAATTTACTACGAATTAAAACCAAGTATTAAACTGTAAAAGATCCACACAACAAACTGTCAGACTGAGCGTTACAGCAGTTGACTGTCAGACTGAGCGTTACAGCAGTTGACTGTCAGACTGAGCAGTTGATATTCATAGGCTAATAATATTCAAAAGAGGCTCATATTTAAAAGCTAATAACGTTCAAGAGACACTAATATTCATGAACTAATAGTATTCAATACAGGCTAATATTCATGAATTAATAATATTCAAGAGAGGCTAATATTCATGAATTAATAATATTCAAGAGAGGCTAATATTCATGAACTGATAATTTTCAAGAGAAGCTAATATTCATGAACTGATAATATTCAAGATAGGCTAATATCCATGAACTGATAATATTCCAGAGAGGCTAATATTCATGAACTAATAATATTCCAGAGAGGCTAATAATCATGAACTAATAATATTCCAGAGAGGCTAATAATCATGAACTGATAATATTCCAGAGAGGCTAATAATCATGAACTGATAATACACAAGAGGCTAATATTCACGAACTGATAATACGTAAGAGGGGCTAATATTCACGAACTGATAATACGTAAGAGAGACTAATATTCAACAGGGGCTAATATTCAACAGAGGCTAATATTCAAGAGAGGCTCAATATTCAAGAGAGGCTCAATATTCAAGAGAGGCTCAATATTCAAGAGAGGCTCAATATTCAAGAGAGGCTCAATATTCAAGAGAGGCTCAATATTCAAGAGAGGCTCAATATTCAAGAGAGGCTCAATATTCAAGAGAGGCTCAATATTCAAGAGAGGCTCAATATTCAAGAGGGGCTAATATTCAAGAGAGGCTCAATATTCAAGAGGGGCTCAATATTCAAGAGAAGCTAATATTCAAGAGAGGCTCAATATTCAAGAGAAGCTAATATTCAAGAGAGGCTCAATATTCATGAGAAGCTAATATTCAAGAGAGGCTCAATATTCATGAGAAGCTAATATTCAAGAGAGGCTCAATATTCATGAGAAGCTAATATTCAAGAGAGGCTCAATATTCAAGAGAGGCTCAATATTCAGGAGAGGCTAGTATTCAAGAGATGGGTGAAGTGTGAACACCACACCAAGACTCACACGTTGAGCTATGCAACAAGTGCTCCAGTGATCCTCAAGCTCGTATGTTTGCTGCAACACACACTCGCTTCCTACACGCCTGGATGCACGTGTGAGCAGCACAGAGAAGAGCGTATTATTCTCACTACCTGCTACTTTATCAATAGAATGACTGGTCGTGTTCACATTTTGTAAAAGCCTGTACTACAGAAATGAAACGAGCAAAATATCACATGCTAGTGTAACATCTAGTACTATCCAAGATCTTAATTAACGAAGAGTTATTCGCTCTAGCGGGAAAATATGCAGAAATTAAGAGGCTGTATATAAAAGCAATTCGTTTCTATCCATAGCAGCGTTCTGCGAGAGCACTACGCGGGGCCGCTCCATGTGATGTTATGCAACGCGCAGGAAGCCTGACACGTTAGGGCCACGAGCAAACGTTAGATGTTAGGGCCACGAGCAAACGTTAGATGTTAGGGCCTCGAGTAAACGTTAGATGTTAGGGCCTCGAGTAAACGTTCGACGTTAGGGCAAGGAGCAAACGTTCGACGTTAGGGCAAGGAGCAAACGTTCGACGTTAGGATCATGAGCAAACGTTCGACGTTAGGATCATGAGCAAACGTTAAATGTTCGGGCCACGAACAAACGTTCACAGGCGGGCGGTGCTACGCAAGGACAAACGTGTTGGCACTGAGTAGGCGGAGCAAAGCTTGTGACGTCATCTCACACCAGTTACGTCATCAGCAGCTAAACTTCCATGAACTAGCGACGCAGAGACGATACAGACAAATCGATACACAGCAATCCAAAAGTAAACACTAACGCTCACCATAAAAAAGAATCGCATGTTTTTTTCAAGGAAATAAACATGTAATGTGATTCCAGTATTTTGCAAGCAGTGCTTTATCATTTACATGAGCATATGCTGTTAAAGTGTTCTTTTTTAAGTGGACTCGAGCCTGTACTTTTCAGTGCCTGTTCATTCATACTTTGTTCCGCCATAATTCTTTGGAGTGCTACTTCACATTTTAACAGACTTGTCTTGCCCGTGCAATATACAATGTGCAGCAACATGACTTCCTTTTTTCAAAGGAACTTCCCTTGAAAAAAGGAATCTATGTTGCCGCACTTTGCACCTCGTCTCCCCCACGCAGCGTCTATTATGGTGCGCAGCCATGGTGAGACAGACACACTTCACAGTCAGCAGTGTACGCCTGATTGATTTCATGCAGACACTGTCATCAACATTGTCTAAGGGCAGTGACAGCAACTCAAGTATTCAAACAAATTATAGGGGAGACATTAAATAATAAGTGATTACGGGAGATACTTCAAATAATAAGTGAGGTGCTCACGAAACTAGGGAGTTTTCCGACCACCCGTGCGTGATCGAGAAGCAGACACAAAAATCTGCCGCAAGTATTCCTACTAACATTTGGTTGCACACACGTGAATAGAAAAACTGGAAAAAATGTTCAAATTCTAGCAGTGCTTTTATTCTAACGCGCACAGCAGTAGGCTCTACATAGACCCTAACATGGTAGAACAATTTATACTCTGTAAAATATACTTTGAAGTTCATTTGGAATGGAACAAATCCACATTTGAAGATAAAATTTAGACGTGAACAGAACAAGCAGGATGTACTGGAAGCTGTGCAAGACAGGGAATATCAAAGTTTTTTCTATGACACAGAATTTTTATAGTCGATGTTATTTTCCTCAATTTCCCTCGTTAAACTCGTATCCATGTCAATAAAACCCAAAATATACGAGTAGTGGGCCGTGAGAACATTTTTGGAGACACCCTGTATAAATAAATCTTACGCTAAGTGGCGACAATTGCAGTCTCGTGTGTTTGTCATAGTGGTCGTTTTCTTGCAGCTGACCGCTTGATGTCACCTAAGACACACCATAAGTAATGATATCCTCAAGTCCCCTCACACACACCATAAGTAATGATATCCTCAAGTCCCCTCACACACACCATAAATAATGATACCCTGAAGTCCCCTCACACACACCATAAGTAATGATATCCTCAAGTCCCCTCACACACACCATAAGTAATGATATCCTCAAGTCCCCTCACACACACCATAAATAATGATACCCTGAAGTCTCCTCACACACACCATAAATAATGATATCCTGAAGTCCCCTCACACACACCATAAGTAATGATATCCTGAAGTCTCCTCACACACACCATAAGTAATGATATCCTGAAGTCGCCTCCCACACACCATAAGTAATGATATCCTGAAGTCGCCTCCCACACACCATAAGTAATGATATCCTGAAGTCTCCTCACACACACCATGAGTAATGATATCCTGAAGTCTCCTCACACACACCATAAGTAATGATATCGTGAAGTCTCCTCACACACACCATAAGTAATGATATCCTGAAGTCTCCTCACACACACCATTAGTAATGATATCCTGAAGTCTCCTCTCACACACACCATAAGTAATGATATCCTGAAGTCTCCTCACACACACCATTAGTAATGATATCCTGAAGTCTCCTCACACACACCATAAGTAATGATATCCTGAAGTCTCCTCACACACACCATTAGTAATGATATCCTGAAGTCTCCTCACACACACCATAAGTAATGATATCCTGAAGTCTCCTCACACACACCATAAGTAATGATATCCTGAAGTCTCCTCACACACACCATAAGTAATGATATCCTGAAGTCTCCTCACACACACCATAAGTAATGATACCCCGAGATATGTTGACTCCACATTTACACCAGACATTTAGAATGTAACGTCCCGAGACATTTCGACTCTTCGTTCAAATTAGACATGATGTGAATATGACGTAAAGAAGAATATGTGAATATGTCCATCCTCAGTTCTCTCGCTCTCGAAGACTCTCCATTGCGCAATGTAACCAAGACTTACTCTCTTTCACTACCTAATGCAACGGTTCCTGAAGTTTTTACACATAACCCCTTACCCATAAGGTTGAACCCCTACAATCAGAAGTTTTATTGCTTCCTGTGAAGGAGAGAAGTACTGTATTTGACGGCATATAAGACGAAGTATTGAGCGTAAGCTGGGTTAGTGAGCGGCAGGGAGAAGATTAGCCTAGGCCTACGGAGATCTCAAGCTTCACCTACGATGTCCGTTCAAGACGCTGTGTGTCCGTTCCATTACTTCCTATCTATTACTGAAGAAACATTATTGAACTGAAATCAGAACGGGTATGCATGTATTACAAACATTGTATTGTGGATACCAAAAGCACCGGATCACTATAAAACACGCCATTTTTTCCGTTATCAGCTTTCTTCTTTTACACTGCCATGTAATCGGCAGATAAAATAGAAAATAGAAGTTCTGTATACATTCAAGAAAAATATTCTGATTCTGATAATACCACGGGTAAAAGTGAAAAATGTATTCTATTTGATAGATCCTTAATTTTATCACTTTTAAATCAAGGAATTTCAACTGATACTATCTTGGCCATGCTATCGGTAGATAAGATGCACAATGGAAGTTCTGTACATATTAATGAAAAATATTCATTTAAAGTATAATAATTCATCAAAAATCTTTAATGCATTCATCTTTATAATAATTTCAAATCAGTAAAATCTCAACCGTGGAATTTCCACGGGAACTGTCTAGTTCATTAAAGATTCCCGCAGTCATTTATTGGTAATTGGCCTCTGTAAGAGCATGGCTACGCGTGCCCTGACAAGGCTTCGCGATTACCTGTTGGGAAGTCCTCATGCACAGGCATAAGCATAGCTTACTCATTCCAGTGCCTGCTCACATATGAAGCTGAAATAAGATATCGAACTGCGCACTTATGCAAGGTCTTTCAATTGTCATAGAAAATATTTTAATCTACTTCAAAAAAATACAGAAGAAAACTTAACCATACATGAATTACGTTGATTTCATAAATGAACATTTAAATAATTGAATTAACGTGTCAAACAAGCCACAGTAGGATGGAATTGAGAGGCTCAGTGTCAGCAGTGAGAACTGAACTCGGAGGTCAGGTTCAGAGAAACAAGACAGACAATAAATAGGATACCGCATCCTTCACACTTCAGCTCGCAGTTCCGCGGGTTAGAATTCGGAGTGTCAACTATTAGTGAGTTAGAATTGAGTAAATTATCTATTAGTGAGTTAGAATTGAATAAATCAGCTGTCAGTGGGTTAGAATTGATTAAATCATCTGCCAGTGGGATAGAATTGAGTAAATCAGCTGCCAGTGGGTTGGAATTGAGTAAATCAGCTGTCAGTGGATTGAAATTGAGTGCTTTTGATGAACTACTTGCAAAGTTGTATCTCCAGAGAATGTTACATAATGCGTAAAATTAATCTATTCTGCAAGGAACTACTACGCAAAAGGTGGCGTTGAGGTCTGACTGGAAGGTAACTTGAGTGGCCTATTATTATCAAGAATCATCACTAGCGACAGTAACTTTCATGAAAAAGTCTATAATTTTACGATGAGTATGCATCATCGTCAGCGGATTCGTGCACCCATCAGCACTTTATTTCCCGCCCACACCGCCAGCTGGTCTCCATACAAACAACAACTGACGTTCTCAGAAATGTGTGATGTGTGTGATGTGCTGGTTGAGCAACGAGGTTTACAACAAAGATACCTTATCATTCTGAAGTGGAGCCGCACAGAGAACACAGTTAAAGAGTTAGAGCTCCCTTCTCATCGTGTGCAGGTAGTATTTAACACGTTGACTCCGAAGTGGTACGTATGTGTACCATTTAGGTTAGGTTCTGTAATTTTTTCAGATCCTTCTAGTGACTATGCGTACAAAGTGAAGTTTTACACCAGTCAGGCAATCGGAGGCAACGTGTTAAGCTCTGGTGAATATGTTGACGCTATTTGAGGTATTTTCATCTCTATGTGTATAATAGATACGAGCTTTATTAAAAATAATACTGGTAGAAGTAATATGGGCGCGTTGAAGAAGCATAAAAGCACACAAAATCAACCCAAACATATACTGCACTGGAGAGTATGAAAACTTGATGACACAACACGATCAATTCTTCAGATTTTTTACAATAACTCGTACGATTATTTGGCACAAGCAGGAAAAGCGTTAAAACGACGAAAAAATAATGGAATTAAATCCTAGAAAGAAGTTGGTGAAGGCTACAATATAATTATACATGCAGATGTTGGTATGGGACTTCGGTATTGAACCAAGAATGGGCCAAACGGCTCGTTCCTATTGCCTTATTCTATTCTATTCTTGTGCCCGTAGGTTAAATCTAACTTGTGCCTGTGGGTTAAACCTAACTTGTGCCTGTGGGTTAAACCTAACTTGTGCCTGTGGGTTAAACCT